>CM053026.1:743336082-743831082 GCA_028564925.1 Lithobates sylvaticus | reverse complement strand
CGGGCAGCGGGAAAGGCAGCAAGCTGTGGGACGTGTTGCGCAGAGATGGTTTTCGCTCGCAGTGCACCTTTTTTTTTAAGCATATTAGAGCCGATGGCTCTAAGCAGGTGCATCAAAAACACCCCCCGCCGCTGTAATTCAGATGCCCGGTGCCCGAAAAGGGGTCGGACGCCTGAATGGGGGTGGTTACAGTCACAGTGGATAGATTCATGCAATGCATGAATCTCTCCATACTACACAGAGGGGGTGGCTGGAGAGTGGGGGTGGCACACTGGCAGCATTTGATGGGGCACAGTAGCGGCTATTGATGGGCACACTGGCAGAATTTGATGGGGCACACTGGCAGCAATTGATGGGCACACTGGCAGCAATTGATGGGCACACTGGCAGCAATTGATGGGCACAGTGGCAGCAATTGATGGGCACAGTGGCAGCAATTGATGGGCACAGTGGCTGCGTTTGATGGCACAGTGGCTGTGATTGATGGACACAGTGGCTGCGCTTGATGGCACAGTGATTGGAATTGATGGGCACAGTGGCTGCGTTTGATGGCACAGTTATTGGAATTGATGGGCACAGTGGCTGCGTTTGATGGCACAGTTATTGGAATTGATGGGCACAGTGGCTGCGTTTGATGGCACAGTGATTGGAATTGATGGGCACAGTGGTTGCAATTGATGTTTTTTTTTTTTTTTTCAGTTTGTTTGGGCCTCCCAGAAAATTTTGAGCACCAGTCGCCACTGGTGGAGAGGTTCTAAAAGACCTGTAAGTGATGCTTAACTGTAGCAGAGAAAAATCAGGTCCCCCCACCCTGCTAGACAGTGCTGTAGCAGAGCTGTGTCAATCTCAAAACTGGATTGGCAAAAAAAAGCAAATCATTTGGCAGGCAAAACAGCTCCCTTATAGATAGTTCAACTGTGTTTTAGCTGTTTGCTTTGAGTTCAGCTTTAATAAATGGAAATGCTTTCTGCAGGTAGAGCTTGACCATTTTTCCTCTGATAACTATGAGCCCCTGTGGGACAGGCTTGCAGTGTTTTATGCCCCCTTCTTTATTTTGCAAGGTATACACAAGCTGTATTTATTAGATAATATAGATATAGCCATATAAAAGGGAGAAAAAAAATGGAATCAATGCACTAACTAACTCGCTAACACACAACTAGGCGCTGACAATAAAGAAGTCAATTGGCCCAAAATTAATCGTATACACTACAGCAGAAAATGGCGAGGCTCATTACCACCTGAAAAGACACAAACACATAAAACAGAAAGCCAGTACACAGGCATAAAAGGAAACTCAAATCAGCTGTTTGTCCATGGAAAACTGCATGTAAATTTGTCTTGTAGGGATTGGGCAAAATCGAATGTTATCTGCATATTCTCTGCAGATCAAATGCGTGAATGTGGTGAATACCACATTATAGCAACTAGATGGAGCTAAAGAGCATCCTTATTTCTTCTGATAATCACTGCCATCTAGTGGCCATACTGTAGTATTTTCCCCACTCTCCCCTGTGGAGAGCCCCAATTGTACGGAACAAATTTACATGCAGTGTTGACGGGCGAACAGCTATGCCAATTTTCTTTTTTAAATACATCTCAAAGTGTTGTATAATAATATTTTGCTCAGATATAAAAGGCGCCCACCCTGTGATGGAAAAAATGTGGCAGCTGCCCCTTTAAGTGTGAATCACACTATTAAAAAAAAAATAAAAAATGATAAAGAAGGTGCTATTATCTGACCTCTCTGCATTTCGCTGTATAGCGTCACCAGGAAGTTATAATTGAATATTATTAAAAAAAGACCTTTCCTCTTCAATCTGCAGCCACTGTAATTTTCTGAGAATGCATTGCAATATGGCTACCTGGAGTCGTTCTGTACACAGAGTGTGTACTGACCACTCCCCAGAAACATCATTTCCTGCTTGTGTGATTGGCTCACCAATTTCCCAGAAGCCTGCCTATATTTCAGGCATCCCCTGCAACTAAACGTCATTTTTGGTGAGATACTCCCAATAGGAACACGTCTAAAGGGATGCAGGCCCTGCAGATTTCCTCATTAGTGCCCTGCAGGTGCAGCAGCTGACTGATAGTTATGAAACCCCTCCCATTAGACCCACTTGGCACAGAGGAACAAACAGGGATTTCTTTAGAATAACAAAAGGTAGGAATCTGCAGCAATGTTTGTTATAATCCTTGCAATGTACAGAGATCACACAGAGGGGAATGTTTTTTTTTCTCAACAAAAGTGGAGTTACGCTTTAAGTTCAGGTGTTTCCAGTGACAGATACTGTTAATGCTACAGAACACAAGAACATTTTAGACCATTTATACACTTCCAATCTTGAGGTTTGGGGAAGACCCTTATCTGCCCCAGCATTACCGTGCCCCTGTATACAATGCCAGATTCATAAAGACATGGTTTGATGAGTTTGGTGAGAAGGAACTTGAATGCCCTACACAGAACCCTACCCCGCCCTACTCAACCCTACTGAATGCCTTTGGGATGAATTGGAAAGCTGAAAACTCCTGCAAGCAGCATCTTTGGAGCAGTGAAAGAGCGGTGTATACACTGCTCCTCCACCGCCCCTGCCAATTGAAATGAATGGGCAGCGCCGTCAAACCGCCGTCAAAGCGCCGCTGCAGTGGCGCCGCTGCAGTTATTGCTTTGACCCAAGTCCAGGAACAGGAGAAGGAGGAGTTCTTGGACCAAAAATTGGTTGCTTTATTAATGGTGACCAATTATGTCATATGCCTTTGCTGCGGGAGCCTCAGGAGAATAATTCAGATTTTTTTCGGAATTATCTCCGGATGACGGGCCCCTGCTTTCACCAACTCTTGGCATTGTTGACCCCTTATATTAAGAAGCAGGACACATGTATGAGGCTTTTATTTCATTTTTTGGTTGGATAATAAGGATTTGATTTGTTATATTTTCTATATTTTTGCATGCATAGAATGCACTTTTTGGTTATGGCAGATAGCATGTCTAATTGTATTTGTTTTCTTTTTTTAATGAACAATGAAAAAATTATGGAGAATAATACTTGGCTATGTGTTTTACTTCAAATGGCAGTTTGGGAGTAGGCAGTTATATTTAAAAAAAATTCACGCTTTTCTTTTTGCGTTTCTCATTTTAGTTTGTTTCTGAACAGCCGTTCGTCAAGAAGACATGTTGCGTAATCGGAGGAGATAACGTGTTATTTATTATTGGCCTTGGAGTTATTGCTTTGACATTATTTTTTTGGTTGAATAATGATTTGATTTGGTATATTTTCTATATTTTTGGATGCATAGAATGTACTTTTTGGTTAAGTTCTATTGGCAGATATCATGTCTAATTTTATTTATTTTTATTTTTTTAATGCACAATAAAAAAATTGTGTAGAATAATACTTGGCTATGTGTTTTACTTCAAATGACAGTTTGGGAGTCGGCAGTTAAATTTTAAAAAAAAATACAATGTAAAATTGACAAGGGGCACCAACATAGTTGTATCTTTCAATAAAACTACAGGATAATGGTGTTGTTGTAACTTGCCCAAAAAAAGTAAAAAACATAATAATATTATTCTTGATATCACTAGAAAAAAAAAGCCTTTGAAAACTAGTTTGCAATAACTCCATCAGTATCACCAGCAAAACAGCATTTCGAGATTTCATAATTTGCAGCGTCACAAATGTTAATTCTGCATTAAGAACGCTAGTTTACAAGACCGACCGCTTCTGCTTCCGAGCATGCTTGTTTGTACTTTGGACTTTTGTACACACAATAGGAAAATCCGACAACAGACATTTGTCCGTGGAAAATGTTCAAACCTGCTAGCCAACATTTGTCCATGGAAAATCTGACAACAATTGTCCGATGGAGCATACAAACGGTTGTATTTTCCGCCAACAGCCTGTCATCACACATTTTCAGTCGGAAAATCCGAACATGTGTACGAGGCTTTAGTGTAAGGGTAATAGTTAGGGTTAGTATTAGGGTTACAGGCAGGGTTTATGTGAGGGTCATAATATGAATTACAAGAAGGTTTACAAGAAGGTTTAGCGTTAGGGCTACAGGGATGTTTAGTGTTTGAGTTACAGAGAGGGTTAGTGAGAACATTAGTATTAGGGTTACGTAAGGGTTAATATAAAGGCTACAGGAAGCATTAGCATAAGAGTTATCACAGGGATTACAGTTAGAGTATTGCCCCGTACATGCGGTCGGAAACTCAGACAGAAAATGTCCTATCGGACTATGTTGTCGGAAAATCCAGCCGTGTGTGGGCTCCATCGGACTTTGATCCTGCTCTCAAAATTTTCCGCCAAAAAAATCCGATCAGACTTTTTCCGATAATGTGTAGAGAATTCCGACGGACAAAGTGCCACGCATGCTCAGATCAAATTGCGAGACCAAAGCTATTGGCTACCAGCCTCTACGTAGTTCTGTCGTACGCAACGAACATCACCACGTTCAGAATGATCGGCTTTTCCGACAACTTTGTCCGACCGTGTGTATGCAACACCAGTGTCGGACAAAATCCGTCGGAAAAAGTCAGACGGATTTTGTGGTCGGAATTTCCGACCGTGTGTACGGGGGCTCAGTGTAAGTGCTATAGTGAGGATTAGTGTCAGGGTTATAGGTGGGGTTGGTGTGATGGTCATAATAAGATTTATAGGAAAGGTTAGTCTTAAGCCCCATACACACGGTCGGATTTTCCGATGGATTCTGTCCTATCGGACAATGTTGTCGGAAATTCCGACCGTGTGTAGGCACCATCGGACAGTTTCCATCGGATTGTCCGACGGACAAAGTTGTATCTCCTGCTCTAAAAATTTTCCGACAACAAAGTCCGATCACACCAATTCCGATCGTGTTTAGCGAATTCCGACGGACAGTGCCACGCATGCTCAGATAACATTACAAGACCAAAGCTATTGGCTACTAGCCTCTACGTAGTCCCGTCGTAGGCAACAAACGTCACCACGTTCAGAATGATCGGATTTTCCGACAACTTTGTCCGACCGTGTGTATGCAACATCAGTGTCGGACTAAATCCGTCGGACCAAATCCGATGGATTTGGTGGTCGGATTTTCCGACCGTGTGTATGGGGCTTTATGCCCCGTACACACGGTCAGATTTTCCGACAACAAATGTTGGATGTGAGCTTGTTGGCTGAAAGTCCGACCATGTGTACGCTCCATCAAACATTTGTTGTCAGACTTTCCGCCAACAAATGTTGGCTAGCAGGTTCTCAAATTTTCCGCCAACAAAACTTTTGTTGAAGATGCAAATTAAGGACTCTGAACGGCCGCACTCCAAGAAAAATTCAAAAGCTATGAGTAAGCCCTCTTGGTAGTGTGAAATGCATTAGCTATTTTCTTGCTTTGCTGTGACCTATTTTTGTGTGTTTCCATATTTTACCATTAAAGGCTTTTGAATTTTTCTTGGAGTGCGGCCGTTCAGAGTCCTTACTTTGCATCTTCATCAGCTTGTGCCGTGCCTGCACCTGGGTTCTCTAACCATAGGAACAGCTGTGGGATTGAGTTTGGGTGGATCATCCTGGAGCCGTGGATCTCTCCAACAAAACTGTTGTTGTTGGACTTCCCGATCGTGTGTACACAAGTCCGTCGCACAAAAGTCCACACGTGCTCAGAAGCAGAAGTGGTCAGCCTTGTAAACTAGCGTTCGTAATGGAGAATTAACATTTGTGACGTGAAATCTCCAACTGCAGCGCACATTCTCTTCTTCTTTAATTGGATAATAATGAAGCTGCTTTGCTGGTGATACTGATGGAGTTATTGAAAACTAATTTTCAAAGGCTTTTTTTTTTTCTAGTGATATCAGGAATAATAATAATAATAATAATAGCGCTAAATGAAAAACGCAAAAAGAAAAGCGAGAATCAACACTCACCAAACTTCTACTAACACGAAATTAGCAGAAGGACCCCAAAGGATGGCGCTAAATAGCTGAAAAAACACATAGCACATCTAGTACGTCACTATGAACGTAATTGTTGGCCAACATTTGTGTGACCGTGTGTATGCAAGACAAGTTGGAGCCAACAACCTTCAAACAAAATTCCACGGTTTGTTGTTGGAAAGTCCGATCGTGTGTACGCGGCATTAGGGTTATAGCTATGTGTTAGGTATACACATACCTTGGTGAAGATCGAACTGGACAGGGAGCTTTTCTTGCACCTCTTGTCCAACACCCCTGGCAGTGGTAACAGGAGATGTGAGGACACAGAGCGGCACAAAGACCAATGTAGCAGGGAGCACCAACTGTTGGTTGCAGGAGACAAATGGCTGTGGACCACCAGACAGGGACCAGAGACCAGAACACAGTGACACTCGATCAGAAGGCAGGAGTGCAGCCATGACACAAGCGAAAAGGTTGTCAATAGACAGACAGCAAGGTAAAGGAACATATGGCAGAGTCAGGATAAAAGCAGAGGTCAGCCAGGAAGCGAGGATCCAAATCAAAAAAGCAGGGTACAGGGCCCAAACACAGGCCGAGGTCACAACAAGTTGACAGGAATCCAAAGACTGGTCAAAGGCAAGTTGGGTCATACACGGCAAGGCAAATGTGTCAGCTTAGGTCACAGGTAAATCAGGGACTTAGCAATCTGTTCATGTCACGATCCAGCTTAGAGAGACCGTTTGACACCAATATCAGTACCAGGGCCTTTAATACTGATTGGCCCCTGGGCAAAACTTTTCTTGCCCCCCCCTACCCCCCATGCAGTTTTGCTCTCCACCTCCTCTGAGACATACAATAAATAGCAACTAGACTCAAAATCAGGCCCTCGAGACGAAGTCGGAAGTGACGAAACGTGTCAGGGCGTAGGTCAACCGGAAGTGATGTCAAAGCGCGTGCGGTCCATTGTGCGCTCCACCAAGCCAGACCAGGAAGAACGCCGCTGTATACAGCGGAACTGCCTCTATAGGATTTCCGGCCGGGAGACAGCACCAGGCACAGTACAAGCTTTACATTTGCCTTAAATTATTGGTTTTATGGTACGCTGCATATACAGAGGGATATTGTTTGGGGAAAAGTTTTGAATAAATAGATTTTTTTACAGTATCACGCTATGTGGCCATTTTTTTCCCTGTGACATGTACAATGCTTGCACACTTTGGAGGATTGGTGTTGATTTGTGGAGAATAGATATGGTGCCATTGGAGAAGTTGGCGACACTGATGATGACGGCAGGCTCATAAATTATGTGCATCTGGAGTTGGCGATATTAGTGATTATTACAGGCTTGTAAAATCTGTACTTCTGGTGAGTGCACCCCCAAAAGGGGACGAATATCACTTTTGGTGAAATCTCTGGTGGATGGCTCAGAATTGACAACCTAGCAACTGCACAGAATTGTTTGCTTCACTTCATTCACCTTTACTGCTGGAAAATTATTCTATTATTTATATTATTTTAAGTCACATATTTATGGACACTTCTTATAAATTTTGATGATAATATTTATTTAATTTAAGTCACATTTCTATGGACACTGCTCATTAATTTTTGATCAACTTATTTATATATATTATGGATGTGGACTACTAAAGTATTTTTTTTTTTTTTTTTTTTAAATAATATTTTTTAAAAAATAATATTTTTTAAAAAATAATATTTATTTCATTTTTGGAAAGATATTTATTTATATTTTTCACATTTATTTATATATTTATATTCTTATATATATATTTTTACACATTCACAATTGTTGAAGGGATCACATATTTATTTAATTCACGTTGGACACACCCGTTCAACTAAAGCGCTGCTACAATTTTTAGAAAAATACGCTGATTGCAATATTTTTTCTTTTTATTGTATTGAAAAACATTTCACTTTATTCAAGTAGCTGCTATAATGTGTGTATAATATTTAAATATATATTTCACATTTTGGGAGATTTATTCACCACGGAATATCTCCTGTATACATATATTTATTCTTTGATTAGTTTATTTATATATTCACTAAATCACATTCAGTTTTTAGTCACTGTTTATCTTATTTAACGCATAGAGTATCATCCTATAGCGCAGAGCGGTGTTTATATAGGAGGGCGGTATTTATTAAACATCTCATACACATAGACTCAAAATCAGTTTACTGAATCAGATCAGGCAGCTATTGAGATTGGTTGCAAGAGGTTACAGTGTATCATTACCGCTCACTGAGTGGTTGCTAGAGGTTACAGCACACATTACGGCTCACTGATTAGTTGCTAGAGGTTACAGCACATGATTTCTGCTTGTTGATTGGTTGCTAGAGATTACTGTGGATATGACCTCAGGGGGGCATGATATACATATCAATGCTATTTACATATGAATGCCGGTATTTTACATGTAAACACAGGGTCTGCAGATAAGTCATCTGTACACAACAATAGGGCAGAGCTGGGCAGCATTAGTAGCAGCACTTCACACTGAGATATTGGGACACAGCACATGACCAAAACCTCAAGGGATGAGGGAATTTAAACCAGGATAGTTGGCAAGTATGAGGCAGCTGCTTTGGGCCCCACAACAATGACAGGGCCCAGGGCAGCTGCCCCTTTTGCCCTGCCTTAAAAACGACCCTGATGAGTACTGAGTGCGCCCATGCACCTATGCTTAGCTATGAGCATGCGCATGAACATGCAATAGCCTTCTAATTCTAGAACATACTGGACTTTACTTACAGGCGTTCCATGAACTGTTATCACAGCTAAAATAAGTACATACAGTATCATAGAAATAATCATACTTTGTCTTTAGAGGCTCGGTTATTAGGTAGATCTGACACACAGTACTGAATGTTTGCAGCTGAAATGATGATGCATTTAATCGGTATTCAGGTCTATTGATCCAGGGCCCCCTCAGCTAGAATGCCCCTAGTGTTAGAATAATTTGATTGCAAACAAAATCTTTTAGTTCCCTTCAGCTTGTTTTTAGTCTGAGATGAATAATTACTGTGAATGGATTAGCGGGGATCTTCTTGATACACATTTCCATTGCTGGGTGTTGGATTGCAGCCCAGTTGGCAGGGAACTAAAACAAAATATAAGACTTTTATTTTTTCCTAACGGAAAACATTTAATCAGTACATCCGTTTATTGTGATAAAATGTATTTTGTATTAGAAATGAGATAAAGGATTCTTAAAGGGTAAGCATGCTTACTTTTTTTTTGCTTACCCGACGGTACACTGCACATAAAACTTTGCATTCAAGTTAATTTGGAGATCTGTCCTACCCTCTATAGCAGCCTGGCTCAACCTTTTAACTCTAGAGGAACCCCAAAAATTATTTTCAGGTCTCGGGAACCCTTACTAAAACCAATTTATCACGGGTCAATAGGAACAATGCCCCTTATACTGGTGGCCAATAGGAAGAATGTTCCACTTAAAGTGGTGCTCAGAATGTCACCCTTTACCACTTAAGCCCCGGACCAATTAGCAGCCAAAGGACCAGGCCCCTTTTTGCGATTCGGCACTGCGTTGCTTTGCGACAATTGCACGGTCGTGCGACGTGGCTCCCAAACAAAATTGGCATCCTTTTTTTCCCACAAATAGAGCTTTCTTTTGGTGATATTTGATCACCTCTGCGCTTTTTATTTTTTGCGCTATAAACAAAAATAGAGCGTCAATTTTGAAAAAAATTCAATATTTTTTACTTTTTGCTATAATAAATATCCCCAAATAATATTTTTTTTCCTCAGTTTAGGTCGATAAGTATTCTTCTACATATTTTTGGTAAAAAAAAAAAAAAAATCGCAATTAGCGATTATTTATTGGTTTGCGCAAAAGTTATAGCGTTTACAAAATTGGGGATAGTTTTATAGCATTTTTATTAATATTTTTTTTTTTTTTTACTAGTAATGGCGGCGATCAGCGATTTTTATTGTGACTGCGACATTATGGCGGACACATCGGACATTTTTGACACATTTTTGGGACCATTGTCATTTATACAGCAATCAGTGCTATTTAAATGCACTGATTCCTGTGTAAAGGACACTGGCAGTGAAGGAGTTAACCACTAGGGGGCGGGGAGGGGTTAAGTGTGTGTGTGTTTTTTTTAACTGTAGGGGGCGTGGCTTGGCGTCTGACATCACTGATCGTCTGTCCCGATGACAGGGAACAGACGATCAGGGTCAGTCGCACTAGGAAGCACAGGGAGAGGTTTGTTTACACAGACCTCTCCCGTTCTTCAGCTCTGTGACCCGATCGCGGGACACCAGCTGCAATCGGGTCCACTGGTCCCACGACCATAGTCACGAAGCTCAGGACCGGGTCGCGAGCGCCCCGCCGCCAGCGCATGCGTGACCCACGGCTGGGCTCTTAAAGAGACACATACAGGTACGTGCTTGTGCCCAGCCACGCCATTCTGCTGACGTATATCGGCGTGAGGCGGTCCTTAAGCGGTTAAAGATGGCTAAAATGCTGAACCCTGAACTCTGTAGGCACCATCAAAAAGGTGGTTCATCAGCCACAGCTCAAGGAACCCCTAGCAACCTCTGGAGGAACCCCAGGGTTCCACGGAACCCTGGCTGAGAATGGATGCTCTATAGGTTCTTATTGGACACTCTAAAGACAAAAGGAAGAGCACTCTGGCCTAGGGAATTACCTGTAACCCCATTTATTGAAATATTTAGACAAGTTCATCAATACGATCTAGAAATAAGTAAATAGAACCTCTGCACCAACTTCTTGTCTCCGTAAGAAGCCATGAAAGGCTAATGTGTTTTCATGGGGTAACCCCTCTTCTTCAGAATATAATATTTGCTTTTATTATTTCAATTAATAGTGGTAAAGATAATGCCCTAGGCTGGTGCACCCTTCCTTTTGTCTTTCAGTCTGGGACTTCCCCAGTCCCAAGAGGGCAGCAAAGCATGGAAGGTGGCCTTCCAAAGATGAACAGACACACAAAAAGAGTCCATTGTTCTTGAGCACCACACTCAACCAAGCGCAGGTGGGTGTTTTTTGCTACTATCTTAGGCTATTACTGAGTCTGGCTACCTGCCAGCTCAATTCTTACAGTCATGCCCAACTTGTTAGTGATTCTTAATCTGAGCATGCACAATATAGGCCAGGTGTTTCCTGGGCCCATCACCGCCCTGTTTGTGAGCTCAATGCAGACCTGCCCACATTGAACCAAGAGAAGGAGGTTGCACAGAGCAAGTGTGTCTGTAGACCCACCAAGAGTAAAGTACAATGTCTACGTTAAAGAGATTTGAGGGGACTTTAGTCACAAGCCTACTTACCTGTCTAGGTCAAGGGCAAACATTTATTTAAATTACATAATTTGTGTCTGACGACTGTTTGCCTACTCTAGGTTAGTCTACTGGCTTGGGAGGAAAGGGTTAATGCTCATGCTGCCTTTTGTCTGTTCATGGGTTATCCTCTGGGGACCAGCCTCCCTCCTGTGCAATATATAAAGGGAAGAGGCCCAGATCCTGGGGGGGGGGGGGGGGGGGGACTAACTATGGGGTAGTGGAGACCCTAGAACAGGCTTGAGATGCACATACAGAGACTCTGAATTATATCTTATGAAGCTCGCTGGAAATCTGACCCATTATAATACTCCCAGGACATGAACTCCTTTGTTCGAGCTATCGCCAGTCATGGGCATCCACAGAACTTTTTTCAGGGGGGGAGGCATCATTTTAGGGTCACCCATGCACCGCCCCTTTTCGACAATGTCATTATCACATTATTATGGTAAGAGACTGCAGACATATTACAATCCCTAGGATAAGTAATGGATAATGGCCAACAGGCCTTCTTATGAGACCCAGCGAAACTACAGTGATCCCTCCGGCTGGACGATCGCTTACTCTGGGTTCTCCGCAGGGGCGACTCTGGTCAGTAGTGTAGCATGTCTGTACCCTGGCAGTGGCTCAGTCTTTCTCTCTCTCTGGTGGCGCTGGGCAGTGTGGCTCTCTCTCTGGCTTCTGCCCAGCACACTCCTCGTTCTTTGTCCTGTAGCACTCTCTCCCTCAGCTTTTTTCCAGGCTGCAGTCTCTCAATCTCTCTCTTGATCGAGCTGTAGCCTACTACCTGTGGAAAATGGGGCCGCCAAATCTTTGGGACTACATGTCCCATGATGCTCTCCTCTCCTAGTTTCCTTTGATTGGCCATCAGTTATGGCCAATAGGGAAGGAACGGAGCGGGCAGGAAGCTGGGCGGGGAACCTGGTGTGAGCTGTCATCTCTTCTCCCTGAGAGGAGAAAGGGGGGGGGGGGGGTGAGCGGGGGAAACCTCTGACAGCCCACACCTCACCTCTCCTGTGACAGCGCCGCCGAGTTCTCTGCTGGACTGAGCAGGGAAAAGAGCCTGAAGTCACACTACACTGATGGGGGGGCTTGACAGCACCTTGATGGTGTCACCCCACTGGCAGATGGCACCCGGGTGCGGGTTGCCCGCACCCTGATAGCGACGCAACTGTGCTGAATTTAAGATCTGATCCAGGGGGCACTTGACCCCCCTTGCCCCTACCTGCAGTCGCCCATGTCGCCGGTTTAAACTTTTCCCAAAGATGTGGTACCCACACAGGTAATCTGGGGCAGCCACCGTTAAGTTTAGTTAGGGAAGGAACGCTGTTGCATAGTTCAGTAAAGTTGTTTACTCTGCTCAAAGCCTGGTCTGTTACTCAAAGGGGTGCATATGGGGTCTTGGCATATCTTTCTTAGGAACCTGGGTTTGGACTAGCACATTGGGGGTCTGTGAAATATCACTACAACAAAGGGTTAACTTGCAATTTAAGTTGCTATGACTAACCAGAAGGAAGAACAGCAACTAGTAATTGGCATGGTACCTGAATAGGTGGCAGGTTCTCTGGTAGTGAGGGGTATCGGCATTCGGCTCCCTCTCTAGCCGCCTGTTATTGTTGGTCTTCAGGTGTGGACCAGTGTAACAGAGACCTAATACCTGGTCACGTTGTACAGAGGAAAATAGTTAATTGGAGCATGTATGAGGTCCGTGCTCTGTGCTCAGTGGGACCCCATTCAGTTACTAGATTCAGATTGGAAGACAAAGGACATTCCATTTGGAAGGACGTAGAGAGCAGACATTGCTGGATCTGGCGTCAGAGGAGGATGCACCGCTGAGTGCTGTGGTTGTCCATTCACACGCGGTATTGTGCCCCCCCTGGAGTTCAAAAGTTTCACATAGCGGTCCCTTGGAGGAAAACTTTGGAGGTGTGTCCCCCTCAGGCGTCCGGATCCTGGTCCAGGGCTCAATCTGAGTGCCTTTCTTTACCATTCATCTGGTAAGGAGCATATATATAGGTGGTGGCACCCCGTTAGATGTGGAGCACAGTGGTGTTGGTGAAAAGTGTTATGCTCATAAGAAGTAACTGACCATCTTGAGGACGATTTACTAAAGCACCTTCAGTCTTAATTTGTGGAAATTTTTTTATGAATTATTTTGTTGCACAATTTATTGTCTGGTGGAAATTCAATTTTTTGCCTATGCCATATGTCATTATAAAGGCAATCTGTATATCCACTGTTAGTACTGTTTGTAGTGCCAAAGGATTGGACATACTTTTACCAATGCTAATTGGATGTCCTTTCTCTTTTCATTAGTGTTTTTTTTAACCCTGGCGCAGTTTTTTATTTCCACTAGGTGTGGGGTAACAGAGGTGATGACTAGTGGAGTGGGCATTGGCTCCCTCCTAATGTAGCACATACACCTGTTCAAGTGTGTGGGACAAGGGATTACATTTTGGAAGAATTCCGCATACTAGACATGTTTAGTTTCGTTTCAATTCGTTATTTACATAAATTTGTTTAGTTAAATTAGTTTCATTCGTTTTCGGATCAATTCGAAAAGCTTTTGAATCAAATTCGAATAGTTTTCTAATTCGAATAGTTTTCTAATTCGAAAAGTGTTCCAAATATTTTTCCAATTTCCAAAGAGAATAAAATAGAATAGAAAATAAAGGAATAGAATAGAAAAGAATATAACAGAAAATAAAAAGAATATAAAATAATAGAGTAAAGCAGAACAAAATAGGATAGAAAATAAAAGAGCAGAATATAATGGAATAGAATAGAATAAAATAAATTATAACCATCTTCTGAAATTCAAATAGAATAGAAAATAATAGAATAAAAAAAAACAATAGAATATATTAGAATAAAAAGGATATAACCATTTTTTAAAAGTCAAATAGATTTAATTTGGATTTGAATAGAATAGAATAGAATAGAAAATAACACAATAGTATAGAGAAAATAGAATAGAATAGAATGATATAACCATCTTCCTATTCAAATCTATTCTATTCAAATTTGACTCTATTTGAATTTTGGTGGAATGGTTATATTCTTTATATTCTAATTTATCCTATTCTATTATTTTTTTAATTATATTTTTTTTTATTTGTTTATTCTATTATTTTCTATTTATTTTATTTTCTATTCTTTTCTATTCTATTCTATTATTTTTTATTCAAATTTATTCTTTTTGAAAATCGAGTTTCGGAAGATGGTTATATTCTTTCTTTTCTATTCTATTCAGTTTTTTTCTATACTATTCTGTTATTTTATATTCTATTCTTTTCTGTTCTATTCAAATTTCAATTGGTTCTATTTGAATTTTGGGAAATGGTTATATTCTTTCTATTCTAATCTATTCTATTTTATATCATTTTTTTAATTGTATTCTTTTCTATTCTTTTATAATCTATTCTATTCTTTTTTTCTATTCTATTCTTTTCTATTCTATTCTTTTCTATTCTATTCTTTTCTTATGTATTTGAATTCAAATTTATTCTATTTGAAATTTGAATTTCAGAAGATGGTTATATTCTTTCTATGTTATTCTATTCTATTTGTTTCTATTATATTCTATTTTATTCTGTTTTTATTTTCTATTCTATTTTATTCTGTTTTATTCTATTCTTTTATTTTCTGTTATATTCTTTTCTAGCCTATTCTTATTTCTTCTATTCTGTTTCCTTATTTTCTATTCTTTTTTACTCTCTTTGGAAATTGGAAAACTATTTGAATTCAAAACGTTTACGAATTCAAATTTGTAAACGTTCTGAATTCGAATACTTTTTTAATTTGAAAAGTATTCGAAAATAATTAGAATTTGACATTCGTCATCATTTTTTTTTCTCGTTATTTTGGATTCATTTCAATTTCAGTATTATTGTAATTCAGAAATTCAGATACATCCAAATTTCTGAAAAACTAAAATTGTCTGATTCGGAATTAAAACGAGCCGCACATGTCTACCGCATACAACACTACACACAAGTGGCTCATCTCTGATGTTGGGGGACTGCCTCAGTGTTTGAATTTGACATGACCGTGGCCCTCGCCTGGTCCTGGGGCATTGGTGAGCACGCCTTGGGGCAGGGTGTTACCCAGGATCTTAGACGAGTGATCCCGTTCATCGCCTGGTGTAGCCTAAAGAACCCACCCCGGGGTTAGGCCTCCTGTGTGACCCACACTTGGTGACCAATGAGTTAATGGGGAATATGGAGGAGATGATTAACAACACCCCCCTACCCTTACATGTAGAAGGGAGAGCTGTTTAGGTGTAGAGAAATCAAGATGGGGATGGCCATTTATCCTCTGGTAGACATAAGACTTGGTAAGAGGAGCATCTGCCAGAAGTCTGAATTAGAGATAATTGAAATTCTGAGTTTTAATGAAAATCATGGCATTTCAGAGGAATTCAGGCCAATGAGGAAGCATGCATGTAGGTCATTTGGGTGGTTTTTAATAGTGCAATGGACTTTAAATTATTCCAGGGATAGGGAGGTTCATTTAACCACTTTCAGACCGGACCAATTTGCAGCCAAAGGACCAGGCCCCTTTTTGCGATTCGGCACTGCGTCGCTTTAACTGACAATTGCGCGGTCGTGCGACGTGGCTCCCAAACAAAATTGACGTCCTTTTTTTCCCACAAATAGAGCTTTCTTTTGGTGGTATTTGATCGCCCCTGCGGTTTTTATTTTTTGCGCTATAAACAAAAATAGAGCGACAATTTTGAAAAAAAATGCATTATTTTTTATTTTTTGCTATAATAAATATCCCCAAAAAATATATAAAAAAACATTTTTTTTCCTCAGTTTAGGCCGATACGTATTCTTCTACATATTTTTGGTAAAAAAAATCGCAATAAGCGATTATTGATCGGTTTGCGCAGAAGTTATAGCGTTTACAAGATAGGGGATAGTTTTATAGCATTTTTATTAATAATTTTTTTTTTATTATTAATGGCGGAGATCTGCGATTTTTTTTGTGACTGCGACATTATGGCGGACACATCGGACATTTTTGACACATTTTTGGGACCATTGTCATTTTTACAGCAATTAATGCATTTAAATGCATTGATTTCTGTATAAATGACACTAGCAGTTTAGGGGTTAACCACAAGGTGGCAGTGTAAGGGTTAAGTAGGCCTAGGGGTGTGTTTTTTACTGTGGGGGGGGGCGTGGCTGTCAGCTAGTGAATGCTGATCTCTGCTCCAATCACAGGGAGCAGAGATCGGCGTCACTAGTTGCTAGGCAGAACAGGGAGATGCTGTTTATCTCGGCATCTCCCCGTTCAGCCGCTCCGTGAGACGATCGCGGGAGTCCCCGCGGCGATCGAGTCCGCGGGGACCGCGGCCGGACTCACGGGGGTCCCGACCGGCGCGGGAGCGCGCCGCTCTCGGCGCGCTCCCGATGGCACGGACAGGCGAAAGGAGGGACGTATATATACGCCCTCCTGCCTGTACGTGCCATTCTGTCGACGTATATCGTCGTGCGCCGGTCGGCATGTGGTTAAAGGGTAACATCACTTTCGTGGAAAAAAAAAATAGCAAACAAAAAAAAAAAATGTATATAGCATACACAATTGCTACTCAAATGTTAAGAAAAAATACCTTTTGTTTTCAATCTGCAGCACTGTAATTATCTGTAAAATGCAATTTGGCAGCCTGGAGGCTTTCTGTACACAGATGGTGTGTGATGATGGTGGAAAAAGTTTCATCCCAAAGGTGCTCTATCGGGTTGAGGGCAGGAGTCTGTGTAGGCCAGTCAAGTTCCTCCACCCCAAACCCACTCATCAATGTCCTAATGGATCTTGCTTTGTGGACTGGTAAAAATCATTTGGTGGAGAGGGGATTATGGTGTGGGGTTGTTTTTCAGGGGTTGGACTTGGCCCCTTAGTTCCAGTGAAGGGAACTCTTAAGGTGTCAGCATACCAATACATTTTGGACAATTTCATGCTCCCAACTTAGTGGCAACAGTTGGGGGATGGCCCCTTCCTGTTCCAACATGACTGTACACCAACATGAAGATCCACATCAATAATGATGAACAATGCCGGCCAACATGATGAAAAAAGACTCCTTAACAGCCGACACAATGAACTTCCATTGGACTCATTTGCCACGTACACACGATTGGATTTTCCGACGGGAAATGTTGGATGTGAGCTTGTTGGGGGAAAGTCCGATTGTGTGTACACAAGTCTGTCAGACAAAAGTCCAAAGTACAAACACGCATGCTCGGAAGCAAGGACGAACCAGAAGCGGTCGGTCTTGTAAAGCTATGTAAAACCAATTACACCCTTAAAGCGATTCTGCACACAACCATAGGACTATGTCTCTATGGCTTCCCTAGCATTCAAGATGACAGAATTGATAGTTCAATTCTGCATCTTTTACACTTACCTTTACTGATGGCTTCATCTGTGTTCTTCTCCCTGCGGGGGTGGGCGGGCTCTCGGCGGGGATCGTCGTCACTTCCGTCCAGTTCGCAGTGTCTCCTGGGACCGGATATCTCGCTGTGTCTCCTGGGATCAATCCCAGGAGACTTTGCGGGGGTTCCTAAGCAAAATCTTGTGGGATTTGCGCGGCGTGACGTCACGATGGCCACCTGAGCTGTTGTCGGCGCCGTTACTGCGCACGCGCGAGATCGGCACAAATACAGAGGTGCATTGTGGGCCAGCAACCCGGAAGAAAGGGGCCTGTGTGGTTTCAGGTGCCCACAGGGAAGATGGAAGCCGGAAGGATCTTTTTTTATAAGTGTAATTTGGGGGAAAAAAAAAACGGCAGCATTTACATGCAGAAATAAAACAAGTGAGTCATGCATTTTCAACTCGCATTACTGCACATTAGACAAAGAAAAAAAAACCATCAGAGACAGTGTTAAACCGCTTTAAGCCACGTAGACAAGATCGGATTTTCTGACGAGAAATGTGATGACAGGCTGTTGGCAGAAAACCCAACCGTTTGTACGCTCCATCGGACAATTGTTGGATTTTCTGCAGACAAATGTTGGATTGCAGGTTTTAAAATTTTCCACTGACAAACGTCTGTTGTCAGATTTTCCAATCGTGTGTACACAAGTCCGTCGGACAAAAGTCCAAAGTGCAAACACGCATGCTGGGAAGCAAGGACGAGCCAGAAGCGGTCGGTCTTGTAAACTAGCGTTCGTAATGGAGAATTAACATTCGCAACGCAACAAATTATAAAATCTCGAAATGCAGCGCACAATTCTCTTCTTCTTTAATATGATAATAATGAAGCTGCTTTGCTGGTGATACTGATGGAGTTATTGCAAACAAATTTTCAAAGGCTTTTTTTTCTAGTGATATAAAGAATAATATTATTATTTTTTTTTTTTTTTTATTTAGGCAAGTTACCACAACACCATTATCCCATAGTTTTTAAGATCAAAGATACAACTATGTCGGTGTCCCTTGTCAATTTTACATTGTATATTTTTTAAATGTAACTGCCGACTCCCAAACTGTCATTTGAAGTAAAACACATAGCCAAGTATTATTTTCCACAATTTTTGTTATTGTGCATTAAAAAAAGAAAACAAATAAAAATAGACGAGCTATCTGCCAATAGAACTTAACCAAAAAAGTGCATTCTATGCATCCAAAACTATAGAAAATATACCAAATCAAATCATTATTCAACCAAAAAAATAATGTCAAAGCAATAACTCCAAGGCCAATAATAAATAACACGATATCTCCTCTGATTCCGCAACATCTCTTCTTGACGAACGGCCATTCAGAAACAAACTGAAAAGCACGAAATGGTGGGGAGGGTCGATGGTTATGCAACTGAGGAGTAAAGCAAGGAGTGTTCCACGGTGAATGGAAGATTGAATGGTGAGAAGGATGGAAGAGACAGCTACTAGACCAAGTAGAGACCAACAATGCAAGAGAGGAAAGGTGGATATCCCAAAAACTTTTTGGGGGTCACCCTGGTATTCTTCCTTTTTGTTCCCTTTCTTTGCTTTAGTTGTATTGCTTTTTTTTTTTTTAATGAATAAATGTATGTGAGAAATGTGTGTTTTGTAAAAATCAAAAACAATCTAATAAAGATATAAAGTTAAAAAAAAGAAAAGCACGAAATGAAAAATGCAAAAAGAAAAGCATGAATCAACACTCACCAAACTTCTACTAACACGAAATTAGCAGAAGGAGCCCAAAGGGTGGCGCTAAAGAGCTGAAAAAACATGCTGTGAGTCTAGTACGTCACTACGTTTGTAATTGTTGGCCAACATTTGTGTGACCGTGTGTATGCAAGACAAGTTAGAGCCAACACCCATTCGAACAAAATTCCACGGTTTTGTTGTCGGAAAGTCCGATCGTGTGTACAGGGCTTTTCACTTTCCTTGGCTTGCCATGATGGACTTTTCTTGACTATGCGGCTGAATGTAAACAAATGGGTGAGGGATCCTGGGTGACATTAATGACCAAATAGGGCCATGACCTGCCACATATTTAATATCATTAATACCATTGTTTGGTATGTTTGGTAACTTTGACTTGACCTTTCCCTTATGGTTAATGGAGTTTGTTATTCCCGTATTGCCGGTGATAATAGGAGTGAACACAGTTTTTTCATTACAAAACACATGGTGGGGCTACACTTACACACTATGGGGAGTCATCACAATATTCATTCTCAGGGGACAATGAAACACGTTTTCCTGCACATCAGATACTGATCAATAGTTTCATCTATTTGTTATAATGCTTTGAAGCCTACAGTGAATCTTAAGTACCAGGAAAATTACATATAAATACAATACTAAAAACGCCATTGAAACAATTTCTGTGTATCACAAAGAGAATTGATCCAGAAAGCAAAAGATGAACTCTAGAAAAAAAAAAAAGGGGGTCATGTATTTACAAGTGCATTTAGAAAGTAGCATTGATCAGAATCATTAAAGTGGACCTGTCACATAACTTTCACAAACCTCTCAGCGATTCTACAGCTTCAGTAAACGTTGAGCTACAACAGTAGCACAAAAAAAGATTTATATAGTGATTTTCTCCCTTGGGACTCAACATGCAATTTTACAAGTTTGTGAAGTCGATTTTATTAGGTTGTGGTTGATTAGCGAGCACTAAGTGACTGAGAGCTGCCGTTTTGGCATTCGGTTGCAGGCGCTGTTGGCACTTTGAGCGTGCTTGTAAAAGCATTTGTTCTATAGCTTTTATATTGTAGTCGATTTATTGGCCATTACCTAAAATATTTTTTTAAAGAGACTCTGTCACTGCACCATTAATTTCATGAAAAACCTTCCAATAAGATTATATGTACATTTAATGAATGTTATGCATGTTACTAACCTGTAAAAGCCTCCCTTGTGTAGATATTTAACCCTTTCGTCTCCAGGTCTGTACATCATATGGACCTAACGGTGGGGGGTACCACACACAATCTGGTGGCTGTTTGTCCCCTATGTGATGGGAAAAAAAAAGTAAAGTAAAAAAAAAAAAAAAAGAAAAATATATTTTTTTTTAGCAAAAAAAAAAAAAGTTACACCCAAGCACATAAAATCCCACCCCCCCCCCCCCAAAACAATTTTGAGGCCTCCTCCACCCCCATATATACACATGCACATACATAAACACATGCGTCGGAACGCCTACGCGTGAAAACGTTTATTGCGATATACATTAATTAATCACTGGGACCAGATGGCTTGCACCCGAGAGTACTTAGGGAACTCAGTCAAGTAATTGCCAGACCATTGTTCCTAATTTTTACTGACAGTCTACTGACCCGAATGGTACCAGCTGATTGGAGAAAAGCCAATGTAGCACCAATATTTAAAAAGGGCCCAAAATACATCCCTGGGAATTACAGACCAGTTAGCCTAACATCAATAGTATGTAAACTCTTGGAGGGGATGATAAGGGACTATATACAAGATTTTAGTAATGAGAACGGTATCATTAGCAGTAATCCTCATGGATTCATGAAGAATCGTTCTTGCCAAACCAATCTATTAACCTTCTATGAGGAGGTGAGTTGCCATCTAGATAAAGAAAGGCCCGTAGATGTAGTGTATCTGGATTTTGCAAAAGCATTTGACACAGTTCCCCATAAACGTTTACTGTACAAAATAAGGTCCGTTGGCATGGACCATAGGGTGAGTACATGGATTGAAAACTGGCTACAAGGGCGAGTTCAGAGAGTGGTGATAAATGGGGAATACTCGGAATGGTCGGGGTGGGGAGTGGGGTCCCCCAGGGTTCTGTGCTGGGACCAATCCTGTTTAATTTGTTCATAAACGACCTGGAGGATGGGGTAAACAGTATTTGCGGACAATACTAAGCTAAGCAGGGCAATAACTTCTCCGAAGGATGTGGAAACCTTGCAAGAGGATCTTAAAAATTAATGGGGTGGGAAACTACATGGCAAATGAGATTTAATGTGGTAGAAATGTAAAATAATGCATTTGGGTGGCAAAAATACCTCTGGGGGAACCTCTGGGGGAATCTAGGATGGAAAAGGACCTGGGGGTCCTAGTAGATGATAGGCTCAGCAATGGCATGCAATGCCAAGCTGCTGCTAACAAAGCAAACTGAATATTGATATGCATTAACCACTTGCCGACCGCCGCATGTACATTTACGTTGGCAGAATGGCACAGACAGGCAAATGGGAGCTATGATCAGTGATGTGTCACACACAGCCCTTTCCCCTGACAGTTAGAATCACTCCCCAGAACACACTTAACCCTTCCCTAGCCCCCTACTGGTTAACCCCTTCACTGCCAGTGTAATTTTTACAGCAAATTAATCGCACTGATCGCTGTAAAAATGACAATAGTCCCAAAAATGTGTCAAATATGTCTGATGTGTCCGCCATAATGTTGCAGTCACGATAAAAATCGCAGATCGCCACCATTACTAGTAAAAAAAAAAATATTAATAAAAATGCCATAAAACTATCCCCTATTTTGTAGAGGCTATAACTTTTGTGCAAACCAATCAATAAACGCGTATTGTGATTTTTTTTTTACCAAAAATATGTAGAAGAATACATATCAGCCTAAACTGACGAAAAAAATAGTTTTTTTATATATATTTTTGGGGGATATTTATTATAGAAAAAATAATGTGTTTTTTTCAAAATTGTCATTCTATTTTTGTTTATAGCGCAAAAAATAAAAACAGCAGAGGTGATCAAATATCACCAAAATAAAGCTCTATTTGTGGGAAAATAGGACGTCAATTTTGTTTGGATGCCACGTCGCACGACCGTGCAATTGTCAGTTAAATTGACGCAGTGCCGAATTGCAAAAAGTGCTCTGGTCTTTGCCAGCCAAATGGTCCGGGGCTTATGTGGTTAAAAAGGGGATTAATTCCAGAGATAAAACAATAATTCTCCCGCTCTACAAGACTCTGGTCTGGCCGCACCTGGAGTATGCTGTCCAGTTCTGGGCACCAGTCCTCAGGAAGGATGTACTGGAAATGGAGCGAGTACAGAAAAGGGCAACAAAGCTAATAAAAGGGTCTGGAGGATATTAGTTATGAGGAAAGGTTGCGAGCACTGAACTCATTCTCTCTGGAGAAGAGACGCTTGAAAGGGGATATGATTTCAATATACAAATACCGTACTGGTGACTAGGGATGAGCTCGGTGTTCGATTCAAACTCATGTTCGAAACGAACATCGGCCGCTCGCTCGTTAGTCAAAGCCAGAACTTTGTGGGCCGTTCGCACCAAATTTGTGTGACACGAACGGCCCCACGATGCACTGCGCCATCGCAGTGCATTGCTGGCTCATGATTGGCCAAGCACTGTGACCCCGCATGCTTGGCCAATCACAGCGCCGGCAGCGAGGAGATCAATAATTGGCCACAGGCAGGATGCCTGTGGCCAATTATAGCTCAGGGGGGTTTAGTACACGCCCCACACTATATAAGGCTGCCAGCGCAGCGGCCTTGTGTAGTGTGTTAGAATGCAGGGAGAGAGCTAGATAGGCAGGGACAGTGCCAGCTGTGCTTTTCTTGTAAACCTTGCGCTGTTACAGTGGGTGTAGTTTGTTGGCGTTCAGGGAGAGAGCAGGGACAGTTCTAAACACGGGAAACACATGCCACTTCACAGGCATACTTTAGACACCCCCCAGGTACGATATTTAAAGGAATATTTCACTTCACTTTATGTATCATTAAAATGACTGCTCCTGAAAAAACTTTAGTTTTTAAAACTTTTTTTTGCATTGATGCATGTCCCCTGGGGCAGGACCGGGTCCCCAAACCCTGTTTAGGACAATAACATGCATATTGGCCGTTATAATTAGCACTTTAGATTTCGAACGTTCGCATCCATTGTATTTAATAGGGTTCTAATGTTCGCATGAACTTTCGGTCCGTTCGCAGGGTCTGGTGCGAACCGAACCCGGGGGTGTTCGGCTCATCCCTACTGGTGACCCCACAATGGGGATAAAACTTTTTTGCGGAAGGGAGTTTAACAAGACCAAGCGCTTTGAGGTGACATTAAACATTAACATTTAACATTAAAATTAGGAAAAAAGAGGTTTAACCTTAAACTATGTAGAGAGTTCTTTACTTGAAGAGCGGCAAGATGTGGAATTCACTTCCACAGGCGGTGGTCTCAGCGGGGGGCATCAATAATTTCTAAAAACTATTAGATAAGCACCTGAACGACCGTAACATACAGGGATATACAATGTTATACTGACATATAATCACACACATAGGTTGGACTTGATGGCCTTGTGTCTTTTTTCAACCTCACCTATGTAAAGCCCCATACACACGCGCGGATTATCCGAGGACCAGGTCCGTCGGACTATGTCCGTCACACTTTGTCTGATGTTGGTTTTGCGTACACACGGTCAGACAAAGTTGTCGGAAAATCCGATCATTCTGAACGTGGTGACGTTTGTTGCCTACGACGGGACTACGTAGAGGCTAGTAGCCAATAGCTTTGGTCTTGTAATGTGATCTGAGCATGCGTAGCACTTTGTCCGGTCGGACAACCGTACACACGCTCGGATTTGGTGTGATCGGACCGTGTTGTCGGCAAATCTTTCCAGCAGGAGATAAGACTTTGTCCGTCGGACAATCCGACGTACACTGTCCGATGGTGCATACACACGGTCTGATTTTTCAACAACATTGTCCGATCGGACAGAATCCATGAAAAAGTCCGACCGTGTGTATGGGGCTTAAGAGTGTTGAGGGAAAGCTGACAATTCTGTGTAGGGATAAATACTGTTTTATTTATTTATTTAATTTTAATTTTGACATTAGCACATGTTTCTCATGGCACTGCTGAACTTCCCATGTCTTCTGAATAGAATAACAAGATGTGCTTCCCCCATAAACTTCAATAGAGATCACTTTGAGCAACATTCATGAAACTGTTTGCAGGCAGATTTGCTCATTGCTAGTTTTGATCTACCTTGTATTGAAATTGTATTTCCTGGAATGTTTTGGAGCGATCTAACATCAGTTAGTTTGCATTTGCTTTTCATGTAGGAATAATAAATCATGAAGTGTGTACTGCAAACGTGCCTTCACCATCTCATTTGCAGCCGCTTGTAATTGCATGTTGTCATAATAAATACCCATGCCTTATTTCTTGTGAAGCACGACATACTTTGTTTATTTCTATAAAGCATGTGCCTTTCATACCTTTCCTACCTAATGCTTGTCACGTTAAAGCATAAATCAAGCCAGTAAAAACATTTTTATTAGTTTAGAATAGAATGGATCTGTCTCACGTGCCAATGTGGAAATTTTCCTTCTCTGTGATACTCTGCGATACCCATACAAGAAATAGGGAGATGTGATTAGTGGACCTAAATTAAATTAGTGGGCAAACATCAACTGGGGAACTTTTGTAGCCAGGAAAAAAGAATATTAATACTTATCTGTCACTGAATTCTGGCAGGTAGAGTGGACATCAATGGTGGTGAAGCTGTGCTTTTTATATTATTTCTTTTCAAGCTCTTCAAAAGGATGTTTTAGGTATTCTGTATACCTTGTTATAGGTGTTTTCTGTTATTCAGTGAATGTAACAAATTATTCATTTTATTTGATTTTTAACTCCAATAAAATACAGCGAACAACATGTAGCCAGGGGACAGGTGATACATCCAATACCCTTCAGCTTTCCTCTTCTTAGGCTAATCTCGTGGTTGCAATGAAAGACATTTTCACGATTCCCCTATCAACACAGACAGTATTGACAGGTGAATCCCTCCTGCTGAGCAATTAGTAGTACATTTAAGCCTCTCACACACGGATCAAATCTCGGCCGGTTCAGCAGGATTCGAATCGTCTATGGCTGGCCTTAAGCCTCGTACACACGATCGGATTTTCCGCAGACAAAGCGACAGACTTTTGTCCGAAGGGCATTGTCTTGGATACAAACGGTACACAATTGTCGGCCAACAAACATGAATGAATGAATGAGAGATTTGTATAGCGCTGCAAATGCGAACTGAATCGCCTCAAAGCGATTGGTCTGTTCTTGTTGTCTTGCTTATTAGAAGAGGTGGGTCTTGAGTTTTTTTCTGAAGGTCCAATGGTTTTCTTCCAATCGGATGTTGGTGGGTCCATAGCCAAGGTCCTTGGACTGTGAATCTTCGTTCTCCCTTAGATTTGTAGCGGGCTTTGGGGATGAGAAGGTGGTTTTGGTTTTGGTTTGTTGATCGAAGGCTGCGATTAGGTATGTATTTTTTTTTCCTCACATAGGTATTGAGGAGTGTTTCCTTGTTTACATTTGTGGGTGAGGCAGAGGGTCTTGAATGTGATCCTATCTTTTACCGTGAGCCAATGGAGGGTCCTCAGGGATGGGGAGATGGATTCCCAGGGTTTCTTTCCGGTGACTAGTCTTGCTGCTGTGTTTTGGACGACTTGTAGGCATGCAATCTGGTAATCAGGTAGTCCTATGTAGAGGGAATTTGCATAGTCGAGTCGCGAATTGATGATAGTTCCAACTACTACTGCTTTCTCCTTTCCTGGAATGAAGGGGATGAGTCTGCGTAGCAGACGGAGAAGATGATGGGATCCGCTGATTACTGATCCTATTTGTGCATCCATAGTCATCTCTGAATCAAAGATGACTCCGAGGCTTTTGGCTTTGGTGCTTGGAAGGATGGTCTGTCCAAGGATGGTCGGTGGTGTCCATGGGGTCTTAGTTTTTTTACTTGGGTTTGCTTTGAGGAGCAGAAGTTCTGTTTTCGATCCATTGAGTTTGAGGGAGCTAGTGGTCATCCAGTCATCTATCAATGTGAGACATTTTTCTAGTTCCTGGTATTGGTCTTTTTGTCCGGTTATACAGAAGTACAGTTGAGTGTCGTCAGCGTATGAGTGGAAGCATAGATCCAATTTGCTAATAATTTTAAAGAGTGGCCGGATGTAAATGTTGAAGAGTACTGGTGACAAGGGTGATCCTTGAGGGACTCCATAAGAAATTGCCTGGGTTTCAGAAGTGAAGACTCCTAGTTTCACTGTCTGTGACCGGTTTCCTAAGAAGGAAGCGAACCATGGAAGATCTAAATCTGTAACTCCTGCCACTTCCTTGAGGCGGATGAGAAGAGTATTGTGGTCCACTGTGTCGAACGCTGCGCTAAGGTCCAGCAGTACCAAAAGACACGATTCTCCGTCATCAGCTGCTTCCAGGGCGTGGTCCCATGTTTTCAGAAGTTCAGTTTCTGTGCCATGGCCTGGGCGAAAGCCTGATTGCAGTGGGTCCAAGAGTTTGTGTGTGTCCAGGTGGAGTTGTAGCTGTTGTACTACTGCTTTCTCCATAATCTTGGAGATGGTGTTCAGGCTTGTTACAGGTCTGCGATTGTTAGAATCTTTGGGGTCAAGGTTGGGTTTCTTTAGGAGTGGTTTGATGATGCCTTGCTTGAGGGCAATTGGAACCAACCCTTCTTCGAACGACTGATTTACTAGGTGTGTAATAGAAGGGGCCAAGATGTCGGAACATTCTTTCAAGAGTTTTGTGGGAATAATGTCATTTGGTGATGTACTGTCGGAGGCTCTTGATGATGTTTTTGGTGTCTTCAGTGGTGATCGGGGTAAGCGAGAAATGTGGTTATTGTGTGATGTGCGAGTAAAATTCTTACCTGGCTTCGTTTGAGTAAGATTGGTTGTTTTTTTTTGTTGAATTATTTTCTGAATGTTGTCAATTTTGTTGATAAAAAAATCTGATAACTCGTTGCAGTACTCTTGAGTTTTGTTTGCTGGGGGCTCAAGGCAGGTGGGGATCATAGTCTGGGCGACTAGTTTGAAAAGTTCACATGGCCGGTTTAAGGCTTTTGAGAGGGTGTTTGAGAAATGTTCTTTTTTTGCTTTGAAAATTGCTTTATGATATTTCTTGGTCAGTATTTTGTATTCTGTGTGACTTTCCTTTGTCAAATTTCTTCTCCAGGCTCTTTCAGCTCTTCTGTGTTCCCGTTTAAGCAGAGTAAGAGTGCCATTAAACCATCCAGAATTTTTCTTGCGGATGGGTGCTCTACGTTTCGGGGCGACTGTGTCTGCTGTTTGTAGTAATGCCTTGTTTAAGGAGCTGATTGTTTGTTCTGTTGAGTGGTTTATATTTAGCGTTGCTATTTTGTTTGATAATGTGGTTTTGAAGATTTCCGAGTGTAGTTTCTTATGCGATCTGGTCCAAAGTGTTGTTGCTGACTGGTTTGGTTTTTGGAGGGTGGAGTTGATGGCGATTTCAAATTTGATAGCTTGATGGTCTGTCCATGGTAGCGATATGTTGTCTAGTATGTCGATGTCCATATTTTGTTTGAAGATGAGGTCTAGAATGTGACCTGACCCATGCGTGGGAGCGTTTATTAGTTGTTGAAGCCCTAGTTCTTCCAGTTGGTTAATGCAGGGGGTGGCGATGGGATCTTCGGTGGAGTTTGCCCAAAAGTTGAAATCCCCAAGTACCAGAATCTTGTTGGTTTTCAGGGTGTGTAACGAAATTAATTCAGTGAGGGGTATCGGTAGATTTGTCTTTGGTCCTGGCGGTCTGTAGCATAGTAGCATGTGGATGGTCTCTTGCGGGGGTTGTTTGAAGATGTAGACTAAGTCACTGAGTTCTGTACCGTTGGTTTGATAAGCGCCAGGTGAGATTTGAAGATCACTGCTAGGCCTCCTCCTTTTTTTCCTATTCTATGCTCAGTTAGGATCCTGTAGTTTTCCGGCACCAATTCTGTTAGGATGGTGTTGCAATCCGGTGTTAGCCAGCTTTCCCTGATGAAGAGGCAATCTATGTTGTTTTGTGTGATGAAGTCATGGATTTCGTGTCTTGCTTGTCTGCCGATCTGGTGTTAATCAGGGCGCATTCTAAATGTTGCGGTTGAACTGTAGTCTTCTTGTGGATTGATCCTTAGTAGTTGTTCTTTTTGTAGTATTTTTTGAATGTAGGTCGGTAGAGTTGCGGTGGTATTTGAAGTTGCACATGATGAGGTGAAAAAAGATTTGATGTTGATGGAATGATGCGATGAAAAAAACTGATGCAATGATGATGAGGTTGCTGAGGAGTTGAAGGTCCTGCGAGAGGCGGCTAATGATGCTGATGGTCCTGCTAATTGTCTGATGGGTTCCGGTGGTGGACCTGGAGGAGAACACTGTTGACCTAAACTGGCCCTCCCGTTGATCCAGAGGAAGGCAAAAAACCCCTACCTTAGCTGGCCAATTGCTGTGGCAGAGGAAAAAAATTCCTTCCTGACCCCCGAGAGGCGGTCGGATGTCGGCCCCTGGATCAACTGCTAAATGGTGGTCCCTGCGTTACTTACCAGGATACTAACCTGACCGGGGATGGTCAGGGATGAAGATAGGGTGGATCAGGATGGTTGCTGGAGCTGGCCTAAGCCGTGGTTATCATGGCGTATGGTAGTTCCCTGTGATGCTACCGTGTGGTCCACCAACTCTTGGCATTGTTGACCCCCTATATCAGTGGTTCTCAACTCCTGTCAAGTATTACCTTGGAGAGATGCAGACTGGGATACTCCACTGAGCAGCAAATTATATCACCTGTGATGTATTTCAGTTATCTTGAAAACCTGACCTGTTAGTGGGTCCTGAGGACAGGAGTTGAGAACCACTGCCCTATATTAAGAAGCAGGACACATGCATGAGGCTTTTATTTAATTTTTTGGTTGAATAATGATTTGATTTGGTTTATTTTCTATATTTTTGGATGCATAGAATGCACTTTTTGGTTAAGTTCTATTGGCAGATAGCATGTCTAAATTGTATTTGTTTTCTTTTTTTAATGCACAATAAAAAAAAATGTGTAGAATAATACTTGGCTATGTGTTTTACTTCAAATGACAGTTTGGGAGAAGGCCAGTACATTTTCAATAATACAATGTAAAATTGACAAGGTACACCAACATAGTTGTATCTTTGATCTTAAAAAACTACGGGATAATGGTGTTGTGGTAACTTAAAAAAAAAAAACAAGCTTAATAATATTTTCCTGTCGCATCATGGCAGCATACACATATGGGTTGTGGCTCCGCCTCCGCAACCTGATAGGACCGCCTAGCTATTAAACCTTGAGAGGGCCCCCGCCCCAGTATTCTCCTTTTTTTCCTCACCTGACAAGACCGAAAATCAGCACCTCTTACCGCTCTCGCCCCAGCCAGGTTCAAGCCTCTCCTGGGTGGAAGTCCTACCTGTACAGCCTCTAAATGAGCTAAATGGAGGAACCTCACTCTGATGGTCTCAGGGGTATGTAAAACAGAATATCTCTCTTACAAACAAGCCTTAAATAGTCTTAACAAGCAGCGGCCTCCAGCCTTACCTTTTTCATGCACTGGGTGTCTTTGGGTTTGTAAATCAGCCCATCAGTCTGTGTGTTGTGCAGGGATTGTAGTAGAGTAGTGTCATGTTGCACATAGAGATTATTTCCCAGGTACATGCCTGCTGGGTTCTCTAGTCCTCCTCTCTTTCCCATCTCAGGATGGCCGAGCATCTCAGCGCGGCGGCGCATGTGCAGACGGCTAGATTCTCGCCCTCCAAGATGGCGCCGGGTAGCGCGGATCGCTACTGCGCATGCGCAAGCGTGACGTCGTCGCTACGGCGGCGCCAAATTTAAAAACCAAGCTGTGACTGTGTTTCTCTGTGGCTGCATGTGCACAGAGAAACGCAATTAGTTTTGAGAAAAAAACTCTGCTGCTACTATCCTGTGCTGTTCACCTGTTACCAGCTGCCCACTCTGCAAAAATTAGCTTTAGATATCAGGTTAGTCATTTTTCCTATTCTATGATTCTGGCTGCAATCTCTTTGCCTGCTTCCTTGCACATTCATTTCCTGTGTTACAGGATTCACTTTCCATGAAGGCCGCTGCCCCAGCAGACCATCACCAGCCTAATAGGTAAGAGGGGAAGACGGGTAAGTAAGAAGAGGAAAAAGAGAGCCTGTCATTAACGCTGTTTAAATGGAACAGCCCCACCAGGTCGCCCAGATCATCGCACTCAAGACGATCGAGAAGCAGTCGCTCAAGTCGCAGACAAAGCCGCTCAAATCATGGCAGAAGCCGCTCAAGGCACAGGCAAGGCAGATCAAGTTGCAGAAGGAGCAGATAAAGATCCTACTCCCGACATGGTCATTCCTATCACAGGAGAACTCCTACGCGCAGACACTCCCCACACGCGCAGAGTCTCCGTCCATCCGCAAACTCCTGCTGGATTTGTGGCGCAATAGCGCTCCCAGACAAGCTGGCCTGTCGGACATGCTTCAACGAAGCAACTAAAGACAGAGAAATGGAATTAAGCCAACCAGCTAGAGAATCAACCATACAAATCGCAGGGCCCAAAACAAGCAGAGCGATACAAGACATCTCATCTTCTGCTCCTTCCACATCAAAGGTGACAGAACCTCTGTCCGACAGTGAGGATATCGAGACATCTACTGGCTTCAACTTCACTTTGGTCGAACCCTTTATCAAATCAATCAAGGAATCGATCGATTGGGTGGAAGAAAAAGAAACTCCTCATAAAGTGAGGAAATATTTCCCAAACCTCAGGAAAGATACGGAGACTTTCCCATTCATTGAGGAGCTGGAGGACTTAATCAAGGAGGAGTGGCAAAAGCCGGAGAAAAAAGCTAGTCTTGCCAATCGATTAGCAAAGCTCTATCCTTTAAAAGAGCCGAACGTGAACCCACTGGTATCCCCGCCAGTGGTAGACTCCTCACTGATGAGACTTGCCAGACATGTAACACTTCCAATTGAGGATGCAGTTACTTTCAAGGACGTATTGGATAGAAAGATCAATCTCGATCTCAAGAAAACCTACCTATCCGCAGGGGGCGCATGCAGGCCAGCAGTGGCACTAGCAGCCGTAGGAAGGGCTATTTCCAACTGGTCTTCCAATGCCGAGAAGCTAGTAGCGGAAGGAGTGGAGCAAGAGAGAGTATTCTCTGCCCTCCAGGAGCTATCCCTCGCAGGCGATTTTGTTGCAGAAGCATCTGTAGACATAATCAAATCTACATCAAGGGCAATGCTGAGCTCAGTAATGGCCAGAAGGGCACTTTGGCTGAAGCCCTGGTCGGCGGATCCGTCTTCAAAATCAAATTGGTGTAAAATTCCTTTTGATGGGGCGAACCTCTTTGGTGAAAAACTGGACTCGGCCATATCGAAGGTCACCGGGGGAAAATCTGGCCTTATCCCTTCGGATAGAAGGCCAAAACAGCAAAGACCGCCCACCTTCAGAAGGAACCTACCCGACAAATATAGGGAGGCAAAGTCTTACAGACCCGGCAAAGAGTACAGGAGGAACTGGAAGAACCCACAGTCTTCTTTTCTCAAGTTCCAAAAACCCAAGACTCCTGGCACAGGGGATCAGAAATCCTTTTGACGTTATGCCCGCTCAATCGGCTGTAGTAGGAGCCAGGCTCACAAAATACAAGCAGGTATGGGCGGAAACAATAACGGATCCATGGACGGTAGCTACCGTCCAACTCGGCCACAAATGGAGATTTCGGAAACGTCCAAGGGACCGTTTCTGTATAACAAAGCTACCGACATCTCAAGAAAGGAGACTACTAATGACCGAATATATTCGAGGCCTAGACCTGAAACAGGCGATAGTAAAAGTTCCACTATCCCAGAGGGGAAAAGGGGTTAATTCACCCTTATTCCTGGTGAAGAAAAAAACAGGGGATTGCCCCGTCCTGGACTTAATAAATCTAAACCCGATAATCCAGGTAGAAACATTCAGGATGGAGAGCCTGCAGTCGATCCTTCAGGCCATAAACATCAGAGACTGGATGCTCTCTATAGATTTACAAGACGCCTATTTACATATCCCCATTCACGCCTCATTTCAAAAGTATCTCCGCTTTGCGGTAGACAGGCAACACTTCCAATTCCGAAGCCTCCCATTCGGGATCTCCACCGCTCCAAGGACATTCACAAAGGTCCTCCTTCCAGTGATAGCCCTCTTAAGGGAACAAGGCCTAAGAGTCCACCATTACTTGGACGATATCCTTCTACTTGCAGACAACCAAGAATCCCTCCTTATACATCAATCGATCCTAATATCCACCCTGCAGAAATTCGGGCGGCTGATCAACTGGGGGAAGAGCAACCTAAATCCCACACAGAGGATGTTTTTTCTAGGGGCAGAACTGGATACCCTCCTCAATACTATAGAACTTCCAAAGGAAAAGATTCCCACACTGATTCAGAAGGCAAGGAGGCTGCTCTCGGCCAGCTCGATTCCCGCCAGGGAGTGTCTCAGCATACTAGGGCCATTCTCAGCGACCATCCCGATGGTCCAGTGGGCCCAGTGGCACACAAGGCCTCTCCAAGTGTCATTTCTAAGACAATGGAATGGCGTATCAATGTCCCAACCAATTGTGCTCCAAGAGGAAGTGAAACAATCACTCTGGTGGTGGACCAGGTCGCACAACCTAAAAAGATGCAAACACATAGTCCTCCTCTCTCAGGAAATAATCACCTCGGATGCCAGCAGGGAAGGATGGGGAGCACACTATTGGCACCACGCAGCCCAAGGGCGCTGGCCGTTCAGGACACACAATATAGTTTCCAACATATTGGAGATGAGAGCGGCATTCAAAGCCCTTCTAGCCTTCAGCCCCTTCCTGAGGGGGAAAGAAGTCCTACTGAAAATGGACAATCGAGTAGCAGTCGCCTACATCAACAGGCAAGGAGGTACCAGAAGTCGCTCAATGTTACAGGAAGTCCGACCAGTCTTCGAGTGGGCACAGCAGAACCTTTTGGGTCTACAGGCAGCGTACGTGCCAGGAACGCAGAACCAAGTAGCCGACACCTTGAGCCGAAAATTCGTGTCCAACAACGAATGGGCCTTAAGTCACCAAGCCTTCTCCCTGATAACCAAAACCTGGGGAGTACCAGAGATAGACCTGGCGGCAACCCCATCCAACACGAAGTGCCAAAGGTTCCTGGCGAGGGTACCTTTCCCAACAGCAGAAGGTACGGATTGCTTACAACACAGCTGGGACTTCAGCCTAGGCTATGTGATCCCACCGATACCAATTATTCCGAGGCTGCTACTCAGACTCAAGAACTCGGGGTCCACGGTAATAGCAGTCCTTCCCTTCTGGCCGAGACGCCCATGGTTCACGACTCTCCTCCAGCTGAATACAGCGGACCCACTACCAGTGCCCATGTCAGCAGATCTACTGTCCCAAGGTCAACTCCTCCATCCATGCCCAGGAAGATTACACCTGACAGCATGGAGATTGAAAGGTCTAGATTCATAGCACTGGGTTGCTCACAGGAAGTAATAAACACTCTCCTCCAAGCCAGAAAGGTCACCACCAACAATACTTACAGGAGAATCAGGGAAAAGTTCCTCACGGTCGCACAACAACAGTCCTGGGATCCATCATCTCCAACAGTGGCACAGATCCTAGAATTCCTGCAGCGAGGTCTCGACAAGGGTCTTGGATCAAATACCCTGAAGGTGCATGTGTCAGCTTTATCTGCCATGACGGGCGTAAGATGGGCAAGAAAGCCACTCATCGAGCAGTTCCAGAAGGCCTGCCTGAAAATAAGGCCTCCCAGAAAACCTTCCTTCCCGACCTGGGACCTTTCAGTGTTACTGGATGCCCTGTGCCGCGAACCATTCTTTCCAGTTGAGGGAATATCCTTATGGAATCTAACGCTAAAAACCACCTTCCTCATAGCGATTACATCAGCTAAAAGAGTTTCGGAGATGCACGCTTTGATGGCAAGCGAACCATACTTGACCATCTACCCAGACAAGATAGTCCTGAAGCCGTCAGACCGATTCATCCCAAAAGTGGCGTCTTCCTTTCATTTCAGTCAGGAAATATGCCTTCCCGCTCTAACCACGGAACAGGGGAATCCACATCCACTAGACCTCAAAACCAACATCCTGGCATACCTCTCAATGACCAGTGACCTAAGAAAAACTGAGAATCTCCTAGTCATTCCATATGGCCCTAGGAAGGGTCAATCAGCAACATCCCGCACTATTGCAGCGTGGCTGGTAAAGACCATCAGTAGAACCTATGCATCTAGTCAAGCTCAAGTACCTGAGGGCGTAAGGGCACATTCCACAAGAGCAATGGCGACCTCCTGGGCGGCTTTCTGCAAGGTCTCTTCAGAAACAATCTGCAAAGCAGCCACCTGGTCTTCTAAGAGTACCTTTATCTCGCACTACAAAGTGGACTCGGCCAGATTGTCCACGGTAGAATTTGGGAGGGCAATTATATGCTCAAATACCTCAATTCCTTGTAAATAAAATATCTTTCTGCTCAGACCCACCCAGTTTGGCGAGTTATTCCCCATATGTGTATGCTGCCATGATGCGACAGGAAAACGGAAAATTGTATACTCACCTTTCCGTAATTTTCCTTTCCTGTTGCATCACATGGCAGCATACAAATACCCACCCGTCTGAGGTGAGGTATCTAGATACTGAGAATACTGGGGCGGGGCCCTCTCAAGGTTTAATAGCTACGCGGTCCTATCAGGTTGTGGAGGTGGAGCCACAACCCATATGTGTATGCTGCCATATGATGCAACAGGAAAGGAAAATTACGGAAAGGTGAATATACAATTTTCCGTTATTCTTGATATCACTAGAAAAATATAGAATTTGAAAACTAGTTTGCCATAACTCCATCAGTATCACCAGCAAAGCAGCTTCATTATTATCCCATTAATTATTAAAGAAGAAGAGAATTGTGCGCTGCATTTCGAGATTTCATAATTTGCCACGTCACGTCACATGTTAATTCTCCATTATGAACGCTAGTTTACAAGAACGACCGCTTCTGGCTCGTCCTTGCTTCCGAGCATGCGTGTTTGTACTTTGGACATTTACATAACAGACTTGTGTACACGGGATCGGAAAATGCACACTGTTATACTCCCTTTCCAGCAAACTATACAATGAAAAACAGGGATTTTTAATTCACACATATTCCAATACATGCTTAAACCAGCCAACTGCGTCAAAGTAATCCCTCTCATGGCCAGTCTTAAGGCGCATACACACGATACAAAAATCGGATGTAAAAATCTGATTTCCATTTCATTAGTATGGTTTTCGTATAGAAAAATAGTAAGAGCAAGACTACGCATGCCCAGAAACAAAAGAATACATACAAAACTATTCAACACATTACGTCACTTCTGACGTTGTATTCTGTCGTAAACAAAATTTTCATATTGTGAGTAACATCTTCACTTTCGACAAGAGACTAGGAGACAAAAAACGGACGTTCGGTCGTCCGAAAATCTAAGCGTGTGTACGAGGCATTAGACTGCTTTGCCACTGAAAATGCTATGGTGGACACCATGCCAACCATGCCAACCTGGGGCATAGAGACACAAGGTGGGGGAGAGCTACTAGGTTCAGGTCTGGTCACAGACCTGCGTTACAATACCGACAAGATTTACCTGTGCTTATATACCAGCATATGCCATATGTCTTATGACACAGTTGAGAGGAAACCTGGGAGTTCCTCCCTCACTCTGCCAGGCACCACTGCATCTGAGATCTGGTGGCTGAATGAAAGGGGGGGGGAACTGTGCTGTATAACTCTGCATTGCATACTACTGACCTCTGCACTCTGGAATACTATTGCATTCCTTATTTGTGACCCTTTCACACTGTATTACATATTTCTGGCCTTTGAACTCTACAGTACTTACTCCGACTACTGCACTCTGCGTTACCTACTACTGACCTCTGAATTATGCATTACTTACTCCTGCACTTTGTGTTATATACTACTGACTCCTGCACTGTCCTAACCAAAATGTACACTGCTTTGACGGACAAAAGGTAGCCAAGCTAACCAAGCCAAACCCAGCCAGCCAGACAAGAACTCAATAAGCCAGCTAGGTGACCTAGGCAGCCAGACCAGAAATCAAACCAGTCAGCCAGGCCAGAACTCAACCCAGCCAGGCCAGAACTCAACCCAGCCAGGCCAGAACTCAATAAGCCAGCTAGGTGACCTAGGAAGCCAGACCAGAAATCAAACCACTCAGCCAGGCCAGAACTCAACCCAGCCAGGCCAGATCTCAACCCAGCCAGGCCAGAACTCAACCCAGCCAGGCCAAAACTCAACCCAGCCAGGCCAAAACTCAACCCAGCCAGGCCAGAACTCAATAAGCCAGCTAGGTGACCTAGGCAGCCAGACCAGAAATCAAACCAGTCAGCCAGGCCTGAACTCAACCTAACCACTCAGCCAGGTCAGAACTCAACCCAGCCAGGCCAGAACTCAACCCAGCCAGGCCAGATTCAAGAATAGCCAGGCCTGGAACTAACCTATCAAGTCAGTCAGCAGTGACAATTGTTCTATCATCATAATAATGGCAAGCAAATTCCATAAATGGATACATTTCAAAGTGAACAGGAACATGATTTTTTTTTTACTGAAGTGAATAAGAAGTGTGTGTGTTTGATTTGCAAACCTTCCACCATTTTAGCCAAGAATGGAAATGCGGAGAGACCCTTCAAAACACTTCATTCTAAAACCTATAATGACTTTCCACCTAGATCCTAGTTTAAAAAAGTGCAAAAATTAAAAATTTTGCTCGGCAAAAAGCACATGAAAATTAAAAGAATTGTTTCATCTTTTTTCCATTTTCACAGCAAAGAGTGTTTCCTAGGCCTGCAGAGAAAAGCATAGCCACAACTATGGCCTCTTATCATATGTCTCAGCTGATAGCAGGATAAGAGGAAAAGAAAAGGATAGTGAGATAATTAAAAATACTTTTTAGAAGCTGCAGATTCACTCTTTGATAACTTAAAAAAAGAACAAAAAAACACAGAAATAATATCCTCAATAAATTCCCTTCAATATTATGATAAAAAAAAACTTACAAAAAGAGTTGAAGTCATGGCAGTTGACATAATTTTACAAATAAAAAAAGAGACTGCAAAAATTTTTCTCTTCATCATGATGAATCAGTTGATGTGACATAATTCATGATTAGCTATGTTTGTTAGAATGGTCTTCAGTGACTTTGAACTAAAGGAAGAAGTTATGAAAAAATTCCTTTGAAAGGCCATACCAGGGGTGAAGACATCTTTTCAAAAGTGAAAGAATTTTTCATTTCAGAAAATATTCAATAGAAAAGCTTGCCAGCATTACAACAGATGGGGCTCTTGCTTTCACTGGCAGTATAAATGGATTTTTAACTCTCTGCCAAAGGTTTTTTATCTTACCATTGCATTCTTCATTGCACCAGCAGGAAATGTGTTGGAAGTTTTTGAACATGAATGATATAACACGCTAAAATGGTAGCTATTGAACGTAATCAGATTCCCAAATTCCATAAAATATGACATCCTTGGATTAAACATTACTTACCGTCATCCTTTAATGACTCTGTCCTAATGCCATGGTAGCTGATTTCATTTTGATCATACTATTCCTCACAGTGGTTCTTGGATCAACCTTGTGGAACCCCCTCTCTATCCTTTCTTTTATCTATTTTATGATTTTGAAGCTCTCCATTTTACAGAACATAGCCTTCTTCCTCGGAGTTACATTATTAACTCTTGTTGATTCAGACAAATAGCTAATTTCAGAAAGCACTTTCTTATAATTTGCTTACAATACATCAGATTCTATATACTTACCTATCATATGTTTTGTACTCTTACCAACTTATGTTGTTGACCTTTGTCATTATATGTTCCATAACGTATCTGTTACGTCTATTTTATTGCCCTAAATAAAATCTTTTTGACAAGGAAAACAGTGAATAACCACTCCAGACTCACGCTATAGCCAAAACACGACTATAGCAACTCTCTCTCGTTCCAGGAGGGCGTTCCTAGACGTCCTCTCAGAATCATGACCCCTGTGTGCCCCCTGGGGCGCGCCATTGGTGCATTCTGTAATCAGGGTAAAGGGCCAATCACAGCAGTAAACAAACTTGCTCATGCGCTGTCACAGCGCGAGTAGAGGAGAGCCGGTAATCGGCAAGTGTGACAGGAGACATTTACAAAGATGATCAGGGCACTGATTATCAGTGCAGTGTCACCAGTGCCCATCAGTGCCGCTTATCAGTGCCTCCTCATCAGGGCTGCCTATCAGGGCTGCCTATCAGTGCTGCCTATCAGTGCCCATCAGTACCTATCAGTGCCCATCAGTTCCGCATATCAGTCCCACCTATCAGTGCCCATCAGTGCCGCCTCATCAGTGCTGCCTATCAGTGCCACCTCATCAGTGCTGCCTCATTAGTGCCCATCAGTGCCACCTCATCAGTGCCCATTAGTGCAGCCTTTCAGTGCCCATCAGTACCTTTCAGCGCCCATCAGTTACGCATATCAGTCCCACCTATCAGTGCCGCCTATCAGTGCTGCCTATCAGTGCCACCTCATCAGTGCTGCCACATTAGTGCCCATCAGTGCCACCTCATCAGTGCCCATTAGAGCAGCCTGTGAGTGCCTATCCGTGCCTCCTCATCAGGGCTTCCTATCAGTGCCCATCAGTACCTATCAGCGCCCATCAGTTCTGCATATCAGTCCCACCTATCAGTGCTGCCTGACAGTGCCGCCTCATCAGTGCTGCCTCATTAGTGCCCATCAGTGCCGCCTCATCAATGCCCATTAGTGCAGCCTATCAGTGCCCATCCGTGCCTCCTCATCAGGGCTGCCTATCAGAGCCCATCAGTACCTATTAACGCCTTTCACTTCCGCATATCAGTCCCTATCAGTGCCACCTATCAATGCTGCCTATCAGTGCCGCCTCATCAGTGCTGCCTCATTAGTGCCCATCAGTGCTGCCTCATCAGTGCCTATCAGTGCCCTTCAGTACCGCCTATCAGTGCAGCCTATCAGTGCCGCCTAATCAGTGCTGCCTCATTAGTGCCCATCAGTGCCCATTAGTGCAGCCTATTAGTGAACATCAATACAGCCTCTTCAGCACACATCAGTAAAGAAGAAAAATAACTTCTTTGCAGCATTTTATAACACAAACTAAGAAAAACATTATTTTTTTTCAAACTTTTCAGTATTTTTTCATTTGTTTAGCAAAAAAAAAAATAAAAAAACCCAGTGTTGATGAAATTTCACCAAAAGAAAGCTCTATCTGTCTAAAAAATATAAAAATTTCTTATGGGTACAGTGTTGTATGACCACGCAATAGTCATTCAAAATGTGACATTTCTGAAAGCTTAAAACTGCTCAGGGCAGGAAGGGCTTGAAAGTGCCCGGTATTGAAGTAGTTAAGATTTCAAACTAATTTAAAGCAGCTCTCTTAAAAAAAGGGGCATAGACTCAGCAAGGGAAAAGCAGCGTTTGACAGCAATAGTAATATTTCTGAAAGAATGTAATGAAGAAACATTTGTACTGATGGTGGAATATTCTAAATGACTTCAACTCTTTGCTTTTTTTTGGTAATTGACATAAAAAGTATTAATTTAAATCTGAAACGTCAAGGTAAAGACCAACATATTCTAAGTATGACTTTTGAAGTAAAATCTTTTTCTGATAAACTTGGACTTCTCAAAGAAAATTTTGAGAAAGAGATTTGAAGCACTTTCCAAACTTGAAAGAGCAGAAAAAAATCAGCAGTACCGTATTAAGGGACAAGTCTCTGAATATAGATTCTCTACTGAAGGAAGAATTTGAATGTTTCACTTATTTCAGAAGGATTGAAAATGTTTGCCATTTTACATGATTTCTATTTTCAAACATAAATGTTGAATAGGTATCTGCCACAATAGAAAGGGAATTTCAATCTTATGTTGCGCTTGAACCTATTTCTCTGAGAAATGACTTGGCTGTAAAATGGTTGCTGAATCAAAAAGGCCTGGTCTGTATTTTTAAGGAAAAGTATCCAACATTTGATTTCAGTTGCTGAGTGAGTGAAGACCTTCTTTGCATCTACATTATTTGTGAGTCAACATTTTTAATCAAATACTGGAACAGACTGACAGATTCCCTTGTGGGCTTCTGCATCAGATTTAAGGTGACAAATTACTCTCCAGACATTATATCTTGTTATATTATTATATTTTTCCTCATTCTGGTGATCTTTGATGTCTTCTGCTATAAGTTGTTCAGGTAGATCTCTATCTCTCCAAGGTTGCCTACCCTGATTTATCTGATATTATTGTGTTTTCCAGGAAATATGATAGTCATCATCTGGCTCAAGTCTTCATAAGGCTTAATCAAGCCCAGCAAATGCCACATGGTCCAGAAATAAAGTAAATCACATGGTCATACTATTGAAGCTGAGAGGGTCCCTCTCGATCTACAGTCCAAGCTATCCAAGACTGGACTATTTTGAAGACCATGACAGAGTTATGTTTCTTTCTAGGCTTAGTGGGCTTCTATAGAAATGATATCAAGGATTTTCCCAGGAAAGTTCTCCGCTGACTCAGTGGGAAGCCCACTCTAGGAAAGAGAAAAGTGTCACTATCTATTTCTACTAAGTGGCAAGCTGTGCAGGAACAGGCCGTCAGCACACTTAAATAAAAGCTTGTAACTAATCCAGCATTGGAATATGCTAATTATTGTGTGTCCTTTCCACTCGACACGGAGAGTAGTCTACATGGCTTAGAAGCTGTGCTTGCTTAGTATCAAAGTGGAACTGAGAGAGTTATAACCATGCCAGCAGGAGTTTGTGGCTCTTTATACACACTCATGCTAATTAAAGCTCCTTCAAGCTCTTAGCTATCATCTGGCCTGTATCTAAAACATTTGCTGAATATTTGCTTGGCAATAGCATATTTACCATCGACAATCCTCGGATGTACAGTTGTATATAGAAATAAATAACCAAACTTGGTGTCTTTGAGCAGCAAAAGTTTGTTTGGTTAGCGTGTTTTAACTATTAAAAAATTTCCAAGCCACGTTGTTCAAAAATAAATGTTGGTGCCCTTTCATTTTTGCCTCGATAGCACCCTCAAAAAGGTGCTGATCAAGTCTTGAAAGGGGATGAAATGGTTCTATTGCAGGTAGTCTGCTCTGATCTTCATCAAACATGATCAAACTTTCCGGAAACTGCAACATCTAGTCATCAACCCCCAAAGCTAAGTGTATTGGGGATTTTCTCATCATCATTTTATATGTGGACTCTTATATGATCTTTTACCAGAGACTTTTGAACATTGAGTTAGCGCTGCACCCTCTCTGTATTGTAAAGCTAAGTGGATTATTTGCAAAACCAAGATATGGACACAGAACAGCTCACAGGGTTCCCTGTAAAGAAACATAAGCCCAGGAAGTATTTTCCCACATCCCAGGTTATTAGCCCATCAGAAGGACAGACTGTAAATGTGGGATCGGCTTCTTTATCATCTAGTACAGCTTTCAAAAGAGCACCAAGAAATAGACATGTGCACACTGAAATATTTTGTTTTAGAATTTCGGTTTCGTCCGAAAAATACATTTATTTAGTTACTCCCGAAATTTGTTTTTATTTATTTTGTTTCGTTAAAAATAAATGCATTCGTCCAAAAATCCAAATTAATTAAGGTTGAATCTGTCAATTGAAGGCTTATGGTGTCTGTGGGATGTTCTAAGAGGATTTGACTAAGCAGCTAAACCGTAAAACGCTGTGATCGTACATTTCCGGTCGAATGCTCCATCCACAAGCTATAAAAGGAATGCACATGTCTAAAAAATATAGCAGTTGGTAATTCCCCAAAACGTGGCTCTGGACATGTGTCAAGTCATAAAATTGAATCCACTAGTTCTCCAAGTCCCAACCAACTATGTATATATATATATATATATATATATATATATATATATATATATATATATATATATATATATATATATATATCCAAAATAATAATAAATGATCGATGGGGAAGTTGCCAGTACTGTCAATATCGTACAAAAACAATTCAATAAGAATGGGGCTTAGACTCAACTCCCCCACATCCATCTAACATATCATATAGGCCAATAGAGTTGGGCAGAACACACCTTGTTCTCTTCGTGCCAGAACTCTCGAAAATCGCAAATATTTTGGACCCAAGCTCCGAACCCCATTGAAGTCTATTGGACCCGAACTTGAAAAATCAAAAGTGCCCATTTTGAAGACTTATATGTAAGTTATTGGCCATAAAAAGGGTATGGGGGCTGGGTACTGCCCTGGGGGACATGTATCAATCGAAAAAAAATTTTTTTTCCAAAGATTGCTTTTTAAAGGAGCAGTGGTTTTAATGATGTTTCAAGTGAAACAATAAAACTGAAAAATTCCTTTAAATATAGTGCCTGTGGGTTCCCTTTAGTTTGCCTGTAAAGTGGCACATATGTATCATGTATAGAACCTGCTGCAGCAAAACTGACATATATAAATAAAAAAATGACATTTAAATTGATTTTCTCTGCAAGTTTTCTTTATTTTGTAAACAACGGCTTGGGGAGACAGTCTGTATGATGAAGCCAATTTAGTGCACACGGAACAAGATTAGAGATCTTTTGGATAAATTCTGGTGTCTCTTTGGCAGACTTTGGATGAAAATATCAAATGTTTGCACCACAATAAGCATGCCTTATGTGAAGAAGCCAAATTTATAGTACACTCATTGTAATAGCTATTGTTTTTATGGTATTAATAACGATATTTCAATAATTCATACTGATTAGGAAAGTTCCAAGAAAGTCCGTTCAGTTCTGGTGCAAAAACAAAAAAATTGATTTAATAATGAAAATAGCTAAATATTACAAAAACAATGTCAAAATGTAGAATATAAAAATAGCATCAATAAGTTTCTTATTCTTGAAATGAAGATTGTATAAATGTATCTTGTGTATGTGTGTGAGAATGTCTCCAAGTCTCTCATGTCTGCTGATGAGAGTGTCTGCTGAAGAATCAAAACTGTGCTTTCTAAACTCCAACCCCCACCTTTCTAAAAAGGGTTGGGTTGTCTTAAAAGTTCTTCTGAATCTTATTGTTCTACAGAAAACCCAGGAACTTACACAAGGGTAGGGGTTGCTCAGTCTCTAACATTCCTGAGGTATGGGCTAAGAGTGCTATGTGTAAAGCTTTAAACATATACAATATAAGTTTCCTATCTTCTAAATCAAATACTACATATATATCAGTATATAAATTAAAATTATTCATTTAAAAATGAATATCTAATCAAGAAATATTGTATAAGAAACTATGATCTTTAACTAACATCAAAAGTTTAGCATCTTAAGTAAAGATGGTAAAGGTCAGCTCACTCTTAATTACTGCCATATGTGACTCTACATAGAACTGTTCATGAGCTTATAACAGCATAAACGTTCACAAGTATAAAAACCTTATATAATTTCACCTTTTCCATACATGGAAGATTATATATATTATATATATATATATATATATATATATATATATATATATATATATATATATATATATTTTTTTTTTTTTTATATATACAATTCAATTATTATGTAAGATCTCATCCATTCATATATATTCTAACACTAATTCCAAGATTAATCTTTCTTTTTTTTGGATAAAGTCAATGACCTCATCATCATTATCCCCTCCATCCTCATCATCACTGGAGCCAACTTGACAATACGCTGTGGCTAGGGGGAACATGACTGCCACTTTATTGTTTATCAGTGTTCTCCCCTCTCTGTAGGTTTGTATGTTTCTACCTTTCTCAACCTCAGAGCCAACATCAGAATCAAGTAATGCCTGTTCATCATCAAGAAGCAAGTGCCTGACGCTGTGTTCAAATAATTTAGCTGACTGCGTGATGCTGGGGCTGTGGCAAGAGTAGCTGTGGATAAGGAGGCAGAATAAGCCGTTTGGCACCTGTGATGGACTGTGCACTAGTCTCTGCTTGGGTGATAGAGGATGAGGAGGATGAGGATGGTTTAGTAAGCCAGTCCACCACCTCCTCTACATGCTCTAGCTGGATAACTCGAGCAACATCACTAAACAGAAAAAAATGTGCCCTGCCTGAGGACAGATCATGTCCACCTTTGCCTGTGGACACAGACACTGCTGGCCCCCTAATAGTGGCATGGGAACGTCTGCCTCTCCTTGTTGGCCTCCCAGACATGATGGCTTATTACCTAAATTCAAATTGAATGTACTTTATTGAATGAAATGTGGTGTTTGGTGCACTTTAAATTAAGGACTGACGCTGCCAGAAATGTAAAATGTATAAAAATAAATAAAAGGGGAAACACTGCATTTTTCCACATTTTGTCATTTTACAACCAATAGCATAAATTTATTTTATTGGGATTTTATGCGATAGACAAACACAAAGTGGCACATAATTGTGAAGTGGAAGGAAAATAATAAATGTTTTTCAACATTTTTTACAAATAAATATGTGAAAAGTGTGGCGTGCATTTGTATTCATCCCCCCTGAGCCAATACTTTGTAGAACAACTTTTCAGCGTAATTACAGCTGTAAGACGTTTGGGGATGTCTCTACCAGCTTTGCACATCTAGAGAGTAAAATTTTTACCCATTCTTCTTTGCAAAATAGCTCAAGCTCTGTCAGATTGTATGGAAAGCGTCAGTGAACAGCAATTTTAAAGTCTTGCCACAGATTCTTAATTGGATTTAGGTCTGGACTTTGACTGGGCCATTCTAACACATGAATGTGCTTTTTTGTTGGTCTATCACATAAAATCCCAATAAAATACATTTACATTTTTAGTTGTAACATGACAAAATTTGGAAAATGTCATGGGGTATGAATACTTTTTCAAGGCATTGTACATACCATTGTTTGCAGATGCTCTAACTTTAATGCAAACCAATTATTATTCACGTACTACACTTTTTTTTACCAAAGATATGTAGCAGAATACATTTTATTGGATATGTTTTATAACAGAAAGTAGAAAATATTGTTGTTGTTTTTTTCATTTATATAAAATATTAAAAAATAAAAATAAAAAACATCGGTAATCAAAAACTACCAAAAGAAAGCTCTATTTGTGTGAACAAAATTATATAAGATGTATTTGCGTACAGTGTTGTATGACTGTGCAGTTGCCAGTTAATAATGCACAATGCTAAATAGCAAAAAATGCTATGGTCATGAAGGGAGTAAAACCTTCCGGAGGTGAAGTGGTTAAAGAGGAGTTGCACCCAAAAATGGAACTTCCGCTTTAAGGGAGGTGACCCCCCTGACATGCCACATTTGGCATGTCATTTCTTTGTGGGGGAAGCGGGTACCAGCTCCCACTTCCTCCTGGCGCACCGCGGCACCGGAAGGGAGATCTCCTCTCCCTCTCCCTCTGGGCAATCATCTGGGACACGTCACAGGTCCCAGATGATTGCCCCGGCCAATCACGGCAGGCAGTGCGGCTCTTGCATGCGCATCGGGTGCCCGGCTGTGAAGCCACAGCGGGGCGCCCACAGTTACAATGCCGGCGCCGCAGAGAGGAGGGGGAGATGAGCGGGGCTTCGTTCCCCCGCATCGTTGGACCCTGGGACAGGTAAGTATCTGATTATTAAAAGTCAGTCGCTGCAGTATTTGTAGCTGCTGACTGTAATTTTTTTTTTAAGCAGAACACCGCTTTAAATAGCATGGCTAGGGGGGTATCCTAATCTGCCTGTGAATGAGTTCTATCGAATGGGTAAGCGTTTGGGTGCTCAGTCAAACGCCCGAAGAGTCAAAGTTCATTCCAGACTTGTTTTCAGACCTAACATTGATCTCATCTCTATTTCTCACTACCAGAGGTAGTGAAACTATCAAGTCATCTTCTCTTTTTTTGATATTGTGAAGCCCATGGAGGGACCAAATGAAGATCAAGCCATATTTTCACTGTTGGGGTAGTGATACCATCAAAAGGTAGTGAGATCATCAAACCATCTTCTGAACACCAGAGATAGTGAGACCATCAAACCATCTTCCCAATACCAGAGGTAGTAAGGCCATCAACCCTCTTATCAATACCAGAGATAGTGAGACCATCAAACCCTCTTTTCAATACCAGAGGTAGTAAGGCCATCAAACCCTCTTATCAATACCAGAGGTAGTGAGACCATCAAACCATCTTCTCAATACCAGAGGTAGTAAGACCATCAAACCATCTTCTTTCTAACCTTTTGGTATGCTGAGGCCCAAGGAATGATAGATAAACATCAAAGCATCTTTCCACTTCCAGAAGTCCAAACTTCTCTACGAATGCCTCTGTATAACTGACTCTCCTCCTCTACTCATTCATCACTCTCTATGTCTTGATAATCTCATAATTTCAAAACTGCACCAATTGTTCTAAAGATACTTTCAAAAAACATGTTTCCCTTCCATTCTGGCTTGCCAATGTATGCTACTTAGAAAAATCTCCTTTTTTATAAATGTTCCCATTTTTTTTTTTCAGGGAGAAAAATATTTAAAAAATTGATTAGTATACACTTATCATCATTATTGTAGTTACATAGTACTGCACAGCCACAAATATCTGTGGCCATTAAAAAGCAGCCTGTGGGTACCTACATAATTGAAATTCTGCCCTGTTTCTATCCAAAAATAAAGGTGAAAGCTGTCTACATATATTCCATGAAGACTAGATTGAGTATTCTGATTAATCATTTGGAAATATAAAATCTGGCATTGACGACAGGAAATTCACTACAAAACGTCATCATATATTCCAACTTATATGTTTCATTTCTGTTCTCTGTGAAAAACTAAACCTGAAAAAGGGCAAAAAATCCATAAACTCCCACAAATTTTAGCCAGATATGGTATTTTCTTCTAACTTAACCTGGCTTCCAGGATGGCTTCCGACCTTCATTCTGTTCCACAGATAACACTTTATTTGGCATAATTTTTGAAGATGAATTATATTATTGCACCATCACATTCACAAGAGACTTAACATTGTGTAATCAGGCCAATTATATTTCTGAAATGTTGTAGCTGAGATGAAAAACAAATAATACATTTGGAAATGTGTCAGCTAGTGACAAATTACTCATCAGCATTTATTAGCAGGAATTGTTTTACTCGTAGGAAAGAAAAATGTGGAATGTGTTTTGTTTTCAATCACAGATACAAGCTTACAAAGGAAGATATCTTTCATTTCCTCATTTTACATTTTTACCCTTGGCCTGCAGTTTGAAGTATTTTTACACATGCATAGCAAAGTACAAAAGAACTTATTTTTTGGGGTATATTGACACGTGTGTCCTCAAGTGCAATTTGTTTAATCTAAAAAAGTAATTTTCAACTAGGTTTCCATGAAACTCGAGGGTTTCTTCTGGGGTTGCTAGGGGTTCCTTGAGCTGTGGCTAAATGGCTTCCCATAATTGATGGTGCCTGCATAGTTCTGGGTCCAATGGAAACTGGCAGAGCCAGGAGCACGTCAGCAATGACATTTTTTGCTGGCATTTTAACCACCACTGCAGGTAGGGCATTCTTACCACTGCCCACCAATGTAAAGGACATTCTTACCACTGCTCACCCAATGTAAGGAGCATTCTTACCACTGCCCACCAATGTAAAGGACATTCTTACCACTGCTCACCAATGTAAGGAGCATTCTTACCACTGCCCACCAATGTAAGGGGCATTCTTACCACTGCTCACCAATGTAAGGGACATTTTTCCCACAGACCACCAATTAAGTTGTTTTTACTGGGATTGCTCGAGAACTTAAAATTTACATAGGAGGCTGAATTGCTGAATCAGGAAATGTGTCACCTGGTTGTGCAAAGTGGTAAGTAAATCACAGGACTGAGCCATACACATTTACAAATCCTGTGGCATCCAAAACCGTTAACATACAGTATCTCACAAAAGTGAGTACACCCCTCACATTTTTGTAAATATTTTATTATATCTTTTCATGTGACAACACTAATGTAAAGTAGAGAGTGTACAGCTTGTATAACAGTGTAAAGTTGCTGTCCCCTCAAAATAACTCAACACACAGCCATTAATGTCTAAACCGCTGGCAACAAAAGTGAGTACACCCCTAAGTGAAAATGTCCAAATTGGGCCCAATTAGATATTTTCCCTCCCCGGTGTCATGTGACTCATTAGTGTTACAAGGTCTCAGGTGTGAATGGGGAGCAGGTGTGTTAAATTTGGTGTTATCACTCTCACTCTCTCATACTGGTCACTGTAGGTTCAACATGGCACCTCATGGCAAAGAACTATCTGAGGATCTGAAAAAAAGAAGTGTTGCTCTACATAAAGATGGCCTAGGCTATAAGAAGATTGCCAAGATGATGAAGATGCAAATTAAGGACTCTGGACGGCCGCACTCCAAGAAAAATTCAAAAGCCTTTATTGGTAAAATATGGAATCACACAAAAATAGGTCACAGCAAAGCAAGAATATCGCTAATGCATTTCACACTACCAAGAGTGCTTACTCATAGCCCAGCTATGAGTAAGCACTCTTGGTAGTGTAAAATGCATTAGCGATTGTCTTGCTTTGCTGTGACCTATTTTTGTGTGATTCCATATTTTACCAATAAAGGCTTTTGAATTTTTCTTGGAGTGCGGCCGTCCAGAGTCCTTAATTTGCATCTTCATCAGCTTGTGCCGTGCCTGCACCTGGGTTCTCTAACCATAGGAACAGCTGTGGGATTGAGTTTGGGTGGATCATCCTGGAGCGGTGGATCTCTCCAAGATTGCCAAGATACTGAAACTGAGCTGCAGCACGGTGGCCAAGACCATACAGCGGTTCCACGCAAAACAGGCCTCTCCATGGTCGACCAAAGAAGTTGAGTGCACATGCTCAGCGTCATATCCAGAGGTTGTCTTTGGGAAATAGACGTATGAGTGCTGTCAGCATTGCTGCAGAGGTAGAAGGGGTGGAGAGTCAGCCTGTCAGTGCTCAGACCATATGCTGCACACTGCATCAAATTGGTCTGCATGGCTGTCATCCCAGAAGGAAGCCTCTTCTAAAGATGATGCACAAGAAAGCCCACAAACAGTTTGCGGAAGATAAGCAGACTAAGGACATGGATTACTGGAACCATGTCCTGTGGTCTGATGAGACCAAGAGAAACGTATTTCTTACTTACTTACAGTCAGGCACGGTGGAGTGTCATGGTCTGGGGCTGCATAAGTGCTGCAGGCACTGGGGTGCTACAGTTCATTGAGGGAACCATGAATGCCAACATATACTGTGACATACTGAAGAAGAGCCTGATCTCCTCCTCCTCAATTTGGACATTTTCACTTAGGTGTGTACTCACTTTTGTTGCCAGCGGTTTAGACATTAATGGCTGTGTGTTGAGTTATTTTGAGGGGACAGCAAATTTACACTGTTATACAAGCTGTACACTCACTACTTTACATTGTAGCAAAGTGTTATTTCTTCAGTGTTGTCACATGAAAAGATAGAATAAAATATTTACAAAAATGTGAGGGGTGTACTCACTTTTGTGAGATACTGTAGGTCTATTTCAATTTAGCTGTGTTTCTGGAGTTAATTTTTTTTTAAAAGCCAAAAGTTGAAAAGCCATAAGTAAGCAAGTAGTTAGCCATAAGTAAGCAAGTCTCAAAGTTTAAATCTTTCCCCATTGTACCCAAAACAAAAAAGTAGTTTTTTACCAAGTTTTTTACCGAGCATCCCACCGGCTTCTAGGCCTAGTGAGAGAGGTCTATCCGGGGGTTGTTGAATCCAGTTTGTGGAACAGTTTTATTCTCTGGATTCTTCTAATACCTTCACCCTGCAACTTAAGTACCTGAACTCACCCTAACCCTCTACTCTGTATTGAGAGACTTTGTTCTTTTTTGTCTAAATAAATAACCCAAAAGAGGATTCGGTGTCAGTTTCAACATTCTTTGGGCCAATTTCTACGGGATCCCCAAGACGGAGAAGCAAGCAAGTAAGGTAATGGTAAGCCCAAATAAAACCAGCAGCTCCTTCGGGGGTTAGTGCTACACAAGGTTTTACTGTATTAGGCTTTGCTGAGCACCTGGGCCCATTTTTCTCTGATATGTGTGCAGTGGCAACCACTGGATTGATTGTCTGTGCATGATCAATGTGCCAACCTACATGCCTAAGCTCTAGTAAATAAGGGCCAAACCCGATTTCAGCTAAAGAGTGTTCACCCATCACTCTAATATCAGTTCCAAAGGGGTTTGCCTTTTTCTAATGAAAGTCTTGCTGCGTCGCATCTCTCTGTGCTACAATTTCTTAAAGGCCAACACTTTGCATGTCTTACCGTAATCAGTTTTGTAACCCTTGGCTCCGGTTTAATAAAGGCATTAAGAAATATTAGACTGTTTAATAAAAAGAGGTTATTTAAAAATCTCCCAGCTACTAATTAGCATACGGAAATGAACACCAATTTGCCAGCTAATTGAAGCTGAGGGAGATAGTTACTTAGAGATCTAAAGGAGCGGTAGCCACATTCATAATGTGTAATTAAAAAAAAGAAAAAAAATTGGCGAGTTCATGTTTGATTATTAACGGGAATATTTAATAACCTGTTTGTAGTGAAATCAAAGATTAAAAGATGAGAATTAACTGATATTTGTGCATTAATTAAAAGAAGAAGGTTGTGGTATAGGTTTAGATGGTTTATATAGAAGAAGACGTGTGGCTGAATGCTCGATTATATGAGGGTGACTCATCTTCTTGGATATGAATAGGTTTTGCTCCTTTACACACAATTTAGAAAGTATCCATAACATACCTCCCAACTTTCTGAAAGGGTAAAGAGGGACACATTTTAACACACAGTATGTAGGCAAAGAATATGTCCCTGCCTCAACCCTGGTGACACAGGCCACCAAGAACTAATATGCAGAAAATGATTGGTTAAACCCAACAAGTGCTTTTTTGACCTCTATTTTTCCTTTATATTGGCTTCTCAAAATAACAGATGCAGTAATATAGATGTTGGATAAAAGGTTTAGTGCAGCATAACACTATTTCTGGTAGTACAATTGCACATTTAGTATAGAGATGTACACATTAGACCAAAAAATATGGACATTTGAGGCTGCACAAGGGACAGATGCATTTAGGCCTCAAATGAGGGACAATGAGGAGCTATGCAGGAACTTTCATTACAGGCTTCAGATAAAGGTGTCTTGCCTTTAACCCTTTTACTGCATACGTTGGTCGCTTGGGTGTTTTTTACACAAACTCTCAGCAGTGCATGTGTAAATCAGACCAGCCAACTGTTGGCTGTCAGATGGAATTGTTCTGCTGACTATGTAGCCACCAGATCGCCGCTTCCACACACCTTGGCAAATGCAGGTCCCACCCCCGTGCCACCCCTGCCATGTTTTCTGGGCTCTGCTCGCCCAACAGTGGACCTAGGACCAGCATGGCAAGTGTCACCGGGGAGAGGGGAGGGAGATCAATGAAAGTCTGTTCATTGATCTCCTGTCGGGACTGGGCTCAGCCCTTCCTTCTCTGAGCTGGCCACTCAGCTGTCGGCTAATTGCCAGCTCCTATTTCTCCACAGTTAAGCCCCATACACACGCGCGGATTATCCGAGGACCAGGTCCGTCGGATCCTGTCCGTCGTACTTTGTCCGATGTTGGTTTTGCATACACACGGTCGGACAAAGTTGTCGGAAAATCCGATCATTCTGAACGTGGTGGCGTTTGTTGCCTACGACGGGACTACGTAGAGGCTAGTAGCCAATAGCTTTGGTCTTGTAATGTGATCTGAGCATGCGTAGCACTTTGTCCGTCGGACTACCATACACACGATCGGATTTGGTGTGATCGGACCTTGTTGTCCAAAAATCTATCCAGCAGGAGATAGGACTTTGTCCGTCGGACAATCCGACGTACACTGTCCGATGGTGCATACACACAGTCGGATTTTTCGACAACATTGTCCGATCGGACAGAAACCATGCGAAAATCCGACCGTGTGTATGGGGCTTTACTGTCATGGATGTGCCGCGCATGGCGCCGCGACTGACCACGGGTGCACGGGTCCATTGAGATGTGTTCCAGTCCACAGGCATCCATCAGTGAACAGACGTGCGCCAATGCGCAGATCGCATAGATCGTGCACGTGTGCATGGTAACGCAGCTTTGGCGCCCAGTGAGCCTTAAAAGGGGCCTCTTCAGAATGCATCCTTGCTGTTTGATTTGCAGCTTATCCTGTAACCTGACCCTGAACCCGAATCTGATCCAGTATCTACCCGGCTTCCTGACCTTGATGCTGTCTCCAGTCCTGACCTTTGGCTTGCCTTGACCCAGCTCTGTTTGCCTGTCTCCTGTTTCTGATCCTGCCTGAATATTGACCATTCTCTGCCTGCCGCTTCTGTCTGATTGATCCTCTGTTGTGACCTGGCTTGTCTGACCCTGCTCATGCCTGCTGTCCTGCGCTTGTGCGCACCTGCCTACAGTCCTGCATCTGTGCGCACCTACCTGCTGCTTCTCAGCGTCTCTGCATCCACAGTAATCAAGCCTGTCTCTGCCAAGCGGACATCATCCATCTTCAGCCAAGCAAACCCTGCAGGCTCTCATACCCTACTGTGCTATGAGGGTCACTGTTCCCACTCCAGTGATCCCGGAACCAGAGTCGTACGAGAGTTCTCTCTGCGCACGTCAGGCTCACCTCCAAGGTATGTGTCAGTTACTGTTTATGACATCCTGCATATCAGTCCTGCATACTTAAGCCGTCCAGTCCAGAGGTTCTCTGCCTTCGCCTTGGTCAACATCACAGAAACTATCTCCTGCAATCCTGTTCAAGACTTGCTTTGCTGACGTCCCTTCTGGCTCCAGATCCTGCTTGCTGTTCCACTACATTGATCCCTGACTTCTGGCTTGGCTGACTATCCGTTCGCGTTACTGAACTTTGGCTATGTTTTGACTACGTTTGTTCTTTTTACTTTTATTATTTAACAAGTGTGATTTAACTGTATTTCTGTCTCAGCCTGATTTCATTGTTTCTGACACCTCCCCTTCCTGTTACTGAAAAATGTCACTTCTGGGATCTGGTCACTGTCTCCAGGCAGTATGTCTGGGGAAGAATCTATGATCTCCACTCCATTGAATTCATTGGAGAGCAGGTAAGATCCCTGATGTCTCATTAAAGACTTTTTGTCTCCTTGTGATGACAAAAAAGTAGTTAACAAAAAAAAATCAATAGATAAAAAGTGTAAAAAAATAAAAAGGTACACCCAAGCACTTAAAATTTCCTCAAAAACATTTCTATAGCTCTCCCCCACTTCCCACATACATGCACATATGGGCCTAAATGCACAGGCCCACACACAAGAACGTAAATTTCCCTACACATTTTACATATCACTGCACACACTATAGTAAGAGCAATAATTCTAGGCCCATTATTCATGGTTAAAGCGGAGTTCCACCCTAAAGTGGGTCCCAGAGACAGCGCGGACGATTCTCATTGCGCTGCGTGACTCGCGCATGCGCAGTAGGGAACTGGGAATTGAATCCGCAACTCTTCACTTCCTGATTCCCTCACCGAGAATGGCGCCGGCAGCAACAGAGAGCTGAGCGATTGATCGGCCTCTGTTGCCGATATCGCTGGACTCCAGGAAAGGTAAGTGTCCATTTATTAAAAGTCAGCAGCTGCAGTATTTGTACTACACATTACTTTACTACCTCATCGGTGCCCATCAGGTGCCCATCAATTTCCGGTGTTTTTTTATTTGTTGCACAAAAAATTAAAATCGCAGAGGTGATCTAATACCACCAAAAGAAAGCTCTATTTGTGGGAACAAAATGATAAAAAAATTGTTTGGGTACAGTGTTGCATGACTACGCAATTGACATTCAAATTGCGACAGTGCTGAAAGCTGAAAATTGGCTTGGGCAGGAAGGTGTATAAGTGCCCGGTCTTGAAGTGGTTAAAGACAGTCCTTTCAAATAAACCACACTTTAAATAGGAAGAGACAATTTCTGCAAATCAATAAGCTGTTTTTCAAATCCGCAGGGAGACCAGAGAAGATCATTTTGTTTAACATATTTTATGTATATTTTAAAGCAATTCTTTTTAATATTAGGAGGTCATGACTGCAAATACAGAACACACAGACTTGGTAGAATTTTTTTTCCAATAACCGGGAGTTACATATTGTGCGGTTGTTGACTCCTTGACCTAAGCAAGGAAAAAAAGGAGAGAGGAAAAAAAAGGAATGCTATAGCAATAAGTGCCGGATTATATCATCTAATATTTCATTGTTCAGCAAAAGATGTTCTCCAGCCCTGCTTATGAAGAATGTACAAAATATACAGAGTGGGAGAAGAACAGAGAGAGGGAGAGCGAAATACACTATATTACCAAAAGTATTGGGACGCCTGCCTTTCCCTCCCCCGTTTACCTTTATGGTAACACAGTCTTATGCCCCATACACACGGTCGGACATTCCGACAACAAAATCCATCAGATTATTTCCGACGGATTTTGTGCCAAACTTGTCTTGCATACACACGGTCGGACAAAGTTTGTTGGAAAATCCGATCGTTCTTAACGAGGTGACGTACAACACGTACGTCGGGACTATAAACGGGCCAGTAGCCAATAGCTGTGGCCTCTATTCTGAGCATGCGTGGCACTTTGTCTGTCGGAATTGTCTACACACGATCGGAATTTAAATGATCGGATTTTGTTGTCGGAAAATTTTAGATCCTGTGTCAGAAATTCCGACGGAAAAAGTCAGATGGAGCCCACATACGATCGGATTTTCGGAAAACACGATCCGATCACACATTTTCCTTGGAAATTCTGACCGTGTGTACAGGGCATAAGTCCGTAGGGTTCAATATTGAGTTGGCCCAACCTTTGCAGCTATAACAGCTTTAAATCTTCTGGGAAGGCCGTCCACAAGGTTTAGGAGTGTGTCTATGGGAATGTTTGATCATTCTTCCAAAAGCGCATTTGTGAGGTCAGGCACTGCTGTTGGACAAGAAGGCCTGTCTCACAGTCCCGGCTCTAATTCATCCCAAAGGTGTTCTATCGGCTTAAAGAGGAAGTAAAGGCAATCTAAAAAAAAAAAAAAAAAAATGCACCCTGCAAAGCAAAGCCATAATGAGCTAGTATGCATAGCATACTAGCTCATTATGAATAACTTACCTGAGAACAAAGCCCCCGAAGTGGTCATCCTTCTTCATCTTCACCGCTGCCATGTATCCCAGAGTGACTTCCAGGTCTCGCTGCTCGATGCGCACAGGAGCCGCCACGAGCTGCATATCGCCGTTAGCAGCGGCGTGCTCAGTGCACCTGCGTACCGCTGTCTACAGCACATGCGCCGTAGACAGCGGTGCCTGTCTTTTTGCAAATATCTCCTAAACCGTGTAGGTTTAAGAGATATTTATTGGACCTACAGGTAAGCATTAATCTAGGATTACCTGTAGGTCAACGTGGTTTGTAAGGGTTTACAACCACTGTAAGGTCAAGACTCTGTGTAGGCCAGTCAAGTTCCTCCACCCCAAACACAAGGAAGCCACCCTGGTGGATGATGCAGGCTTACCCAAGGTGCGGGATTGTCATGGACGCACGGCACTTAGACATGCAACAGGGCTCAGGTGCATCCCAGCCAACAGGCTTCCAGCAGCGAACAGACGTGCGCCAATGTGCATGCGCCGATCGCGGAGAGCGTGCACACGCGCACAGTAACACTGCCTTGGCTCCTGCTGTTAGGTCTGCAGCTTATCCTGTGACCTGATCCCGAATCTGCACTTGATCTCATCCTGACCCCAGCTCTCTGAACTCGCTGCTGTCTCCAGTCCTGAACTTTGGCTTCCTTGACCCTGCTCTGTTCATCTGTCTGCCTGATCTTCCGTTGCCAAAACCAGCCTGAACTCTGACCATCCCTTGCCTGGCTTGTCTGACCCCGCTCCTGCCTGCCGTCTGCACCCGCGTACGCTTGTTGCTCCCTGGTGCACCTGTATCCAGCTGACCTGCATCCTGCTGACCCGCATCCAGCTGACCTGCATCCTGCTGACCCGCATCCAGCTGACCCGCATCCTCAGCACCCTAGCCGGCTTCAGCCTTTCCAGTGGTCATCATCTCCAGTCTCTGAGAACTCAGCAGGCACTCATACCTCACTGTGCTCCTACGGTCACTGTCCCAACTCCAGTGACCCTGGAACCAGGGCTGTACGAGAGGTCTCCCTCTGCACGTCAGGCTCACCTCCAAGGTACATGTCAGGGATGTAAGCACTAACTGGTATTCACCAGAGTTCCTGATGCTGGAGATGCTTGTTAGCACCAGATCAGGGTCCCCAGTATTGCCTCACCAGGATGTGAATAAGCCGGGTCCAGTAGCAGATATAACAGGTAGGGATCAAGCAGAAGTGTAGTCAGCATACAAGCCAAAGGTCGGTAACAAGTGGTTGCAAGTTGGGATCAAGCTGAATCGTAGTTGAGGAACAAGCCACATGTCCGTAACGAATAGTTGCAGGTTGGGATTGAGTGGAAGATTAGTCAAGGTACAAGCCAAGTTCGGTAACAAGCAGTAGTGAAGATACGGACGGCAGTAGGAGAAGCAAGAGTGAGATATTGGCTGGAGAAGAGCACAATAATCAGGTAAACAGGAAGTAAAAAGGCATTGCTTAAATAGGAAGTTCATGGGAGGAAAAGGAGTTCAAAGTTCACTAGAAACAAGGAACAAGGCAGGATTGTCCAAAGAATCAGACAGGGGCCTGCACTGCATTTCAGCAAGAAGAACTACTGCCGGACACAGCAGAGGTCCTGGGTTCAGATTCTGGTCCTGACAGCCCCAGTGTTATTTATCATTTGAATATAAAAGCATGATTTATTATATTTTCAAATATAAGTTATTTAACCGTTTCCCGACCAGTGCACACACATATACGTCGGCAGAATGGCACGGACAGGCAAATCGGCGTACAGGTATGTCCTTTTAAATTTGCCGCCATGTCTCCGTGAGTCCGATCGCTGGTCCCACGGACTCAATCGCCGTGGGGATACCGGCGATCGTCTCACGGGGAGAAAGAATGGGGAGATGCTAAAGTAAACAAGCATGTCCCTGTTCTGCCTAGCAACAGTGTCACTGATCTCTGCTACATGTGATTGGAGCAGAGATCAGTGATGTTTACAACACAACCACGCCCCCCACAGTTAGCAACACGCCCCTAGGACACCCTTAACCCCTACACTGCCACCTAGTGGTTAACCCCTTCACTGCCAGTGTCATTTACACAGGAATCAGTGCATTTGTATAGCACTGATTGCTGTATAAATGACAATGGTCCCAAACATGCGTCAAAAATGTCTGATGTGTCTGTCATAATGTTGCAGTCACAATAAAAATCGATGATCGCCGTCATTACTAGTAAAAAAAAAAGTATTAATAAAAATGCCATAAAACTATCCCCTATTTTGTAAACGCTATAACTTTTGCGCAAACCAATCGATAATCGCTTATTGCGATTTTTTTACCAAAAATATGTAGAAGAATACGTATCAGCCTAAACTGAGAAAAAAAAAAATTATACATTTTTGGGGGATATTTATTACATCAAAAAGTAAAAAACCGCAGTGGTGATCAAATACCACCAAAAGAAAGCTCTATTTGTGGGAAAAAAAGGACGTCAATTTTGTTTGGGAGCGCAATTGTCAGTAAGGCTGCTTTCACACTGGGGCGGTGCGGGGCGGCGACGGTAAAGCAGCGCTATATTTAGCGCTGCTTTACCATCGTTTTACCCGCGGTATGCGGCCGCTAGCGGGGTGGTTTTAACCCCCGCTAGCGGCCGCAAAAGGATTAGAAACCTCCGCAAAGCTCCGCTGCAGCGGCGGTTTGCGGGCGGTATCCCCGCGGTTTCCCATTGATTTCAATGGGAAGGAGCGGTATAGGAGCGGTAAATACACCGCTCCTTCACCGCTCCAAAGATGCTGCTAGCAGGACTTTTTTTGCGGTCCTGCTAGCGCACCACTCCAGTGTGAAAGCCCCGGCTTTCACACTGGAGTGAATGGGGCCGGTTTTTTCAGGCAGTGTACAGGCGCTATTTTTAGCGCTGTACCGCCTGAAAACCGCCCCAGTGTGAAAGCAGCCTTAAAGCGACGCTGTGCCGAATCGCAAAAAGTGCTCTGGTCATAAGCCAGCAAAATGGTCCGGTCTGAAAGTGGTTAAACAATATTTTGAATAATACAATTGTTCATAAATATTTTAAATTTAAATGTGAGGAACTTATATTATTGATTTGCTCATTGTTAAGACACATATCTAAGTCTAACTAATTAACAACAATAATACCAAAAAAGAAAAATAATCACATTAAAAGCATTGTGAGATAATTGTATTTATTTCTAAAATACCTGCCTGGCTGCTTCTGTGATAGGGAGAGTATTTATGCTTAGAAACGGGCTGATAGGACCGTGGGGACATGTGCTGCCTTTTTGGCTCGGATGTGCCTAGCCTGGAGGCTGGAGCTGGCAGCATTTTTGTTTTCATTCTCTAAATATCGGCATGTTTGTGTTTGATGTGGGGGGTTCCCACGCCAAAAATTTGGGAACACATATTTTAAACGCTAATAGCTTTTATTGCATGTGTTATATGGTTATCACTCTGTGAAAATGGATGTCTCACGCCTGAGCAAGCTACAGCCAATTGCTAACTCCTAATCTCAACGTAACAGCTAAACCTAATCACAAAACCAGTAAAACTACACTACGAAGTGAATCACAACTTCTATAAACTTTATTCATTCTTAAGAAACAGACACTGCGCCAACCTTTTCAGCACTGATGCTTTTCTCCCTACTGCAGGGCTGAACCGTAGAGATTAGTAACATTGCCTCTTGAGGAATTTTGGTGGGGGTGTCTATTCCACTGGAATAAATAAAGTTTATTGAACACCTAATTCAAATGGTAGTGTTGCTAATGCTATATTTATTTTGCGGACAGAACAAAGTGGACAGGATGAGTTTTGGGTCTGGCCAGCACTTTTGTCTGAAGAGAATAGTCGAACGGAGCTTAGGAAAGTCACAGCAGCATTGGGTTACCTAAGCATAAGGTAATGCCGCGTACACACGATCGGAATTTCGGCCAGCAAAAGACCGATGAGAGCTTTTCATCAGAAAATGCGACCGTGTGTATGCTCCATCGGAATTTTGCTTGACGAATTCCCGCCAGCAAAAATTTGAGAGCATGTTCTCAATTTCTCAGACGGAAAAGGTTTCTATCGGAAATTCTGATCGTCTGTAACAATTCCGACGTGCAAAATTCCTAGCATGTTTGGAAACAATTTGATGCATTCTTGGAAGTATTGAACCTGATTTTTTCTTGGCTCGTCGTAGTGTTGTACGTCAACACGTTCTTGACGGTCGGAATTTGGTGTGACCGTGTGTAGGCAATACAGTTTGAGCGGAATTCCGTCAGGAAAACCATCAGAGCTTTTTCCGACGAGAATTCTGATCGTGTGTACGCGGCATAAGAATGCATTCTGTTTCTGTATCTTATTTCTTCCTTCCTACTTACTTACTATTTGTTGCTTTGAAATAGTGTATCTAAACATTGCATGTTTATCTTTTACATAATTTTATTTTATTAAGATTCAGCTTAACAATAAAGTTAAAACCAAACTATGTGTCCATATATAGCATTGCATAATATCAAAAACTCTATATTCACATCTTCAAAAATAGGGGTAGAAGTAGGGAACAATCCCCGATATTAGGGTAGTTAGAAGTAAGGTTGGGGACTTAATAAGAATTAGGTAGTCACTAGGGTAGCAGCGTGTCCTGATGTCTGGTGGGTAAACCATATTCATGACCGTTAACGTTGTATTATAACATAGTAAAAAATAGTCATATCATGCTAAACAAGCAAAGACGGTAACAGAGTAACATAGCAATGTAATGGTGACACAAAAGTGACATCAGGATATTTACCGGACACGTGTCTATGTGTCTCCACAGTACTGAATAAATACTGTATGCTACCCAATAAGGATACACAGAGTTTGACATATAATTCCATCCCCAGTAGGATAGATAAAAATGGAAAATAGAGAGTTTGGGACTTTATATGAGGACATCAAAATGTACCTCCATCCCCGAGAACTTGGAATAATGGGAAGCAGGGTTTTGGGACTTTATATGAATCATGTAGCCCAAGGGGAGACAAGACCTAGTGATGTCTGGTAGGTAGTACATCTTTGTGACCATTACTGTTGCCTGATAAGAGAATTTCCATACGGTAAACTAAGATAAATGGTACAGGGACATTTTTAATTCCACAACGTATTACATTTGTTACATAGTCGCACATTAGTATAACAGTACAGTAGTATCACAATGGTAGCATCAGAAAGTCACCAGACTCATTAGTAATACATGTCTCCATAGATAGTAAGGTATAATATATTCAAAATGGTAGAATCCGGAAGGAGCATAGACTCAGTGGTAACTGGTAGTATGGGAAGCATCAAACAGCTCGACGCGTTTCGTGGCTCACATTGCCACTCTTCAGGAGCAGATGCATTATAAATTTCTAAAAGAGTATTAGGAGTAAGTATTAGATAAGGAAATACTGAAAACAAAGAAAAAGATTAGATAAGATTAGAATCCCCACTCATACCTTCAGACCAATCGTGAGTCCGGTAGGGAACAGCGGAGGGCAGGAACCGGCCAGGCAAATCGATAGCCGCGGGAGCTGTGGTGGTATTCCCCAGGCACCACCGGCAACAAATACACCCCAGAGGCCAAGGTCCCCCTGGACAGTAAAAGGGGGGGGGGGAAACCAAAAATATGAGTGATCCATCTAAAAAAGGGGGGGATATATATGGTGTTGAATGTAGATGTGTAATGAAATAAGATGGTATATGGTGCCGAGTGAATTAATAAATAATTAATTGGGGAGTGTATATCAACCGAGAAAATAATGACCAGGGGGGTAAGATTAAACAAAGTGTCAAGGTGTAGTGAGGCGGAATCAAGTGTGATTGAAAATGAATAGTTGGAATGATGTGTGAGTGAAGTAGTGATGTGAATTGGGGGCTAAGGTGACTTGGGTGGATGAAAAACAACAAAAAGAAAGAAACCAAAAACAAAACAGACAAACAAAAAAACAAAAACACAAAAACAAACCAGGGAGTACCCAGGGGGTATATGGGGTATGATGGCTCCAGTGGGGCCAAGAGGGAGACCACCAACGACACGCCGCGATCAGCAAGGGGGCTCGCCTGCAGCAGCCGTGCAAGACGGGCACTCGCACAGCCGCGCAGCACAGCCTCGTGGGGAACGCTGATGGAGATAACACTGCGCCTGCGCGCCGGCGCCAAAGACAATGACGCGGCGCGCACAGCGTGGGAAAACGTGGCGTCGATGAGTGAGTGGCGTCCGCCCCAATCCATGATCCGGAACCGCCGGAGAGAGGGGGGGGCCCACAAAACTCATCGCAGCTCCCGGGGCTAAAGAGAAACCCCACCAGGCCCGCCCCACACGTCCAACCCAGACCCATGAGGCCCGCAAGGGGGGTGGGGGAGAAAAGACGGAGAAGAGAAAAAGAGCAGGGGGAAAGGAGGAGGAGTACATGGCAGGGACCCGAAAATAGGATCGAGGCCCCAAAATAACACTCCCAACCAAGCCTCTGCTGGAAAATTTAAACATGGCTAGATAGCCATACATAGTATGTGAAATTATAAAAATAGAAGCATCAGTTGGTAGAAATAATAAGACTAGATACTACCAGGTAAATTGTAGACAATGTAGGGCGCATGATTCCATCCCTAATGGCAATTGAATCAAAAATAGGGGTAGAAGTAGGGAACAATCCCCGATATTAGGGTAGTTAGAAGTAAGGTTGGGGACTTAATAAGAATTAGGTAGTCACTAGGGTAGCAGCGTGTCCTGATGTCTGGTGGGTAAACCATATTCATGACCGTTAACGTTGTATTATAACATAGTAAAAAATAGTCATATCATGCTAAACAAGCAAAGACGGTAACAGAGTAACATAGCAACGTAATGGTGACACAAAAGTGACATCAGGATATTTACCGGACACGTGTCTATGTGTCTCCACAGTACTGAATAAATACTGTATGCTACCCAATAAGGATACACAGAGTTTGACATATAATTCCATCCCCAGTAGGATAGATAAAAATGGAAAATAGAGAGTTTGGGACTTTATATGAGGACATCAAAATGTACCTCCATCCCCGAGAACTTGGAATAATGGGAAGCAGGGTTTTGGGACTTTATATGAATCATGTAGCCCAAGGGGAGACAAGACCTAGTGATGTCTGGTAGGTAGTACATCTTTGTGACCATTACTGTTGCCTGATAAGAGAATTTCCATACGGTAAACTAAGATAAATGGTACAGGGACATTTTTAATTCCACAACGTATTACATTTGTTACATAGTCGCACATTAGTATAACAGTACAGTAGTATCACAATGGTAGCATCAGAAAGTCACCAGACTCATTAGTAATACATGTCTCCATAGATAGTAAGGTATAATATATTCAAAATGGTAGAATCCGGAAGGAGCATAGACTCAGTGGTAACTGGTAGTATGGGAAGCATCAAACAGCTCGACGCGTTTCGTGGCTCACATTGCCACTCTTCAGGAGCAGATGCATTATAAATTTCTAAAAGAGTATTAGGAGTAAGTATTAGATAAGGAAATACTGAAAACAAAGAAAAAGATTAGATAAGATTAGAATCCCCACTCATACCTTCAGACCAATCGTGAGTCCGGTAGGGAACAGCGGAGGGCAGGAACCGGCCAGGCAAATCGATAGCCGCGGGAGCTGTGGTGGTATTCCCCAGGCACCACCGGCAACAAATACACCCCAGAGGCCAAGGTCCCCCTGGACAGTAAAAGGGGGGGGGGGGGAACCAAAAATATGAGTGATCCATCTAAAAAAGGGGGGGATATATATGGTGTTGAATGTAGATGTGTAATGAAATAAGATGGTATATGGTGCCGAGTGAATATGGTGCCATGCTTGTTTAGCATGATATGACTATTTTTTACTATGTTATAATACAACGTTAACGGTCATGAATATGGTTTACCCACCAGACATCAGGACACGCTGCTACCCTAGTGACTACCTAATTCTTATTAAGTCCCCAACCTTACTTCTAACTACCCTAATATCGGGGATTGTTCCCTACTTCTACCCCTATTTTTGATTCAATTGCCATTAGGGATGGAATCATGCGCCCTACATTGTCTACAATTTACCTGGTAGTATCTAGTCTTATTATTTCTACCAACTGATGCTTCTATTTTTATAATTTCACATACTATGTATGGCTATCTAGCCATGTTTAAATTTTCCAGCAGAGGCTTGGTTGGGAGTGTTATTTTGGGGCCTCGATCCTATTTTCGGGTCCCTGCCATGTACTCCTCCTCCTTTCCCCCTGCTCTTTTTCTCTTCTCCGTCTTTTCTCCCCCACCCCCCTTGCGGGCCTCATGGGTCTGGGTTGGACGTGTGGGGCGGGCCTGGCGGGGTTTCTCTTTAGCCCCGGGAGCTGCGATGAGTTTTGTGGGCCCCCCCCTCTCTCCGGCGGTTCCGGATCATGGATTGGGGCGGACGCCACTCACTCATCGACGCCACGTTTTCCCACGCTGTGCGCGCCGCGTCATTGTCTTTGGCGCCGGCGCGCAGGCGCAGTGTTATCTCCATCAGCGTTCCCCACGAGGCTGTGCTGCGCGGCTGTGCGAGTGCCCGTCTCGCACGGCTGCTGCAGGCGAGCCCCCTTGCTGATCGCGGCGTGTCGTTGGTGGTCTCCCTCTTGGCCCCACTGGAGCCATCATACCCCATATACCCCCTGGGTACTCCCTGGTTTGTTTTTGTGTTTTTGTTTTTTTGTTTGTCTGTTTTGTTTTTGGTTTCTTTCTTTTTGTTGTTTTTCATCCACCCAAGTCACCTTAGCCCCCAATTCACATCACTACTTCACTCACACATCATTCCAACTATTCATTTTCAATCACACTTGATTCCGCCTCACTACACCTTGACACTTTGTTTAATCTTACCCCCCTGGTCATTATTTTCTCGGTTGATATACACTCCCCAATTAATTATTTATTAATTCACTCGGCACCATATACCATCTTATTTCATTACACATCTACATTCAACACCATATATATCCCCCCTTTTTTAGATGGATCACTCATATTTTTGGTTTCCCCCCCCCCTTTTACTGTCCAGGGGGACCTTGGCCTCTGGGGTGTATTTGTTGCCGGTGGTGCCTGGGGAATACCACCACAGCTCCCGCGGCTATCGATTTGCCTGGCCGGTTCCTGCCCTCCGCTGTTCCCTACCGGACTCACGATTGGTCTGAAGGTATGAGTGGGGATTCTAATCTTATCTAATCTTTTTCTTTGTTTTCAGTATTTCCTTATCTAATACTTACTCCTAATACTCTTTTAGAAATTTATAATGCATCTGCTCCTGAAGAGTGGCAATGTGAGCCACGAAACGCGTCGAGCTGTTTGATGCTTCCCATACTACCAGTTACCACTGAGTCTATGCTCCTTCCGGATTCTACCATTTTGAATATATTATACCTTACTATCTATGGAGACATGTATTACTAATGAGTCTGGTGACTTTCTGATGCTACCATTGTGATACTACTGTACTGTTATACTAATGTGCGACTATGTAACAAATGTAATACGTTGTGGAATTAAAAATGTCCCTGTACCATTTATCTTAGTTTACCGTATGGAAATTCTCTTATCAGGCAACAGTAATGGTCACAAAGATGTACTACCTACCAGACATCACTAGGTCTTGTCTCCCCTTGGGCTACATGATTCATATAAAGTCCCAAAACCCTGCTTCCCATTATTCCAAGTTCTCGGGGATGGAGGTACATTTTGATGTCCTCATATAAAGTCCCAAACTCTCTATTTTCCATTTTTATCTATCCTACTGGGGATGGAATTATATGTCAAACTCTGTGTATCCTTATTGGGTAGCATACAGTATTTATTCAGTACTGTGGAGACACATAGACACGTGTCCGGTAAATATCCTGATGTCACTTTTGTGTCACCATTACGTTGCTATGTTACTCTGTTACCGTCTTTGCTTGTTTAGCATGATATGACTATTTTTTACTATGTTATAATACAACGTTAACGGTCATGAATATGGTTTACCCACCAGACATCAGGACACGCTGCTACCCTAGTGACTACCTAATTCTTATTAAGTCCCCAACCTTACTTCTAACTACCCTAATATCGGGGATTGTTCCCTACTTCTACCCCTATTTTTGATTCAATTGCCATTAGGGATGGAATCATGCGCCCTACATTGTCTACAATTTACCTGGTAGTATCTAGTCTTATTATTTCTACCAACTGATGCTTCTATTTTTATAATTTCACATACTATGTATGGCTATCTAGCCATGTTTAAATTTTCCAGCAGAGGCTTGGTTGGGAGTGTTATTTTGGGGCCTCGATCCTATTTTCGGGTCCCTGCCATGTACTCCTCCTCCTTTCCCCCTGCTCTTTTTCTCTTCTCCGTCTTTTCTCCCCCACCCCCCTTGCGGGCCTCATGGGTCTGGGTTGGACGTGTGGGGCGGGCCTGGCGGGGTTTCTCTTTAGCCCCGGGAGCTGCGATGAGTTTTGTGGGCCCCCCCCTCTCTCCGGCGGTTCCGGATCATGGATTGGGGCGGACGCCACTCACTCATCGACGCCACGTTTTCCCACGCTGTGCGCGCCGCGTCATTGTCTTTGGCGCCGGCGCGCAGGCGCAGTGTTATCTCCATCAGCGTTCCCCACGAGGCTGTGCTGCGCGGCTGTGCGAGTGCCCGTCTCGCACGGCTGCTGCAGGCGAGCCCCCTTGCTGATCGCGGCGTGTCGTTGGTGGTCTCCCTCTTGGCCCCACTGGAGCCATCATACCCCATATACCCCCTGGGTACTCCCTGGTTTGTTTTTGTGTTTTTGTTTTTTTGTTTGTCTGTTTTGTTTTTGGTTTCTTTCTTTTTGTTGTTTTTCATCCACCCAAGTCACCTTAGCCCCCAATTCACATCACTACTTCACTCACACATCATTCCAACTATTCATTTTCAATCACACTTGATTCCGCCTCACTACACCTTGACACTTTGTTTAATCTTACCCCCCTGGTCATTATTTTCTCGGTTGATATACACTCCCCAATTAATTATTTATTAATTCACTCGGCACCATATACCATCTTATTTCATTACACATCTACATTCAACACCATATATATCCCCCCCTTTTTTAGATGGATCACTCATATTTTTGGTTTCCCCCCCCCCCCTTTTACTGTCCAGGGGGACCTTGGCCTCTGGGGTGTATTTGTTGCCGGTGGTGCCTGGGGAATACCACCACAGCTCCCGCGGCTATCGATTTGCCTGGCCGGTTCCTGCCCTCCGCTGTTCCCTACCGGACTCACGATTGGTCTGAAGGTATGAGTGGGGATTCTAATCTTATCTAATCTTTTTCTTTGTTTTCAGTATTTCCTTATCTAATACTTACTCCTAATACTCTTTTAGAAATTTATAATGCATCTGCTCCTGAAGAGTGGCAATGTGAGCCACGAAACGCGTCGAGCTGTTTGATGCTTCCCATACTACCAGTTACCACTGAGTCTATGCTCCTTCCGGATTCTACCATTTTGAATATATTATACCTTACTATCTATGGAGACATGTATTACTAATGAGTCTGGTGACTTTCTGATGCTACCATTGTGATACTACTGTACTGTTATACTAATGTGCGACTATGTAACAAATGTAATACGTTGTGGAATTAAAAATGTCCCTGTACCATTTATCTTAGTTTACCGTATGGAAATTCTCTTATCAGGCAACAGTAATGGTCACAAAGATGTACTACCTACCAGACATCACTAGGTCTTGTCTCCCCTTGGGCTACATGATTCATATAAAGTCCCAAAACCCTGCTTCCCATTATTCCAAGTTCTCGGGGATGGAGGTACATTTTGATGTCCTCATATAAAGTCCCAAACTCTCTATTTTCCATTTTTATCTATCCTACTGGGGATGGAATTATATGTCAAACTCTGTGTATCCTTATTGGGTAGCATACAGTATTTATTCAGTACTGTGGAGACACATAGACACGTGTCCGGTAAATATCCTGATGTCACTTTTGTGTCACCATTACGTTGCTATGTTACTCTGTTACCGTCTTTGCTTGTTTAGCATGATATGACTATTTTTTACTATGTTATAATACAACGTTAACGGTCATGAATATGGTTTACCCACCAGACATCAGGACACGCTGCTACCCTAGTGACTACCTAATTCTTATTAAGTCCCCAACCTTACTTCTAACTACCCTAATATCGGGGATTGTTCCCTACTTCTACCCCTATTTTTGATTCAATTGCCATTAGGGATGGAATCATGCGCCCTACATTGTCTACAATTTACCTGGTAGTATCTAGTCTTATTATTTCTACCAACTGATGCTTCTATTTTTATAATTTCACATACTATGTATGGCTATCTAGCCATGTTTAAATTTTCCAGCAGAGGCTTGGTTGGGAGTGTTATTTTGGGGCCTCGATCCTATTTTCGGGTCCCTGCCATGTACTCCTCCTCCTTTCCCCCTGCTCTTTTTCTCTTCTCCGTCTTTTCTCCCCCACCCCCCTTGCGGGCCTCATGGGTCTGGGTTGGACGTGTGGGGCGGGCCTGGCGGGGTTTCTCTTTAGCCCCGGGAGCTGCGATGAGTTTTGTGGGCCCCCCCCTCTCTCCGGCGGTTCCGGATCATGGATTGGGGCGGACGCCACTCACTCATCGACGCCACGTTTTCCCACGCTGTGCGCGCCGCGTCATTGTCTTTGGCGCCGGCGCGCAGGCGCAGTGTTATCTCCATCAGCGTTCCCCACGAGGCTGTGCTGCGCGGCTGTGCGAGTGCCCGTCTCGCACGGCTGCTGCAGGCGAGCCCCCTTGCTGATCGCGGCGTGTCGTTGGTGGTCTCCCTCTTGGCCCCACTGGAGCCATCATACCCCATATACCCCCTGGGTACTCCCTGGTTTGTTTTTGTGTTTTTGTTTTTTTGTTTGTCTGTTTTGTTTTTGGTTTCTTTCTTTTTGTTGTTTTTCATCCACCCAAGTCACCTTAGCCCCCAATTCACATCACTACTTCACTCACACATCATTCCAACTATTCATTTTCAATCACACTTGATTCCGCCTCACTACACCTTGACACTTTGTTTAATCTTACCCCCCTGGTCATTATTTTCTCGGTTGATATACACTCCCCAATTAATTATTTATTAATTCACTCGGCACCATATACCATCTTATTTCATTACACATCTACATTCAACACCATATATATCCCCCCCTTTTTTAGATGGATCACTCATATTTTTGGTTTCCCCCCCCCCCCCTTTTACTGTCCAGGGGGACCTTGGCCTCTGGGGTGTATTTGTTGCCGGTGGTGCCTGGGGAATACCACCACAGCTCCCGCGGCTATCGATTTGCCTGGCCGGTTCCTGCCCTCCGCTGTTCCCTACCGGACTCACGATTGGTCTGAAGGTATGAGTGGGGATTCTAATCTTATCTAATCTTTTTCTTTGTTTTCAGTATTTCCTTATCTAATACTTACTCCTAATACTCTTTTAGAAATTTATAATGCATCTGCTCCTGAAGAGTGGCAATGTGAGCCACGAAACGCGTCGAGCTGTTTGATGCTTCCCATACTACCAGTTACCACTGAGTCTATGCTCCTTCCGGATTCTACCATTTTGAATATATTATACCTTACTATCTATGGAGACATGTATTACTAATGAGTCTGGTGACTTTCTGATGCTACCATTGTGATACTACTGTACTGTTATACTAATGTGCGACTATGTAACAAATGTAATACGTTGTGGAATTAAAAATGTCCCTGTACCATTTATCTTAGTTTACCGTATGGAAATTCTCTTATCAGGCAACAGTAATGGTCACAAAGATGTACTACCTACCAGACATCACTAGGTCTTGTCTCCCCTTGGGCTACATGATTCATATAAAGTCCCAAAACCCTGCTTCCCATTATTCCTATATTCACATCTTAAAATATTATATTCAAAGAAAAAGGAAAAAGGAAAAAGAGAGAAAAAAAAGAGAAAAAGCTACTTCCCCTCTTAACATACAATATATATTATAAAAGTTGAATTTGTTTCGACACCCCCCCCCCCCAATTAACTACTTCCCACCCGGCCAATGTACATAAACGGCCGGGTGAGCGCTCACTTCTTCTGAGGGGTTGTTTCAGGAACGTTCCTCAGAAGGAGGGGGATGACGCGCGTGCCCACGCAGCGGCACGATCCCGATGCTCTTGTGTCACCCTGACACGGCGCATCTCCGATCGGCAGGAGGGCTCTGTGATTGGCCCCCCTGATTACATGATGGCCATGTCCAATCACAGCTGTCATGTGATGTAAACACAGAGCCGGTTGCTAGCCAATCGGCTCTCCTCTCCTCACACAGAAGTTGACGGTGAGGAGAGGAGAGCGGATCGCTGCAGCCAGCTGGTGATCTGTGAGTATGGGCTGTTTTTTACAGCTTTTTACTCACTGATCACCAACCTAGTGTCACCACACAATGTAAAACACACATGTCCCCAAAAACACATGTCCCCAAAACACGTCCTCAAAACACATATCACCAAAACACATCTCCCCAAAACACATGTCCCCAAATAATAAAAACACCTGTCCCCCACATATGTCCCACTGAAATTATATGTCCCAATGATTATCTGCGCACATCTGTACATGATCATTTGCGTACATCTGTCTGTGATCACACAAACCAATTATTATACACTTAACAGAAATTTGTTTACCAAAAACATGTAGCAGAATACATTTTGGCTTAAATTTATGACAAAATTCGATTTTAGTGTATTTCTTTTAAAATAGAAAGAAGAAAATATTGTTTTTTTTTTTCTCCAAATTTCCACTTTTTTTTCACTTATATCTCAAAAAATAAAAAACGGAGTTGTGAATAAATACCACCAAAAGAAAGCTCTATTTGTGCGAACAAAATGATAAAAATGTCATTTGGGTACAGCGTGGCATGACCGCGCAATTGTCATTGAAAGTGCAAGAGGGCTGAAAGCTGAAAATTGATCTGGGAAGGAAGGGGGCGAAAGTGCCCAGTTATCGATGTGGTTAAAGAACCCAACCTCCCCAACTATCTCTCAGTGCAACAATCAATCATTACAGCCCTAATTCAGTGAAAAAAGTGGGATTGTATCATATTAAGTAGTAAGGGAGTCCACACTGACTCCTTAGTGACAATACACCCAATGAAGGATTAATGTGCTTATTTTAATTAACTACCTATCAGAAAAAAAAAAGGGGAAGTGAACAATGAGTAAATACAAAAATGTATTGTGCACTTATTAGTGTAAAAATCTAAAATATATGTAACCTTTTACAATGAACTTTAGATTCCAATTTAAAATGAATAAATACATTAATTAAAAAAAAAAAAAAATAGATATATCTATATATATATATACACACACAAGTCAGTACACCCCTCACATTTTTGTAAATATTTTATTATATCTTTTCATGTGACAACACTGAAGAAATTACACTTTGCTACAATGTAAAGTAGTGAGTGTACAGCTTGTATAACAGTGTAAATGTGCTGTCCCCTCAAAATAACTCAACACACAGCCATTAATGTCTAAACCGCTGGCAACAAAAGTGAGTACACCCCTAAGTGAAAATGTCCAAATTGGGCCCAACCTGTCAATATTTTGTGTGAATATATGTGGCGCTTACTCAATATGCAATAATTGTATCTTCAAACACAGTGTAACATGCAAAAATTGAAAATTACAGTGCTAAAATATAGTAAATTACTTTTTTTCACACACAATAAATTGTGAAGTTTTTTTTTCACACCCCAATTGCTGCCATAGTGATAAAGTGCAATAGTAATGTATTTATATTTATTTAATTAGCACTGTGTGGGAACACCTTTTTATGTTGGCAGACACTTATTTCTATACCTTATTATTTTGGTTTGCACATTAGTATTTCACTTTTAAATATTTTGTGTGGCCGCCATTATTTTCCAGCACTGCCTTAACCCTCTTGGGCATGGAGTTCACCAGAGCTTCACAGGTTGCCACTGAATTCCTCTTCCACTCCTCCATGACGACATCACAGAGCTGGTGGATGTTACAGACCTTGCGCTCCTCCACCTTCCGTTTGAGGATGCCCCACAGATGCTCAATAGGGTTTAGATCTGGAGACATGCTTGGCCAGTCCATCACCTTTACCCTCGGCTTCTTTAGCAAGGTAGTGGTTGTCTTGGAGGTGTGTTTTGGGTCTTTATGTTGGAATACTGCCTTGCAGCCCAGTTTTCGAAGGGAAGGGATCATGCTCTGCTTTAGTATGTCACAGTACATGTTGGCATTCATGGTTCCCTCAATGAACTGTAGCTCCGCAGTGCCGGCAGCACTCATGCAGCCCCAGACCATGATACTCCCACCACCATGCTTGACTGTAGGCAAGACACACTTGTCTTTGTACCTGGTTTCCACCACACACATTTAACATCATCTGAACCAAATAAATTTATCTTGGTCTCATCAGACCACAGGACATGGTTCCAGTAATGCATGTCCTTAGTCTGCTTGTCTTCAGCAAGCTATTTGTGGACTTTCTTGTGCATCATCTTTAGAAGAGACTTCCTTCTGGAATGACAGCCCTGCAGACCAATTTAATGCAGTGTGTGGCGTATGGTCTGAGCACTGACAGGCTGCCCCCCCACCCCTTCAACAACTGCAGCAATGCTGGCTATTTCCCAAAGACAACCTCTGGATATGTCGCTGAACACGTGCACTCAACTTGTTTGGTTGACCATGGCGAGGCCTGTTCTGAGTGTGTCCTGTTAAACTGCTGTATGGTCTTGGCCACCGTGCTGCAGCTCAGTTTAAGGGGCTTGGCAATCTTCTTATAGCCTATGCCATCTTTATGTAGAGCAACAATTATTTTTCTCAGATCCTCAGAGAGTTCTTTGCCATGATGTGCCATGTTGAACTTCCAGTGACCAGCATGAGAGATTGAGAGCGATAACACCAACTTTAACACTCCTGCTGACATCATCACAGAAGCTGAAATTGTAAAAAGGTCAGGTCTGAGCATGTAGGCCCTTTACAAAATAATTTAGAGTGGGTGTCTGGGGACAAAGAGAAAGCAACTTTATTAAATACTTTCTTCAGCTTTGTGTATACAAAGGAGCATGGGGTAGCTCATGTCCATAATGGGGATGGTAGTGACACAGCCCCAAATTATCCACAAATGGTTTAAAAGTAAAAGTAAAATATTTAGACAGAATAAAGGTGGATAAAGCACCTGGACCAGATGGCATGCACCCACGGATCCTAAAAGAATTGAGCTCTGTTATTTCAAGGCCATTGTTTCTAATATTTAGGGACTCGTTAATGACTGGAATGGTAACACTGGATTAGCGCAGGGCCAATATGGTGCCCATATTTAAAAAGGGATCTAAGTCTTTACCAATATTATATATATTTTAAGCAACAGACAACATGGATTCATAAAAGAAAGAAGTTGTCAAACAAACCTGATTTCTTTTTATGAGGAGGTAAGTAAAACCTTGGACAGAGGCGTGGCTGTGGACGTGGAATACCTGGATTTTGCAAAAGCATTTCACACGGTTCCCCAAACTGATAAGAGGCATGGAGGAGCTCAGCTATGAGTAAGGAGTAGAGGAACAGAATCCATTCCCTCATAGAAAAAGAGAAGATTAAGGGGGGATATGATCAACATGTACAAATATACAAGTGGTCCATATAGTGAACTTGGTGTTGAGTTATTCACTTTAAAGTCATCACAGAGGACAAGGGGGCACTCTTTATGTCTAGAGGGTTAAAGATTTCATCTCCAAATACGGAAAGGTTTCTTCACAGTGAGAGCTGTGAAAATGTGGAATAGACTCCCTCCAGAGGTGGTTCTGGCTAACTCAGTAGATTGCTTTAAAAAAAGGCCTGGATTCTTTCCTAAATGTACATAATATAACTGGGTACTAACATTTATAGCTAAAGGTTTTTTTTCGTCTTCCTCTGGATCAACTGTGGGTGAAGGATTGTGTGTATGGGGATTGTGTTATTTTTTTTTTTTTGGTTAAACTAGATGGACTTGTGTCTTTTTTCAACCTGACTAACTATGTAACTATGTAACCGAGAACTAGCAGAGCTGCATGGTTTCTGATGCCCTTTTCAATACAAATTGGATTGTGTGAGCAAGTGGTTCTATACTATGGGAGGTTGCTAGCTGTTCCTCTTGCTGGGTTAACACTTGTGGCGATATAGAGGTGATTCAATTGATATTGCCTATTGGTGTACCCTGTGGCTCCCCTGTGTTTGAATGCATTGACTGCGGCAGATCCTACGTACGTCTTTGTGATTGGCAAGAGGCTGTATATGGCAATGGTAGCGGAAATCACCTGAGACACCTTGAGTTGATTAGTCACTTGGATGGACTTATTGGGACTTTTATTTTATAATAATATTTTCACAGAAGGTGTTGATACATTTTCACTTTAATTTATTTTCACCCAATCTTTATTTTTCATTCATTTGATATGAAAAGGATCTAAGCGCTTACTAATCATTTGGTAAAATGAGTTAGGTGTCATTGTTGCATCAGCAAAGACCCATGGATCTGCCAAAGAGCTTACGACTTTGATAAATGAGTCCCGCAATCCCACTGAGAGGGTTTCTATCCTCGTGTTTGGCAGAATATATCCTATTACAACATTATTCTGAGCTTTAAATGTTCAATTTGAAGTGGAGCTTTCAGGGAAAATGACATACATCAGGTACGGTCATGGTTGAAGTACAACCATCTGTCCGCAGAGCCTATTATTTTCCTTCTGACTAAATTGATATTTTTAGTAATATTATGTCCTGGCATATGGTTGTTATAATGCCGTGTTATTTTCTCAGACTGATCGTTGAGGTCATTTCTGTTAATGCACATCTCTGTGCCTGAATGTTAATGTTCACTTTGACTTCATGCATTTGCAAGTTTGTCACCTTCTCATGCATTAAAAGACTCATTATATTAGGTTAAAATCCCCAAATGTTCTTCTTTTTGGAGGGCAGTCCTTCATTCAGGCTTATATCCTTCTTTTCTCTATACTAGTATGTTGGATACATAGTCTTATAGTAAAGGTATGGTAAATACATTTTAAAAAAAATAAAAAAATGATAACCCAGTAATAGTAAAAATAAAAAAACACCTTTTACTGCAATATTCACCTTAATCCGGAGCTGGTCCCTGCAATACAGTGATACCTTGGTTTACGAGTAACGTGGTATACAAGCGTTTTGAAAGACAAGCAACATTTACAAAAAAAATAATTGTCTTGATATATGAGCAGTAGTTTTACTGTAAAACACCAAAGAATTAGACTCACAATGTTAAGGAGTCTGGTGTTGGTCCATGTAAAGCCGCTGTGTATATGTACAGTAAAGCTGTCGGAGACACCCAGAGACACTCCCAGCTGGGTGGGGCGGGCGTAACAGGCGTTTGGAGCACCCGGAAGGCATGTCAACAGTTCCCGAGTGTCTCCGAGTTCTCCAGGAAGTGCTGGGAGCCACCATCCACGGCCACCCCTATTCATGTGTCCGGCCCCTTTCAGGTCACCGGGCACATGAATTAGAGCGGCCAGGTTTTTTTTTTTTGAAGCACATAATTAGAGCCAGAGGCTCCAATAGGCTTCAAAATAGCGTGGGCTCGGGTCGCAGAGGATGCGTCCAGAGCCCACCCAGGTGTGTTGCAACAGCGAATGAACATTCGCTGTTGCAACACTGATTCTCCTCCTGCCAATCGGGAAGCAGGTATGAAACCAGTTTCCTGATTGGCCAAAGCGTCAGGAGATCTGATTGGATGCCTAGCACTGGGAGACGCACCATTGAAGCTGCTGCAGGAGAGGACACCGGAGCAGCTTTCCCCCCCGCCATGCTGGAAGATGAAGCGCTCCGACCACTGCTCTCACTGCCTGCATCCAGGGTAAGGAGTAGACATGTGCAATTCGTTTCGTTTTTTTTTGTTTTTCGTTTTTTTTCGTTATTTTCGTTCATTCGCTTTCGTACGAATGAACGAACGATTCGCTAAAAATTTTAACGAATAACGAATCGTTTGAATCGAGCAAATCTGAAAATAACGAAAATCCAAAAAAAACAAATTAGAAACAACGAATGTACGAATGAAGAAAATCAGAAAATCCGAAAAACGAAAACAGGAACAACGAAAATGAACGAAAAAAATTCGTACATTCGTAACTTTTTTTTTTTGTTGAATTGGTCATTTTCCGTGTCCCTTACAATGGTGCTGCTTAACGTGCTTCGAATGGATTGAACGAAAAAATTTGTACATTCGTAACTTTTTTTTTTTTTCGATTCGTAATTTTCCGTGTCTCTTACAATGGAGCTGCTTAACGTGCTTCAAATGGATTGAACGAAAAAATTTGTACATTCGTAACTTTTTTTTTTTCGAATAGTAATTTTCCGTGTCTCTTACAATGGCGTTGCTTAACGTGCTTCGAATGGATTGAACGAAAAAATTGGTACATTCGTAACTTTTTTTTTCGATTTGTAATTTTCCGTGTCTCTTAAAATGTAATAATAGCATACACATTACATAAAATTATGAATTATGCTCCGATTACAAATCTACGAATGTTACGAATGTTACGAATGTTACGAATGTACGAATAAATACGAATTTCGAATAAACGAAAATTAAAATAACTCTTACGAAAATACGAATCGTTATGAATACGAACACCGACGACTTACGAATGTACGAATCGTTACGAATACGAACACCGACGACTTACGAATTTACGAACCGTTACGAATCAACGGAAACGAAAAAAAACGAAACGAAAATAAACAAATTTTTTTGTTGTGCACATGTCTAGTATGGAGGACAACAGATATCGATATATACATACTGTATATATTTTTTTTAAAATACGTAATATCTTTATATATACTCTGTAAATATATATATATATATATATATATATATATATATATATATATATATATATATATATATATATATATATATATATATATATATATATATATATATATATATATATATATAATTGCAATATTTTGAGGTTGATTTACTAAAGGCAAATAGACTGTGCACTTTGCCCTCTGCCCTCGCCAAGTGCAGTTGCTTCAGAGCTTAGTAAATGAGCAAACTCTCTGCTGACTTTCATCATCCAATCATGTACAAGCAAAAATGCAGGTTTTTTATTCTTTTCCTTTTTCCTTGCACGTGATTGGGTATTCTTTGCAAAGTGAAGCTTTACCTCATTTACTAAGCTCTGGAGCAACTGCACTGGCAGAGGGAAACTTCACTTTGCAAAGTAAACTGTTTATTTTCCTTTTTGTAAATCAATAACTTTATGTCACACAGTATTTGCGTAGCGGTCTTTGAAACCATATTTTTTTGGGGGGATACACTTCAATGAATAAAAACAAACAAAAAAAACACAATGTTTACCCCAATTTTGTCACGCTTTATAATTGTGCATGCTTGTGGAATGGCGACAAACTACAGTACTTAATGTGGTGTCCCCCCCCCCCCCCCAAAAAAAATGATTAAAATTCCTAGAAAAATAAAAAATAAGAACATTTGGATTTTTTTTTTAACTCACCTCTAAATGCCTGTTGCTAGGGGGTCCCTCGTAGTCTGCCTCCTTCAGTAACTGGGCTGGTGACATCACTTCCCCTCTGCACAGGAAGGGCTCCCTCCTGTCAGTCATCTGGGACACGTGACAGGTCCCAGAAGACTACGCGGCCAATCACGGCGCGCGGCGCCGCTCGCGCATGAGCTGTGGGTGCCCGGCAGTGAAGCCACAGCCGGGTGCCCACAGTTGCAATGCCGGCGGCGCCGAGTGGAGGGGGCGACGAGCTGAGCTTCGACCCCCCCGCATCGATGGACCCTGGGACAGGTACGTGTCTGATTATTAAAAGTCAGCAGCTGCAGTATTTGTAGCTGCTGACTTTTAATTTTTTTTTTCTGATGGAAACTCCTCTTTAAAAATCTTCATAGGAGACGCTTTACATTTTTTTACAGGTTACCAGTTTAGAGTTACAGAGGAGGTCATGCACTAAAATGATTGCTCTCACACTAAGATTTGTGGCGATACCTCACATGTGTGGTTTACATATGCTTGTGTGACTTACGTATGCGTTTGCTTCAGCGCGCAAGCATGGAGGGATGGGGCGTCTTTACTTTTTTTTTTTTTTGCTTATTTATTTTTTTATTTTTACACTGTTCCTTTATTTATTTATTTATTTATTTATTTTTTATCACTTTTATTCCTATTAGTCAAAAAGACCCCAAAACTCTCATTTAACTTTAAAAGCATGCCATGCATTCCAATACCAGTGGGTCTGCATTGATGTGTGGCTTCATGGGATCCATCTTTTGCTCAACACTTTTATTTGCGATGCACTCATTGCATCGTCCTCAAAAGCCTTTTGGAATCACTCAAATAATTTCCGCAGAAGAATGTTGAAGCTTAACGCAAAATTTAAAGCAGATTTGTTGCTCTACTCGCTCAGTCATTTTGAATGTGAAGGTCACACAGTACACATGCTCACTTAAGGGTGTTTAGCAACCCCACTGACTAGTACAGTGAAGTCGTCATTGTTCACTCATGCGCATTCCAGTCCACTCTCCTTGGCTGCCAGGGTATGTTGATGTTGCACAAACCGTTCTCATTATATTAACCCCTAGGGGCCAACAGTATGCAAATATGAGGCCTCTCAATGGTTGGGCCTTGGTGACAAAGGGCCGCATATTTGCGCACAGTTACCGGCGGCTAACGGAAAGCTCATGGTCACTTTTCAATCATGTCATCGCTAATAATAGCCAATCACGGTGGTCACATGATCATAAACCCCACCCTGCCTCCCGGCATCTGAAACCTCTTAAAGGGCCAGGAGGTGCTGGCGTAAAGGGGTTAACAAAGACCTCATATCCCCCGGCATTTATAGATTGGTAGTGCCATCACCTTAATCACTTCAGCTCCAAAAGGGTTTACCCCCTTCCCGGCCAGGCCATTTTTTGCGATACGGCACTGCTTTGCTTTAACTTACAATTGTGCGGTCGTGAGAAGCTGTACCCAAATAAAATCGATGTCCTTTTTTCCCCCACAAATAGAGCTTTCTTTTGGTGGTATTTGATCACCTCTGACAATTTGGAAAAATAAACAATATTTTTTACTTTCTGCTATAAAACAGATACAATTTAAAAAATTGTTTTAGGTCAATATGTATTTTTTTTCTAAAACAAATTCCAGTAAGCGTATACTGATTGGTTTGCACAAAAGTTATAGCGTCTGCAAACTATGGGATATTTTTATGGAATTATTTTTAGCGGGACTGCAAAATTGCGGCGGACAAATCGGACACCTAACTGACACTTTTGAAGCACTTGGGAAACAGTGACATTATTACAGTGATCAGTGCTAAAAAGAAACGCACTGTCACTGTACTAATGACAATGACAGGGAAGGGGTTAACATCAGGGGTGATCAAAGGGTTAAGTGTGTCCCTAGGGAATGCTTTCTAACTGTGGGGGGAATGCTTTGACTGGGGGAAAACAGAGATCCATGTCCCAGCTTAGCAGAAACACAAGATCTCCATTTTCCTCTCTCACAGATCGGCGATCTGTGTCAGGAAAGGTTCCACCTGCTGGTGAGCTGTCGGACATTTGGCTTGCAGTACTGATGTCCATCCGGGGGGTGTCTCCTGGCAGTCTGGAACTGTCAGGAAAGGTTTCACCTGCTGGTGGCACTAGCTGATCCTTGGGCCCGCAGTACTGGTGTCCACCAGAGGGTGTTTCCAGGCAGTGTGGCGCTGACATTATATATATCATATCTCCTGCGATCAGGCGTCACCTGAGCCTGATTGCAGGACATGTGTATTAAAACCCACACACACACTTGCGTTGGTATCTTCCTTGCGCCCTGACCTGAACCTGTGATCTCTGAACCTGAACCTGACTCTGCACGTGCCCCAGACCTGGAAGAAGCCACAACGTACAGGTACGTTGTTTCGCGTATCCCTGCCACAGTAAATGTGCGGGCTGGGAGCGGTTAATCCAACCACAATGGAACATGTCAAGGCAGATGTTAAAGGGGGGGACCAGCCGGGAACATTTTTTTTTTTTTAGTCAGCAGCTACAAATAGACATGTGCACAACAAAAAAATTAGTTTATTTTCGTTTCGTTTTTTTTTTTTTTTCGTTTCCGTTGATTCGTAACGATTCGTAAATTCGTAAGTCGTCGGTGTTCGTATTCGTAACGATTCGTACATCCGTAAGTCGTCGGTGTTCGGAACGATTCGTACATTCGTAAGTCGTTGGTGTTCGTAACGATTCGTACATTCGTAAGAGTTATTTTTTCGTTGATTCGTTTTTTCGTTAGTTTAACTTTTGTTTATTTGTTTAATCAAAATTCGGACGCATTCGTATTTATTCGTACATTCGTAACATTCGTAGATTCGTAATCGGAGCATAATTCATAATTTTATGTAATGTGTATGCTATTATTACATTTTAATAATTTACGAATCGAAAAAAAAAGTTACGAATCGAAAAACAAAGTTACGAATCGAAAAAAAAAAGTTACGAATGTACGAATTTTTTCGTTCAATCCATTCGAAGCACGTTAAGCAGCGCCATTGTAAGGGACACGGAAAATTACCAATTCAACAAAAAAAAAAAAGTTACGAATGTACAAATTTTTTCGGTCATTTTCGTTGTTCCTGTTTTCGTTTTTCGGATTGTCTTCATTCATACATTCGTTGTTTCTAATTAGATTTTTTTTTTTTTTTCGGATTTTCGTTGTTTTTGTGCTTACGATTCGAACGATTCGTTATTCGGATTCGTTCGATTCGAACGATTCGTTCATTCGTACGAAAATAAACGAACTAAAATAACGGAAAAAAAAACGATAAACGAAAAAAAACGAAACGAATTGCACATGTCTAGCTACAAACACTGTAGCTGCTGACTTTTAATAAGCACACTTACCTGTATTGGGTGCCTGCGATGTAGGGCGACCGTCCCTCGGGTCCCAGCGCCACCATACCAACTAAGGGAAACAGGCAGTGGAGCCTTGCGGCTTCACTGCCCGTTTCCTACTGCGCATGCGCGAGTCACGCAGCGCTTTGTGAATGGGGCGCGCTGTGTTGTTGGACACACACAGTTCCCAGAACACATTGCGCCCCATTCACTAGAAGATGACGCAAGGAGGAGAAGACTGAAGATCACCGCGGAATAGGAAGAGGCAGATTAGGATGATCTGCCTAGCAACAGCCATTTCTTGTAAATTAAAACATTTTTATTTATTTTTTTCCTCCAAATTTTTAGGAACATTTTTATGCAATTTTTTTTTTTTTTTTTTTTTTAGGGTTGTCCTCCACTTTAAGTGCTCAGTAAGAAAATGTGAGATGTAAAAGAGTGCATCCCCATGGGATTTGGGTTCTCCAAATCAATAAATCAAGAACATCAATATTTATGATTTATCGTGTATATGTTACAATTATTTAGTGTCACATTTGTTGATACATTTTAAAATTAGGTGTTGTTTGTAGTGTCACACTAATATAATTATACATGCTTCTGTTAGGTGAGATATTCATTTTAGGTGCTAGCTGTCTAGGATTTTTTGTTTGTTCATCAATAGTAATGCAGAAGGTTTTCTATGGTTCTGTAATTATCAAAGCATTGGCTGTCAAGCTAAAATAATTTCTAGAAAATCCAATTTGCTTATCTTTACTTCTCATGAACCAAATTCAAATAACCACCCTTTGTAACCCATGACCAGAGCCCCGTAATTAGAGCCTCCCAGTGTTCTCCAACAAACCCTAGGAAAATTTTTGTTCGAAAAATGTAAATAGGAATAAATATTCATCTCTCCTCCTTGAAAGCCGTGTCTTTTTTTTTTTCTGAACTAAGTTGATGAAAGTACAAAATAAACACTTTCTTTTGAGACGGAAAACCTCGAGTTGAAATGTAATCTAATCGGACTTGTTTTCTGAACGTTGCATTTGTATTTAAATTTTAATACTTCGCATTGTAAAACTTGCATATGTAAGTTATACGACATAAAATGCCCACAGCAGCCGGCGAGTGGAGATGATTGAACCAGACAATTTAAAATTCAGCAGCCAAGTTTCCTCCCTGACTCATGATATTCCATAAAGCAGCCACTAAAATGTCACAATGACTTATCCGTGTTGTTGTAGAAAATTTCCCTGCGAGAGAAGAGCGTGTTTAGGGGAGTGAGAGAAATATTCCTCTGGCGTGGAAATACCCGGCATCGCTTTATCTTTGTTTCAAGACTCTTTTACTGTATTTCCACAATTGCTGTGGCATTCTGCAAACTTTTAAGGAGAACTCAAATAAAATAGCAGTTAGCTAAAAAAATTATATAACATACTATATATATATATATATATATATATATATATATATATATATATATATATATATATATATATATAGTATATAGTATATAGTATATAGTATATATATATTTGCCATACCAGATAGTTCCCCCAACAGGGGATTGTATGTAAGCTTTAGGCCCCTTTCAGACGAGGCGGACTCCGCTTGCACGGAGCCCGCCTCTGTCCGCCGGCTCAGCGGGAGATCTGTCCGTTGATCTCCGCTGAGCCGGCGGATGACAAGCCTCTCTCCGCTCACTGAGCGGGGAGGGGCTTGCGAGCGCCGCTGATCTCTATGGAGAGATCGGATGAAAACGGACAGTGTGTCCGTTTTCACCCGATCTCACCCGATCCGACGGATCTGGACGTGTGGTCCATACGTCTGCTTTTGGCGGATCGGACCGGATCGGATGTCAGCGGACATGTCTCCGCTGACATCCGACGCTCCATAGAGTAACATGGAGCGCCCGTTCAGATCCGCCGTCAAAACTGACAGGCGGATCTGAACGGGCCTTCCGTGTGAAAGGGGCCTTACAATGCTTCATATACAGAATTTGCAGGATCTTGAATTTTTATTAGACATGTGCAATTCGGTTAGTTTTTTTGTTTTTTGTTTTTTTTCGTTATTTTCGTTCATTCGTTATCGTACGAATGAACGAACGATTCGCTAAAAATTTTAATGAATAACGAATCGTTCGAATCGAACTAATCCGAAAATAACGAAAATCCGAAAAAAAAAAAATTAGAAACAACGAATGTACGAATGAAGAAAATCCGAAAAACGAAAACAGGAACAACGAAAATGAAAATGAACGAAAAAATTCGTACATTCGTAACTTTTTTTTTTTTTTTTTGATTCATAATTTTCCATGTCTCTTACAATGGCGTTGCTTAACGTGCTTCGAATGGATTGAACGAAAAATTCGTACATTCGTAACTTTTTTTAATTTTTTTTCGAATCGTAATTTTTCGTGTCTCTTACAATGGCGCTGCTTAACGTGCTTCGAATGGATTGAACGAAAAATTCGTACATTCGTAACTTTTTTTAATTTTTTTTCGAATCGTAATTTTTCGTGTTTCTTACAATGGCGCTGCTTAACGTGCTTCGAATGGATTGAACGAAAAAATTCGTACATTGTAACTTTTTTTTTCGATTCGTAATTTTCCGTGTCTCTTAAAATGTAATAATAGCATACACATTACATAAAATTATAAATTATGCTCCGATTACGAATGTACGAATGTTACGAATGTACGAATAAATACGAATGCGTCCGAATTTCGAATAAACGAATAAACGAAAATTAAACTAAGGGAAAAACGAATCAACGAAAAAATAACTCTTACGAAAATACGAATCGTTACGAATACGTACACCGACAACTTACGAATTTACGAATCGTTACGAATCAACGGAAACGAAAAAAACTAATTTTTTTTGTTGTGCACATGTCTAATTCTTATAACCGCAAGTTGCCAAAACTTAATAAGGAGAGATAAGCTGCATGGTATATGACATCGGTTTTAGAGAGGATCAGCAATATAACTTTTGAAAGGGTCAAGGGACCAAATAAGTGCACAGACTGAAGACCTTCAGTGCGTCTCAGAGATATGTTTTTTATTTTTTTGTATATGTTTTTAAGAAGTGTTTTACCTGTATAATGTCTAAATGAAATGTTGTTTTAAAGTAGTGTAGTATTAAATTCTCACCTTTATTCTAAATCAGGGTTCTCCAAACTGTGCCCCCTTGCTTGCCTTTATCCGGCCCTTGGGGTACTATTCTTCCAACTGATATGAGATACCATTCTGCCAACTGACACCAACAATGGGGCACCATTTCTCCCAATGACACCAACAGGGCACTATTTCTCTCCATGGCCCATTTTTCCCAACTACACCAATGATGGGGCACTATTCCTCCCAATTACACCAACTATGGGGCACCATTTCTCCCACTGATACCCACGATGGGGCACCATTTCTCCCACTGACACCCACAATGGGGCACGATTTCTCCCACTGACACCAACGATGGGGCACTATTCCTTCCAATTACGCCAACAATGAGGCACCATTTCTCCCAATGACACCAACAATGGGGCACCATTTCTCCCAATGACACCAACAATAGGGCATGATTTCTCCCAATGACACCAACGATGAGGCACTATTCCTCCCAATGACACCAGCTATGGGGCACCATTTCTCCCACTGACACCCACAATCGGGCACCATTTCGGCCCAATGACACCAACAATAGGGCACCATTTCTGACACCAACAATAGGGCATGATTTCTCCCAATGACACCAACGATGGGGCACTATTCCTCCCAATGACACCAGCTATGGAGCACCATTTCTCCCACTGACACCCACAATGGGGCACCATTTCGGCCCAATGACACCAACAATAGGGCACCATTTCTCACAGCAACAATGGGGCACCATTTCTCCCAATGACACCATCAATGGGCACCATTTCTCCTACTGACACCAACAACGAGGCACTATTCCTTCCAATGACACCAACAATTGGGTGATATTCCTACCCCAACACCAAATGTGGTGATGTTTACTCCCAATGATGCCAGGAAAATTTCCACTCCCGCTGACCACAGTCCAGCCCCCCTCAAGTCTGAAGGACAATAAAATGGCGCTTTGTTTAGAAAGTTTGGAGACCCCTGTACTAAATGAATGCCATAATCAAATCCTATTTAACATTGTTGTGTACATAGTTAACTTAGTATGTGTGTACAAACACCTACCAAGCTAACTGTGCTTCACTGCCAACTCCAGATCTCAGAGCACCACTTTCCCGAGCTTCCGGATAGAGAAGCATGTCCCCCCGAGTATCCTTCATGTGCTGTTGTGAAGGAACAGGGAAGACAGAGAGAACGGATAGCTTCCTGGCTATCTTTCTATGGAAGCATGCAGTGTCTATAGGTATGGGCTGGGAGCGTACACATGCAAAGGTGACTTATTAGGACCCTCCAAATGAAAGGAGCCACCGTTAACACAGATATTGTGGCAAGAGCTGGCGATAATACAATGGAAAAAAAAAAGGAAAACCTAAAGCCTAACTCCACGCTTTGGTAAACTTGAAATAGTTCATTTGGACCAAGCTGGTCCAAAGAACCTTTGTTTTCACTAACACATGCAGCTACAACTTGATAGAACATCTTTTGGATGAGTTAAAGCGGAGACTGCGAGCCAGGCCTTCTTGTCAAACATCAGTGCCTGATCTCAAAAACGCTTCTTGAAGAATGGTCAAACATTCCCATAGACACACTCCTAAACCTTGTGGACAGCCTTACCAGAAGAGTTGAAGCTGTTATAGCTGCAACGGTTGGGCCAACTCACTATTAAACCCTATGGACTAAGACTAGGATGCCATTAAAGTTCATGTTCGTGTAAAAGCAGGCGTCCAAATACTTTTGACAATATAGTGTATGTATATACCATACCTGGCCCTTGAAGCTGGAAATCACTGTAGACATCACTACTCCAGTGATCTTCACCTGAAGCTGAGGGGCTGGCCTGCTGCATTCTGAACACAGATTGGCCCCCTGGCACGGTCACCATTTGGAGAATGCTTTGCATTTTCTGAATGAATGTAAAGCATTCTCTGACTGGACAAGGTGGAGAGCATGACATCACCGCCCGCGTTTCCACCTCATCCAATCAGAGAATGCTTTGCAATCATTCAGACAATGCAAAGCATTGTCTGAATGGCACTCATTCCAAGTGGCTGACTATGTTCAGTAAGTAGCAATGCAGCCACTCGGTGCAGGACCCAAGCAAGTGGGGGTCACTGGACTAGTGGTGTCTACTTCAGTGATATCCAGTTTCCAGGGGCATCGGGCAAGTATGGTATATACATACTGTAGTTACAATGGTCCATGAGGGACCAAGGTAACTATATATAACATAGCCATACCTGGAATTCTTCTTTAGGTTTCTGTATTGCTTGTTAGGTTTAGCAGACATAGAAAATAATATCTACTTACTCGCTACCCCACTCCTTTGCCCTGTTAGACTGGTCCCCGAAGGATATTCTCCCCCATAGTCTTGCGGTCTAAGGTCCTGATGTCATCAAGACCAACGTAGGGTACATAGCTCTGCAAAGGACATGATGATGTCAAGTGGCAGTCCATCACCAGAGAATGGGCAAGCACCATCTGCCAGGGAGTATACAGTAAATATGTATAATATAGCAAAAGCTGGAATTATTCTTTATTGTTTAAGTTTCCCAGAGCTGTATTTTTTTTGTGAATCTTATGCCCCGTACACACGGTTGGAAATTCCGACCACAAAATCCATCTGATTTTTTCCGACGGATTTTGTCCGACACTGGTGTTGCATACACACGGTCGGACAAAGTTGTCGGAAAATCCGATCATCCTGAACGTGGTGACGTTCGTTGCGTACGACGGGACTACGTAGTAGACATGTGCAATTCGTTTCATTTTTTTTCGTTTTTCGTTTTTTTCGTTATTTTCGTTCGTTCGTTTTCGTACGAATGAACGAATCATTCGAATCGTACGAATCCGAATAACGAATTGTAACGAATCGTACGAATCCGATTAACTAATCATTCGAATCGAACAAATCCGAAAAACAACGAAAATCCGAAAAAAAATAATTAGAAACAACGAATGTACTAATGAAGAAAATCCGAAAAACGAAAACGAACGAAAAAATTCGTACATTCGTAACTTTTTTTTTTTTGTTGAATTGGTAATTTTCCGTGTCCCTTACAATGGTGCTGCTAAACATAACAACTTTTTTTTCAATTCGTAACTTTTTTTTTTTTTTTTTTCGATTTGTAATTTTCCGTGTCTCTATTGAACCAAAAAATTCGTACATTCGTAACTTTTTTTTCGATTCGAAACTTCTTTTTTTTTCGATTCGTACCTTTTTTTTCCGATTCGTAAATTATTTAAATGTAATAATAGCATACACATTACATCGAATTATGCTCCGATTATGAATCTACGAATGTTACGAATGTACGAATAAATACGAATGCGTCTGAAAATTAAACTAACGAAAAAACGAATCAACGAAAAAATAACTCTTACGAATGTACGAATCGTTACGAATACGAACACTGACGACTTACGAATGTACGAATCGTTACGAATCCGAACAACGACGACTTACGAATGTACGAATTGTTACGAATCGACGGAAACAAAAAAAAGGAAACAAAAAAAAACGATTTTTTTTCGGAAACGAAAAAAACGAAACGAAAATAAACAAATTTTTTTGTTGTGCACATGTCTACTACGTAGAGGCTAGTAGCCAATAGCTTTGGTCTTGTAATGTGATCTGAGCATGCGTGGCACTTTGTCCGTCGGAATTCGCTACACACGATTGGAAAAAGTCCGATAGGAAAATTTGAGAGCAGGAGATAAAACTTTGCCCGTAGGAAAATCTGACGGAAAAAGTCCGATGGAGCCCACACATGGTCGGAATTTCCGACAACATTGTCCGATAGGACATTTTCCGTCGAAAAATCCGACCGTGTGTATGGGGCATTACTCCATTATGTAAGTGACAGACAGCACTCCTGGAGGTGTGAGTGTGAACTAATGAGTAGTCCAAAGAACCCATTTTTACTTCACTTCATGGGTTGTAAAGGTTGGCTGGTTCACCATGTAAATATCTAGGTACCAGTAAACCTTAATATTAGTTGCAACTCAATTTGTGTGAAGACATTTGTTCACCTCTAGTGTTAATTTTGGCAGCAAATCTCGATTTAGTTTTAGTCTTATGCTGCGTACACACAATCGGATTTTCCAACGGGAAAATGTTGGATGTGAGCTTGTTGGCGGCAAGTCTGACCGTGTGTGCGCTCCATCGGACATTTGTTGGCGGACTTTCCGCAAACAAATGTTGGCTAGCAGGTTCTCAAATTTTCCGCCAACAAATGTTTTTTGTTGGACTTTTAGATCCACGCATGCTCGGAATCAAGTATGACCTGGAAGTGATTGGTCTTGTAAAACCAGCTTTCATAATGGAGACATCACGTACGTCTTGTAGGTCACTACATTCGTAATTTTTGGCCAACATTTGTGTGACCGTGTGTATGCAAGACAAGTTGGAGCCAACAACCTTCCAACAAAAATCCACGGTTTTGTTGTCGGAAAGTCTGATTGTGTACGGGGCATTAGTCTTAGGACTAAAATTTCATTTTACTTTTAGTCCAATTTTAGTCTTCTGCAATTCTTTTAGTTTTAGTCGTATTTAGTCGACTAAATGGTGAACCTGACCTACATTTTAGTTGACTAAAATCTCCAGTACATTTTAGTCGACTAAAACTCATTTTAGTTACCGTATTTATCGGCGTATAACACGCACCCCAAGTTTAGGAGGGCATTTTAAGGAAAAAAAGTTTTAGGAGGGAAGTTTAGGGAAAAAAACACTTACATTTAAGCGTCATTTGCAGCTTGCCCAGCGTGATCTGCAGCTTGTCAGTGTCAGTTGCAGCTTGCTTGTTTTTTTCGGCGGCGCCCGCTGTTTTTCGGCGCCGTTTTATTTTTTTGGGAACTTTTTTTGGGGTATCGGCGTATAACACGCACCCACGACTTTCCCCTGATTTTAAGGGGGAAAAAGTGCGTGTTATACGCCGATAAATATGGTATCTAAAATATAATGGGTTTAGATACATTGTAATGCATTATTTAAGCATTTCTCTACAATTTCCAAACTCATTATATACTGCTGGAGGGAAAAATGTAATATATTATTATTTATGGTATTGAGGTATGAACATGCACTACAGACCAGTGTTCATTTTGACGTCAAATTTCAATTTAGTTTTAGTATTATGCCCCGTACACGCGGTCGGAAAATGTCCGATTGGACCATGTTGTCGGAAAATCCAGCCGTGTGTGGGCTCCATCGGACTTTTTCCGTCGGAATGTCCGACGGAAAAAATTTGAGATCCTGGTCTCAAATTTTCCAACAACAAAGTCCGATTGGACTTTTTCCGATCGTATGTAGAGAATTCCGACGGACAAAGTGCCACGCATGCTCAGATCAAATTACGAGACCAAAGCTATTGGCTACTAGACTCTATGCAGTTCCATCGTACGCAACGAACGTTAACGCGTTCATAATGATCGGATTTTCCGACAACTTTGTCCAACCGTATGTATGCAACACCAGTGTCGGAAAAAATCCGTTGGAAAAAATCTGACGGATTTTGTGGTCGGAATTTCTGACCGTGTTTACGGGGCATTAGTCTTTTGACTAAAATGGCCTTTTAGTTTTAGTCGTATTTTAGTAATCTTAGTTGTTTTAGTCGTATATTTTAGTAGACAAAAATGTTTTAGTCGGTTTTAGTCGACGAAATTAACACTGCTTCTACTCAGCATTAATTCTTGCCATGGAGGGGCTTCCCAATACCCAAAGTAGAAGCTGTACTAAATTAAATAAATTTTTCTTCTTAGTGTTATACTGTAGAGTGCAGAGCGTGTTCTCATGGCTGCCTCATTAACTTCAGCTGCATGTCTATCTTTACAAGAATTCTTAATGTGTATCTGCATCCAGCGCTCATGAGCACATGGCCTAAAAGGATCGATAAAAGAGAAGGAAGGCATCAAAGGTGGAATCTCAAGAAATAAAAATGTTTCAGTGTGTAGCACCGGGACTGGGGTTCATGAATAAATCTATCAGAAAGCTGTTTTTTGCCTACATCAAGAAAATGTACTGCCGTCATTTCCCTACAGCAGGTTGAAATAAGGTAAACAGCTAATCCAGATGAGAAGTCAACCAGTGAACTGCCAGTGGCATGCAGGTAAACCGGCAAATGTGCTAAACTCCAGCTTATCTCAAAGGTAAACGATACTGGGAGAAATGTGGAAAGCTTGACTTGTCCTTCTGAAACTGCTAGGCCCTGACTGTTATGTTGGCCCTCTGCTTCTAATGCCCCGTACACACGGTCAGATTTTCCAACGAAAAATGTCCTATCGGACAATGTTGTCAGAAATTCCGACCGTGTGTAGGCTCCTTCGGACTTTTTCCGTCGGATTTTCTGACGGACAAAGTTTTATCTCCTGCTCTCAAATTTTCCGACAACAAAGTCCTGTCGGACTTTTTCCGATCGTGTGTAGCGAATTCCGACGGACAAAGTGCCACGCATGCTCAGATCACATTACAAGACCAAAGCTATTGGCTACTAGCCTCTACGTAGTCCCGTCGTACGCAACGAACGTCACCACGTTCAGAATGATCGGATTTTCCGACAACTTTGTCCGACCGTGTGTATGCAACACCAGTGTCGGACTAAATCCGTCTGAAAAAATCTGATGGATTTTGTGGTCGGATTTTCCGACCGTGTGTACGGGGCATAATACTATCTTAATATTGAAGTGCCAGGCCACTACTAAGTATATATGGCTCCAGTTATATAAATATCAGTTTTTATAATTTACACATTTTTTAAAATTTATTTTCATCAGGTCTATATTTTAAAACCACTTGCAGACCGGCTCCTGTACATATACGTCGGCACTTTAAAGATGGATATCTCGGTAACGGCAGCAGTTCTGTTTACGATAATAGTGGTCTCTGTGGCGGATTCGCCCCAAGATCACCTCTCCCGCCGATCTCCCACGCCCTCCGCCGCTTACCGGGGCCATCGGCAGCGGCGGAGGTGATCGGATCTGTCCGTGGCTGGGTATGGAGATGAGTAAGGGGAAGATGGCCCCCACCCGTCTCCATACCACAGCAGGGCGAAAGCAATGTCAAAACGTTACTTCCACCCATACGTCTTAAAGGAACATTTTTTGTTGTCATTTTATCAATGACAACATTTTTTATTGCATTTGATGCCCTGTACACACGATCGGAAATTCCGACCACAAAATCCGTCGGATTTTTTCCGACGGATTTTGTCCAACACTGGTGTTTCATACACACGGTCGGACAAAGTTGTCGTAAAAACTGATCATTCTGAACGTGGTGACGTTCGGTGGGTACGACGGAACTACGTAGAGGCTAGTAGCCAATAGGTTTGGTCTCCTAATTTGATCTGAGCATGCGTGGCACTTTGTCCGTCGGAATTCTCTACACATGATCGGAAAAAGTATGATTGGATTTCGTTGTCGGAAAATTTGAGAGCAGGATCTCAAATTTTTTCAGTCAGAAATTCCGACTGAAAAAGTCCGATGGAGCCCACACATGGTCGGATTTTCCGACAACATGGTCCGATCGGACATTTTCCGTTGGAATTTCCGACCGTGTGTACGGGGCATAAGTCCAAATATGAGATCTGAGGACTTTTTGACCCCCTGATCTCATATTTAAGAGGACCTGTCATGCTTTTTTCTATTAGAAGGGTTATTTACATTTCTTGTAATAGGAATAAAAGTGACCCAATTTTTCTTTCTAAAAACAGTGTAAAAATAAATAAAATCAATTCAAATAAAATGTAAACATTTTTTTTAAAGCGCCCCGTCCCGACGAGCTTGCGCGCAGAAGTGAACACATACTTGAGTAGCGCCCGCATATGAAAACGGTGGTCAAACCATACATGTGAGGTATCGCTGCAATCGTTAGAGTCAGAGCAATAATTCTAGCACTAGACCTCCTCTGTAAAACATGCAACCTGCAGAATTTTTTAAATGTTGCCTATGGAGATTTTTAAGGGTAAAAGTTTGACGCCATTCCACGAGCGGGTACAATTTTGAAGCGTGACATGTTGGGTATCAATTTACTCAGGGGAACATTATCTTTCACAATCTAAAAAAAAATTGGGCTAACTTTACTGTTGTCTTATTTTTTTATTCAAAAAAGTGATTTTTTTCCAAAAAAAGTGCGTTTGTAAGACTGCTGCGCAAATACGGTGTGACAAAAAGTATTGCAATGACCGCCATTTTATTCTCCAGGGTGTTAGAAAAAAAATGTATAATGTTTGGGGGTTCTAAGTAATTTTATTGCAAACAAAATTGTTTTTAACTTGTAAACACAGAGTCTGAAAAAGAGGATTGGTCTTTAAGTGGTTAACCAGAATGTATTATTTTAATTATTATTGTTATTATTACATTTTCTTTTTTATTTTTTTTACCTAATTGGTGAACTGAAATGGTATAGTGAACTATTCATTTTCTCACATTTGTCTAAGGTTTTCTATAATATTTTTGATACTTATATTTGGTTTTTAACACTGTAATACCAGGTACTTTGCCCCCCTTCCTGCCCAGGCCAATTTTCAGCTTTAGCGGTGACGCACTTTGAATGACAATTGCGTGGCCATTCAACGCTATACCCAAACTACATTTTTATCATTTTGTTCACACAAATGTCTAAAGAGAACTTCAATAGCTAATATCATACCTATCCACATGAAGGACAGCAAGGTAGAAGCAATTACAGGCCAGTGAGTTTAACATCTGTTGTAGTCAAGTTAATGGAATCACATTTGTTACAGTTCCACATAATAATCTAATACAAAAGTTGTTCAAGCTAGGACTTAAACCTTTGGGTGGTTGTGTGGATATGCAGTTGGCTAAAGGATAGAAACCAGAAACCCCTGATGAAGTCATGTGATGTGACGTAACGTAACGCGTAGGGCATGGCCGGAAACAGATCGGACCGTAAGTGATGTAAGAGGCGTCTGAAACGCTGTTGTTACATTTACATGCGCTTTTTAACTTTGTGTAAGAATCCATTTCGTTTTTAATAAATACTTAGTTGTTTATACGTTTTACACTATGGGAGGCATTTATTTTATCCTCACATGACATTCGGAACTCTGAGTGACCTGGTTCTCGGGTGTCTGGAAGTGGAAGCCCGTCACCACCATATGATATCTGTAAGGCTGACCTAACACCCCATAGAGACATCCGGAATTTTGGGAGATCTGGTATTCGTGAGCCTGGAGGTGGAAGCTCGCCACCACCATTATACTTATAAGGCTTATTTAACATCACATAGAGGTGAGAGTTCTGTGAGCACTGTAAAGTCACTGGAATTTTGTCTGCAAGTTATTATAATTGGAAGCACTTATTTTACTGTTACTTGGAAGAAATTATGGACTTTACTATTATTTATTATTGTTTGTGATTAGTAACACGTCACAGTTTATTAGTTCTTGTAATTTTGGATATTAGTATAGAAAGCTGCGCTGATCATCTTTACTTATATATGTAAATAGAGTTCACTCGGAACAGAGACCGGTCACTAGTGGTGTACCACACGGCTCTGTACTGGGTCCTGTTCTATTTTACCACTTGACTTCCAAAATATTTACCCCCCCTTCATGACCAGGCCATTTTTTGCAATCCGGCACTGTGTTACTTTAACCACTTGCCGACCGGCGCACGACGATATACGTCGGCAGAATGGCACGTACAGGCAGGAGGGCGTATATATAAGTCCCTCCTTAATGCCTGCCCGTGCCATCGGGAGCGCACCGGGAGCGGCACGCTCCCACGCCGGTCGGGACCCCCGTGAGTCCAGTCGCGGTCCCCGCAGACACGATCGCCGCGGGGACCCCCACAATCGTCTCACGGGAAGGCTGAACGGGGAGATGCCGAGATAAACAGCATCTCCCCGTTCTGCCTAGCAACTAGTGACGCCGATCTCTGCTCCCTGTGATTGGAGCAGAGATCAGCATTCACTAGCTGACAGCCACGCCCCCCACAGTAAGAAACACACCCCCTAGGCATACTTAACCCTTACACTGCCCCCTTGTGGTTAACCCCTTCACTGCCAGTGTCATTTATACAGGAATCAATGCATTTAAATAGCATTGATTGCTGTATAAATGACAATGGTCCCAAAAATGTGTCAAAAATGTCCGATGTGTCCGCCAAAATGCTATAAAACTATCCCTATCTTGTAAACGCTATAACTTCTGCGCAAACTGATCAATAATCGCTTATTGCGATTTTTTTTACCAAAAATATGTAGAAGAATACGTATCGGCCTAAACTGAGGAAAAAAATGTTTTTTTATATATTTTTTGGGGATATTTATTTATAGCAAAAAGTAAAAAATAATGCATTTTTTTCAAAATTGTCGCTCTATTTTTGTTTATAGCGCAAAAAATAAAAACCACAGGGGCGATCAAATACCACCAAAAGAAAGCTCTATTTGTGGGAAAAAAAGGACGTCAATTTTGTTTGGGAGCCACGTCGCACGACTGCGCAATTGTCAGTTAAAGTGATGCAGTGCCGAATCGCAAAAAGGGGCCTGGTCCTTTGGCTGCAAATTGGTCCGGTCTGAAAGTGGTTAACTGACAATTGCGCGGCCGTGCGACACTGTAGCTTCCTTTTGGTGGTATTTGATCACCTCTACTTTTTTTTGTTGTGCTATAAACAAAAAAGACTGAGAATTAAAAAAAATTAAAAATATATTTTTTACTTCCTGTTATAAAACATATCTAATAAAAAAATGCAATAATTACATATCTTCATCAATTTAGGCCAATATGTATTCTGATACATATTTTTGGTAACAAAAATCCCAATAAGCATACATTGATTGGTTTGCACAAACGTTAAATCATCTGGGATAGTTTTATTTATTTATTTTTCACTAGTAATAGCGGCGATCAACAACTTTTTGCGGGACTGCGATATTGCGGCAGACATTAGGACACTAACTGACACCTTTGACACTTTTTGGGAACCGGTGACACTAATACAGTGATAACAGCAAACAAATACCCCGGAGCAATGGTGCGACGTCGGATAGTCCATCTCTCAGCGTATTCTTGCTATGGTCTTGCTGGCCTCCAGGATAGGGGATATCCTAGTAGTCATAGAACAAAAAAGAAAAGGAGGGCGCACTAGCCTTGTGCATTATCCCAAGCAAATTCATTAATAAAACCAGAATAAAATACTACTCACAAACATGGGAGATAAAGCACTTAGCACAGCCACCTGATCGTGGCAAACAGTCCACTAGTTTCCAGATAGCTATGGAAAATACATCAGGGCTGCTGCTTACTGACGCATTTCAAAGTCATAGCTTCTTCTTCAGAGCCTACTAATACAGTGATGAGTGCTTAAATTATGCACTGTCACTGTACTTATGACACTGGCTGTGAAGGGGTTAACATCAGGGGCGATCAAAGGGTTAACTATGTGCCTAACCAGTGCTTATGTGAACCGTGTGCCTTTACTAGGGGAAGAGATGAAATGTATTCCTTGCTTTGCAGGGACACAAACTCATCCCTCCCCCCCCCTCATGCCTTGTTTTCGTGCAATAAGGTAGCTAGGCGACAACATTATATCCGACACCTCATCCCTAAAATAGGATATATGGGCCACAATTGTTTAAGGGATTATTACGGTGCCAACAAATGATAATGGCTAGCTATGAGTAAGCACTGATCTCGGTGCGAAGCGTGTCAGAGTTTGGTACCCCCCTTGCTGTGGATTATTTGATGTGATCTTCGTTTTTGCAATAAAAGCACAGGATTTCAATTATTTTGGGTGTGGGGCCATCCAGAGTCTTCTTGCTATTACTTCTCAATTGTGTATGTATTAGCCAGCACCTGGGGCTCCTTGATTAGGAAGACGAGCATTTGCCTTGGAGGGCTGTTCTGAAGCGGTGGTTTCTTTTTTCTCCCGCCAACAAATGATAATAGAAACACTCACATGTAAAGTTTATTTATACATAGATAAATTCAGACCATTCAGTGGTCAGAAAGGTTTTGTTGAATAGATGGTCAAGAGGTAGAATGTTGTCCCAACATGTTTCGCCAAGATTGGCTTCCTCAGGGGATTATGGACCACCATTAGTAGCTAAAATATACAGAAAAGATAATCAAAAATTTACATAGAATTATACAAGCATCATAATATGTAAAATAGTAATTTGCTCTATCAGCTCCAGCCCGCGCTTACCCAATCATACACCAAAGAGACCACCATTCCCGTCAACGCCACTGTCTATCTGCCCGACAATCGGCAGGTGCCGATAAACATCGAGTACCTGGCACTCGCAATTGGATTCGGCTGAGTGTAATCACAGCAGATGCATGCCAACAGCGGCGTACATACACACTCCCTACCCAGAACTGCAGGATCACATATATATACGTGATCGGGCGCACAGCTGCTGCCCTGTAGCAGTAATAAAGCAGAAATAAAAAAACTCTTTGCATTCCCTTTAACACGTAGCTGCACAATAAACCCATTTACTTGAATAAAACTGGCCATACAGGGTTTGAATCTCAGCCGGTTCAGCAGGAACAGTCCAGGATTCGAACCATTAATGGACAGACTGAATGTACCAAGTTGATTGATCGATCTATCAACTTGGGTACAACCAGCCTGCCGGATTCATTTCTGATTATCTTCTCCCGGCAGGGACGGCTTCCCCTGCCCCCTGTGCCTGGAGCAGACAATTGCTGATTCCCCTGTTAGCACTGGCTGTGTTGGCTGGAGAATTGTGCAAATTTCTTTCCACTCTATGGCTCGCCTAAGAGTGGGGTGAGGTCAATGTGAGGGTTTCACTGCGCTAGTTCTTATCAAACAATGTCAGTGCATATATTTCTATCATCTGATATTGAAGACAATGGTTACAATAAGCTTCCTTTTCTTTCAACGTGACTTCAGAGGTCAGAAGGACATAGACACAACTCTTATTAAGAAATTTGGGAGGTTGTGCAGCTGGATATTTTTGGTAGCAATATTACACATTGCTTTTCTAAAGTTTGTTGCACTTTTTGTAGGAAAGAAAAATAAAGTTTAATTTTCTTTAAAAAGAAACATCAAAAATAAACCAATTCGGAAATGTGAAAGATTATAAAAACTCATCACGGGGAAAATCAAAGGCCAAGTTACTGGCAAAAATGATACAGAGTTATAAATGAAGAAGATACTGAGAATCCCAACATCTAGACAGCAATAATAATAGAACAATATAGAAAAGGGAGAGGAAATGAACACTGTCACCATGGATATGGGAGATGTACGTAAATCTGAAAATGGTTTTTAGCCGGGGTGAGAAAAGGGTCAATTGTTAGAAATATCTTATTGGATGAGAGACTCTTTTCATCTCACAAAGAGATCAAGATTTATTTTTTAAACATTTACTCAAGGTGAGCTACACCTAACCTCACTAGATGTGCAAAATATATATATATAATTTCACTACAAATGAAATTGGTTGCTCTTCATTGCTGTAAAGGTAAGCCAACACTTGATTTTGTTTAAACTTTTTTCTTATTTTATTTTTTTTATATAAATTTCTAAATTTGCTTTTAATTTATTAAGGATCCATGAAATAATGCATTAGCATGCTTCATATTTACAGTGTGTAGCTAGGAGACACATTCAAATTTCTTAAAATGTTTAAAAGAAATTTCTTAAAAATTTGCAACTTGCAAACTGCCACATAAAAAAAAACTATCTCCAATTTACCTGTAAATAAGACTTAAAAAGGCTGTTACCTTAAAAATGTAATTAACTGGCAGCCCCTCTATTATATCTAGGCATAACACACAAGGTTAGTGTTTGATTAAATCAAAGCTTGTAAATACCTTTTTACAGCTATATTCAGGCCGGTCACCCGACTCCTGGCTGGTCTATTACTCCGATCCAGGGCTACTAGGAGGAGGAGGGGCCGAGATCTCCCTCTAATGTCAGCCGGGGAGTTCACGTGGCCACTCAGCCCCTCCCACTGTAGCCCTGGATCGGAGTAGGAGACTGGCCGGGAGTCACATGACCAGCCTGAATATAGATGTAAAAAGGTATTTTTAAGCTTTGCTTTTATAAAACACTAACCTTGTGTATTATGCAACTCACCAAATTGTTTTGCCCACCATTCTCATGAGTGGGCAAATACACATAAGGATCAGTTGTGGAAAGTCTCCTTAATAAGTCACTTCACTTCTCCACCACTCTTGTGGTATGAGTACACATCAATGGGTCTATAGAAGAGAAAGGAAGGGCTCCACTAGTGTGATATTGTCATCACTTAATCTTTTATTAAAAAATGGTTATGCCACTCACATGTTAAACATCTTGCATCAGGCATTGCACATGGTGTTAATATCTTAGCGTATTGTAGTGTTCCCTACTTGTCTCACTAATTCCACACTCGACTACGACCATTCCAGGGAGACGCCACTCACTCTCGCAATGTCGATGCAACACTTTCCGGTTGCCTTACTGTCGTGCCCCAATGCACTTCTAACTTCACCACAGGGGGTGACTTTACTTCACCTGAAAGCTTCACTTTGCAAAGCATACCCAACCACGTGCAAGGAAAATAAAAAAAAAAAAGCATTTTTGCTTGCACATGATTGGATGATGAAAGTCATCAGAGCTCTGGAGCAACGAGTGCTCAGTCTATTTGGCTTTAGTAAACCACCCCCAGCATTGTGTTGCTGTGCAGGATGCTTGGGCCAGGAGGCTGATCCGAACGGGGACATCTGTATCCAGAATTGCCATCCAGGCTGCTATCGCATTGGTTGCCATCTGCTGCTTAAGGGGGACTGCCACAGAAAAATCCGATGAGATGGTCTCTGACCTGCTTCACAGTTACAACAACTTGTTAACCCTTTCTTCAGTTTAAACTTGCAAAAGAGTAATTTATCTCCATTGACGCTTTGACACCAGAGATCTGCTATACTTGTTGCTGCATCCATCAATAAACAGAAGCCATCAAAGCCAAATACAAAGCATCAGGTCATTAGTGTCCCAGCATGCCTTGTTTTCATCTGCCTTTTTCAGGTTTGGCTCAGCCCTTCCTTCTCAGGGCTGGCCACTCAGTTGTTGGCTAATTGCCAGCTCCTATCTCTCCACAGTTACTCAGCTGTTGATGATTTCCTGCTCGTCAGTCCTGACTACTTAAGCCGTCCAGTCCAGAGGATCTCTGCCTTAGCCCTGGTCAACATCACAGAGAAAATCTCCTGCGTTCCTGTTTAAAGACTTGCTTTGCTGACATCCCTTCTGGCTCCAGATCCTGCTTGCTGTTCCAATACATTAGTCCCTGACTTCTGGCTTGGCTGACTATCCGTTCTGGTTACTGAACTCTGGCTATGTTTTGACTACATTTGTTCTTTTTACTTTTATTATTAAACAAGTGTGATTTAACTGTACTTCTGTCTCAGTCTGATTTCATGGTTTCTATAGCTACATAGAAGTCTAGTTTCTTTAACCGCCACTGTCCTTTGAACTGGGTCCACTTTCTGCTTTGCGGTTTCAAGCAGTCTACACATCTACTGAGCCCGAGTTTACTAGACTGCTGTTGAATGCTGCCCTCATTAGTGATTTTCCTCATTCTGTGTATGTGGTACGCAAGCAGAGTGTAACCCACACTGTGCGCAAAACATACAAACTGCATGCTGGTAGTATCCTAACCAGGGCTGCTGTTAAGCCCCATACACACGGTCGGACTTTTTCATGGATTCTGTCCGATCGGACAATGTTGTTGAAAAATCAGACCGTGTGTATGCACCATCGGACAGTGTTGGTCGGTTTGTCCGACGGACAAAGTCTTATCTCCTGCTGGAAAGATTTGCCGTCAACCCGGTCCGATCACACCAAACCCGATCGTGTGTTCGGTTGTCCGACCGGACAAAGTGCTACGCATGCTCAGATCACATTACAAGACCAAAGCTATTGGCTACTAGCCTCTACGTAGTCCCGTCGTAGGCAACAAACGTCACCACGTTCAGAACAAAAATAGATCATTCGGATCGGTTTCCGACAACTTGTGTCTGTGTGTGTAATGGGACTAACACACATCAAGTCCTATAGGTGCTTCGAGGTGCCGTGTGTATCGCAAAACCAACATCAAGTCATAGTGCTTCTGGGGACAAAGTACGACGGACATGATCCGACGGACCTGGTCCGCGGATTGTGCTGGTAGGGGACTATCCTAACCAGGCACTGTTCAAGTCTTCTGGAACCCATACACAAGTCCGGTCGGACGATTCTCAAGTCCGATCTGGGACGTGTCCGAGGTGCCCTGGACAAAATATAACTCTGGCCTGCCTGCCATTGCTACGCAGCTCTGCCTGCTCCACGCTCAGTATGGGACCGTGTGCAAAGTACGCATCGGACATGATCCGACTGGGATGTCCAAAGGACCTGGTCCGCGGATTGTCCGACCCGTGTGTATGGGGCTTTAGAATCATGGGGCCCCAACCACTCATCCCTTCCAACCCCGATTACACCCCCCCCCCCAGGTGCAGCGGAACAGAGGCACTGACTTTATGAAAACCTTCACTGCTCCCACCTCCTGGACCCCTCAATTGACATGATGGGACCCAGTAAAATGTATTTTAAGTCCTGGTATGCAAGTAGGAGCAAGGGTGTGGTCTAGTAAAATCAATGTGTTTAATTTCCATTTTTGTATTTTAGGCAGAAATTAACAATAAAGCTGCCCCGGGCCCCCCTGTTTAGCTGATGAGGCTTGTGCCCAGTACAACAGGACCAGTTGTACTGCCTTATCAACAGCCCTGATCCTAGTTGGGATTCAAAATGAAGACCCTAATGACGCAAGGCAAGAGTGCTAACCACTATGCTGTAAATAGCATAGGAGGATGTAAAAAAAAAAAGATACCCTGGGTATTAAATGCGATAGATATCCCTCATTAATTATTCTTTCACATAAAACTTTCTACATCCCTGCTGCCCACTCTGTGGCTCTTATGGCACTTTTTGTGTGGCCCTTGGGGCCCCTTCAGTCTCTGATCTGTGTTTCCCTATTGCCCTCTTATAGTACTGATTTCTAGCACTCTTATGTAATATGTCTCCAGTCTATGTCTGCCTCCTGAAGCATGACCCCAGTCTCCAACAACTCCAATAGCATGTTCACAGTCTCAGACATTGTTTATGCAGCATGTCTGCAAACTATGACCATCTTTTTTATTATGTCTGCAGTCTCTAACCATCTTATTGTATCATGTCTGCAGTATGTGACAATCTCTTGTATCATGTCTGTGTTCTCTGACCATCTCTTGTATCGTGTCCCCAGTCTCTAACTATCTCTTGTATCATGTCCCCAGTCTCTGACCATCTCTTGTATCATGTCCCCAGTCTCTAACTATCTCTTATATCATGTCCCCAGTCTCCAACTATCTCTTATATCATGTCCCCAGTCTCTATCTCTTATATCATGTTCCCAGTCTCTAACTATCTCTTATATCATGTCCCCAGTCTCTAACTATCTCTTATATCATGTCCCCAGTCTCTAACTATCTCTTATATCATGTCCCCAGTCTCTAACTATCTCTTATATCATGTCCCCAGTTTCTGACCATCTATTGTATCACATCCCCAGTCTCTGACCATCTCTTGTATCATATCCCCTGTCTCTGACCATCTCTTGTATCATATCCCCAGTCCCTGACCATCTCTTGTATCATGACCATAGTCTTTGGCTATATCCTGTTCTGCGTCACACATGAGGTCCACCATATTACGGAAGTTGACCACTGGTCTACAACCTACAGTAATGCATGGTAAGTTGTAGGCATATTAATTTTTAGCAGGGATGTCCCAAAACCTGAAAATTATTTCAAGGGTTCCTTGGGGGTAAAAAGGTTGAGAAAGGATATTTTAAAAAGAATCTTTGGCTCAGAAATTGAAGAGAAAATGTCATTGAAAAAGACAAGGACCACAAAAAAGTGACAAGGTTTATAAGCACTTCCCTCTCTAAAACTAAACAAGAAAAGTTTCCTTTCCCATATGCTTTAACTTTAAAGCTCTAAACTCCATAAGTCAAATATGAATTTTTACAGTTCTTTGTCCAAAGATTTTGACTTTTCTTGAGCAAGCTACATCAGCTTTTTTTTCCAAGAACCTTTTTCTCTCCCCAAACTTCAAGAATAATGTAGGAACAGAATTAGCTGTGAATTTATTTGTACCTCTGTACTGGCAGAGTGAGTATAGGGACCCCTGGGAAATCAGTTCTGTGTTTTGTTTCACTCAGGTGTACTCTTTGCCTTTGGAATTTTTGTCATTCAGTGTGATTAAGCGTGGCGTTAATAGAGCCATGTGTTGTTGAGGACGCAACCCCATTCAAAAAGTTCATAATAGCTTCACAAAGAACTTGCCGGAGACAGAGGTTTGGAAACAGTTCCCGGTTGCTGAGTTGGTAAAAATACTCCAAGGGTATTCTATTCAATTATAGTTTTATAAGGATTTGAAAATCTCCCCAAATAAATACAAATTTAAAAGATTGCTGACTACATATTGAAAATGTTTCTTTTGCTTGAAATTCTGAATCACAATTTTTTCTACTGATGAGTACAACCGGACTGATGGGAATTCCACCAGAATAATAATATGGGAACAGACGGCTCATCTCTAGTGATCTTCATTCTATTATTGCTGAGTCGGTGGCAAGAGGCAAACACATCATGCTTCTGATATCAATTTTTTTTGCTTATGAGATCATTCAGATTTAATTGACAAGTGCAGTTGACCCCCTGCATTGGGCTGCTTCAAGGTACTTTTACCAGGCGATATAAGGACATTGGATGACATGGATGTAGTTACCAACTCTTAAAGCAGTATTGAAAAAAACAAAACTACAATATATTGTAGCTTACTAAACATTAAATGTGGTGACTGCATTAGATTTCCTTTTTAGGCTTTTTTTCACTTTATTTTCACTTGGTGATCCAGCCAGTACGTCTGTTACTTTTCAACTTCCTTTAACAGACCAAACTGTCCAGACAAAGTGGCAGTTGAGGATTTAAGGCAGACGATTTACTACTAACAGTGGTGCTTACAATGATCAGCTTTTATTTATTTATGTAAAAGAAAAAGAAACTGTAGCTGTAACTGGAGCTCGAGCTGGCCCTTGGCTTTAATGTGTTAGCCCCCGTACACACGGTCGGAAATTGAGAGGGAAAATGTCCGATCGGACCATGTTGTCGGAAAATACGCCCGTGTGTGTGCTCCATCTGACTTTTTCCGTCGCAATTTCTGACGTAAAAAATTTGAGATTCTGCTCTCAAATTTTCCGACAACAAAATCCGATCAGACTTTTTCTGATCGGGTGTAGAGAATTTCGACGGACAAAGTGCCACGCATGCTCAGATCAAATTACGAGACCAAAGCTATTGGCTACTAGCCTCTACGTAGTTCCGTCGTACGCAAGGAACGTCACCACGTTCAGAATGATCGGATTTTCCGACAACTTTGTCCGACCGTGTGTATGCAACACCAGTGTCGGTCAAAATCTGTCGGAAAAAATCTGACGGATTTTGTGGTCGGAATTTCCGACCGTGTGTATGGGGGTTAACACTCCCCTCCTCCCAGACAATGCTGCTGCCCAAAGGTGCCACTGTGTTCCTTCATCCAGATTGGGGGCAACCGAATACAGGAGATGTGTTACTGGCCAGATCACCAGGCAAATGAAGCACCCGAGCGGATTTTCCGTCAGAAAAATCTTGGATGGTTTTTCCCACGGAATTCCGCTCAAGCTTGTCTTGCATACACACGGTCACACAAAAGTTCTCTGAACTTTCGACTGTCAAGAACGAGGTGACGTACAACACTACGAGCCGAGAAAATTAAGTTAAATGCTTCCAAGCATGCGTCGAATTGTTTCCAAGCATGCGTAGGAATTTTGCACGTCGGAATTGCTACAGATGATCGGAATTCCCGATCAGAACTTTTTCCAACCGAAAAATATAGAACCTGCTCTCAATGTTTTGCTGGCTGGAATTCGGCCAGCAAAAGTCTGATGGAGCATACACATGGTCGCATTTTCCGACCAAAAGAAAGAAAACAAATGGAGCTACCACACCTAAATATTGGTAAGCTGCAATATATTACAACAAAAACAAATAGAAGGGTAAGAGGACTTTACGTATGCCTATGAGAGCAAAGTAAGCACTAAATTGTTTTGTAAAAATACAATTTGTTTATTAAAAATATACATTGAAAAGGTATCATAACATGTACAATAAAACACACAAATAAAATATACACTTAAAGTGGTTGTAAACCATTACAACCACTTTAACCTACAGGTAAGCCTAGATTAAGGCTTACCTGTAGGTGCAAGAAATATCTCCCAAACCTAAAAGGTTTAGGAGATATTTGCAGAAATAGCAGCACCGCTGTCAACAGCACGCAGGCGTACTGAGCATGACGTTGCTAACGGCGATCATGCCGTTAGTGGCGGCACCAGCGTGGAGTAATGTCATCACGGGGGGGTCAGCCTGTCAGTGCTCAGACCATACGCTGCACACTGCATCAAATTGGTCTGCATGCCTTTCGTCCCAGAAGGAGGCCTCTTCTAAAGATGATGCATAAGAAAGCCCGCAAACAGTTTGCTGAAGACAAGCAGACCAAGGACATGGATTATTGTAACCATGTCCTGTGGTCTGATGAGACCAAGATAAACTTATTTGGTTCAGATGGTGTCAAGCGTGTGTGGGGGGAACCAGGTGAGGAGTACAAAGGCAAGTGTGTCTTGCCTACAGTCAAGCATGGTGGTGGGAATGTCATGGTCTGGTGTTGCATGAGTGCTGCCGGCACTGGGGAGCTACAGTTCATTGAGGGAACCATGAAGGCCAACATGTACTGTGACATACTGAAGCAGAGCATGATCCCCCTCCCTTCGGAGACTGGGCCGCAGGGCAGGATTCCAACATGATAAGGACCCCAAACACACTTCCAAGACAACCACTGCCTTCCTAAAGAAGCTGAGAGTAAAGGTGATGGACTGACCAAGCATGTTTCCAGACCTAAACCCTATTGAGCATCTGTGGGGCATCCTCAAATGGAAGGTGGAGGAGCGCAAAGACTCTAACATCGACCAGCTCCGTAATGTCATCATGGAGAAGTGGAAGAGGACTCCAGTGGCAACCTGTGAAGCTCTGGTGAACTCCATGCCCAAGAGGGTTAAGGCAGTGCTGGAAAATAATGATGGCCACACAAAATATTGACATTTTGGGCCCAATATGGACATTTTCACTTAGGGGTGACTCACTTTTGTTGCCAGCGGTTTAGACATTAATGGCTGTGTGTTGAGTTATTTTGAGGGGAGGGGTGTACTCACTTTTGTTGCCAGTGGTTTAGACATTAATGGCTGTGTGTTGAGTTATTTTGATGGGGACAGAAAATTTACAATGTTATACAAGCTGTACACTCACTACTTTATATTGTGTAAAGTGTAATTTCTTCAGTGTTGTCACATGAAAAGATATAATAAAATATTTACAAAAATGTGAGGGGTGTACTCACTTTTGTGAGATACTGTGTATATATATATATACACACCTATGCCAAAGAGGTGTCAGAGGCCAGTGTGGTATATTGTCCCTCCAAAGTCTACACCTAGGTAAAATATAATTTTTGGTTGGGTTGAACCCGTATTTATGTCTGTATAAATATGCTGGTGTCATTTTGGCTCCCTGCTGGACATAAAAAAGGAAAATCAGATTTTTTTGCACGGCACGCAGATCAAAGAGCTATGAGTACACAAAGCCGGCAACACGCAGTGATTAATGCCAGCCGGCCTTATCCAAAACAGTTGGAACAAAAAGTCTTCTAAATGTAACTTGAAATAAAATGAAATGATTATCAGACAAAGCTTCATTACACTTTATTGAAAGGGAAAACGCACTTTAAGCTGGATAGAGCACCAAGGATTAAGGGAAAATCATTTTGCATAAATTTAGCTTGACTTCTTTTAAACCTTACAAGGTATTAATTAACAAGCTTAGGAATATAGTTAAAGGAAAAATTCCACTGATCATTATTTCTGTATTAAGGGCCAAAAAAACATAATACCATTCTAATTGTCGGAAACCTACTGACCCTGCAATTTATTTGTACGGTGACTGCATGCAGTTAACTGCCATTTACGTATGTCAGGCTTTTTTCATAACATAGAAATATAGAAATGGGATGGCAGAAAAAGACCAAGCGGTCCATTGATATTGCTATTTTTTTTTTACACTTAAAAAAATAATATACTTATAAATATAGATATCTAAATATAGATTTATGTTTGAGTCTGCTTACTTTTGAATAACTCCTTACATCTGCTGGAAGTCTATTCCAAGCATCAGCTACTGATAAGTAAGTCCACTGCTATCCCAGAGCAAGTACATTTTTTTTTCCAGGAACATAAAAAATATATCATATATCAAAATTATATCAGTTTATTCATATTTAATTTTACTGAAATGTTTAGGATTTCTCAAATGCGGTTCTTGCTGTCAGGGGGACATGGGAAGATGGACAGAGACTCGCTAACCAACACGACTCTTCTAATGCCGCGTACACACAAGCGGAATGTCCGACAGAAAAAGTCAGACGGAATCTTTTCATCGTATATTCCGATTTTTTTTTCCGAAAATTCTGACGGACCTAGAAATGGAACATGTTCTAAATATTTCCGATGGAACCAATTCCTATCAGGAAAACCGCTCGTCTATATGCTGTTCCGACGGACCAAAAACATTGCATGCTCTGTAGCAAGTACGAGACGGCAGCTATTGGCTACTGGCTATTGAACTTCCTTTTTCTAGTCCCGTCATACGTGCTGTACATCACGGCATTCTTGACGATCGGACTTGTGTAGGCAAGACAGTTTCAGCGGAACTCTGTCAGAACTCCGTCGGAAAAACATTCAGAGTTTATTCCGACGGGAAAAACGGTCGTGTGTTAGCGACATAAGACATTGGCCATAAATGTCACACCTTACATCGCTAATTTGCAAACTTAACTTTTAGAAAAGATGACCCATCATGGCCAGGTTCAAAACCAGCAACCTAATAATTCAAACCCTCAGCAGTAAGACATTGTGAACATCAATGGAACTTGACCCTGTTTCGCACCAATGCTCTTACCCATAATACTTGATGGTTTTGAGCATGGCATATCATCTTTTCTGCAACTCAACCCACTCAGTGTTTTGGTGGTCTCATGTCTAATTTCTGTAGACCTGCATTTCTCATCTTGGACCCCAGGTTCTTGTAGACTAGTGGCCCAGGCATAAACACACAGATATACACATTTTGCAGGTTAATTAACCATATTAGATCATTAGTTATCCACACAGATTTTTGTGCACATTTTTTCAGTGCACATTTTTGGCTAGTTTATGGTACACAAATCAGTTGTGATTAGGTGTTAAAGAGGAAGTAAAGCCTCCTCACAAAAAAAAAAAAAAACGGAACCTGCAAGGCAAAGGCATAATGAGCTAGTATGCATAGCATACTGCCTCATTATGAATAACTTACCTGAGAACGAAGCCCCTGAAGCGGTCCCCATTGGCGGGGGGATTTTTATTTTATTTTGTTTTTGTCCAGGTTGCGTGCTCGGATGAGGGTCTGACATGGATTTGGGGGGAACCCTCACGCCGTTTTTTCTGTGTGAACCCAGCCCACACCAGACCAGTCCATGGCCCTCCTGGCCTGGGGTAAGATCCTTGCAGCTATGTATCCTGTGTCTTGGGGCCGACTGGCCCGAGGCAGCGCAACTGAGAGGGTAGGCCCGAGCGAATCTCGGGGCCTACTGATCCAGGGATGGTCCGGTGCTGTCTCGCCTGAGGAGAGAGGCCTAGAAACTGGAGGATCCAGGGGAGGACTCTTTCAAGAGAAGACCGTGTGCAAGGCTGGTATCACTGGAGGAGCCTGGAAACTCAGTTGAAGGACACAACCCGGATCATTATACATATAGTACCGCCGGTTCGGCTGAAAGAGACTGGTATTGTATGGAAATATTCTTTAACCTCTCAGTGACGCTTAAGTTTGAATTAGCAAGTCTGTGGCAGAGACTGTGTCAAATACCCTACCGGCTGCTAGGTTCAGTGAGAGGGGCCTATCCGGGGGTGGCTGGATCTAGTTAGTGGAACCATTATCTTCTTGATCTGAAAAGAGTTCTTGAACCCGCAGTTACCAGGTGCCTGAACTCATCCACTCATCCACTCATCCCTAACCCTCTGACCCTTTTTATTGAGAGACTTTGCTTTTATTTATTTTTAATAAATAACCATAAAAAGGACTAAGTTTTGAAAAACCACATTCTTTGGGCCACTTTCCACGGGATCCCCAAGACGGAGATACAAACAGGTGAGGTAACGGTAAGCCCAAATAAAACCAGCAGCTCCTTCGGGGGTCAGTGCTACAAGTGCTTTACTGGTTGAGGTGCAGTAAATTATGTTTCCAGATATAATTAATTTTTTTCCAGTCTGGTTAATTAGTTTTTGTCAATAAAAAAAAAGATCAATCATACCGAAGTAAATAATAAATAAATAAAAAAGGCAATAGTAATGCAGATGCAAATAAAGCATCCTCCCAAACACCACAACTTACTAGTGAAGGTAGAAGTGCCTTCTAGGTTCAGTTTACCAACTTAGCTGTCAACAGAATTCTAAACAAAGACCAGACTATGATATCAAAACACAGCCTCTCAGCCTATCCCTATGCATCACTGGTCTCACCATTACTTCTAGGATGTGTTGTCTTTAAGCTACAGTATCTACAACCACACCCAAGCTTGGCCCACCATTAGTAGAGGACCTTTTTACAAATAGTAGAGGGTTCTTAGAGCTTGTGCCCCATTGCACAATACTAAAGGGCCCCTTCAACTAAAGGCTCCACAGCACTGGTCCCATTTAGTTAAAAAAACTGGACACATAAAAACACAACAGACCACAAAAATGAGTAATATTGTTTTTTACTCCCAGAGTCCCAGTTTTCATGACGTTAAATTGCTATATACCCCTTGCAGTAAGTACCTCTGTCTTTGTACTTAAAATTCTGAATAACTGTATCATTCTTGGTACAGTATCCATTAAAGCTCAATCTTTTTCATTGAGATAGACCTGTCCATCTGAAGCTCATAGAGCAGATCCTGCAAGTCTTTCTGTACATCATTTCTTGTAACTATGAGTTATAGGAGCGAATGGTTCCTTTGAGAAAACAGAGCATAACAAATTGCTTGAGCTGGATTTTAGTGCTGTGCCACAGGCTCCATGAAAATAGTTACAGGAGGAAAACTGCAATCTGCAGCAATAGTAAATATCCTTGTGGGAGTGAGGACAGACAGGGACAAGGCAGAAAGCCTTATGGTTGCAGAATACGTTGGAGGAGATGTTTAAAAGCTAAAGTAAAAGAAAAATTATTGACCCTTGAATGTGATGGTATTAAACCCACCTGTTGGGCTATAACTCTTCAAAACGAGTCATGAAAATTTTGTTGGCGTCGGCATAAAGCGATGGAAGTCGGAACGGCTTCTAAAATAAATAAAGGTATGGAAAATGGTGCCACAGGCTTTTAACAATTATGAGCCTTATTGTTGCTATTAATGCATTTACTGCATAGAACATAAAGTTTATGGTTAAATCATAGATAGTGGTTGTCTGAAATAAAATTATGCACATTTATGTACATATAAGTAAAAAATCAGTTACCACATTTTTTACTCCATAAGACGGACCTGACCATAGGACTCACCTGGGTTTTAGAGGAGGAAAACAAGAAAAAAAATATTCTGAACTAAATGGTGTACTAAAATATTTACCAGTGACCATACAATGCAGCCTGACCTGTGTCAAAAAATGCAGCCTTACCAGTCCCATAAATGCAGCCTTACCAGTCCCATAAATGCAGCCTGACCCATGTCAAAGAAATGCAGCCTTAACAGTCCCATAAATGCCGCCTTACCAGTCCTATAAATGCAGCCTTACCTCTCACATAAATGCAGCCTGACCATCATCACATCCGCCTGACAGAAGACAGAGCAGCCAGAGCGGCCGTGCTCCATTCAGTCGCTCGGGCTGCTCTGTCTTCTGTCTGAGTGACAGGCCCAGCTGGGAGAACGCCCGTAACTCGTGTGAGCTTGGGATGTCTGTCTTTCGCTCTCCTGGCTCTCTTCTGCCTGTACTAACCTGGCGGTGGTGGCGGCGGGGGGTTACGGCGCCTGATCAGTATTCGCCCCATAAGACGCAGAGATATTTTTTTATATCATTGCTGTGGTAATGGGTCCCAATCAGCACTATATTTCCATTTTCTCTAGTTAAACTAATCTTGTCACCCTACTCAATATACAGTATATGTTTTTTCCCACAACTTGGCCTTGATCCCCTATATATTGTATATTGCCATCATAGTTCATGTTTTAATTACATTTTTTGAAAATTATATTGAAGGAGAACCCCATTAGCAGAAGCAAGCAACAATGTTTGATGGACCTCCACAAAAGTTACATCGAAATTTGCTAAATCTTATAGACAGATGGCACATTGGCCAACTAACACAGCAGAAGGTGGTGACATTGGTGACGGAGCTGTTTGGGGTTATGGTTGGTAAATGTCTTTCTTTTTTAAGCAGCTACTGATAGTGTTGATGGTGTGATGTGAGGTAGCTTGGGATCATCAGCCAGCCGTGTTGGTAAAAGCAGTCTTTTTTTATTTTTAAAGAACAGACAAACAGAAAAAGCACAGCTTATCTTTAGCAAAGAACAAAAAATAGTCCATACTCTGGTTCTGAATAGCCAAACGTTAAAGCGGAGCTGCACCTGCACCAAAAATATTAAAAGTCAGCAGCTACAAATACTGCAGCTGCTGACTTTTAATAAATGGACACTTACCTGTTCCTGGTTCCAGCGGTGTAGGCAGAATGTGACGTGAGACGCTCGTCTCTCGGCTGCCCTGCCGCCATCCTCTGTCAGGGAATCAGGAAGTGAAGACGCAACGTCTTCACTGCCCGGTTCCCTACTGCGCATGCGCGAGTCGCGCTGCGCATCTCTATTGGTCCCCGCTGTGTCCTGGGAACTGTGTTTCCTAAGACACAACGGGGCATCTCAGGATAGGGGCGGGGCAGTCCGGATAATTAGTCATGGAAGTGGGTGCAGATACCTGTATTATACAGGTATCTGCACCCCCTCCCCCCTGAAAGGTGCCAATTGTGGCACCGGAGGGGGGGGAGGAATCCGATAAGCGGAAGTTCCACTTTAGGGTGGAGCTCCGCTTTAAAGGTGCATCGCCACCATACCAGCCCCACTCTGTGGTATTTGGGGCTTACCATTGACTTCAGGGTCTCAAGGAGGAGGTTTTCACAGCTCAGCCACTGTGGTTCAGTCCTAAGCTCAGTTCACCCTGTTCACACTGGTGTCCAGCTCTCTGCCTCACTGCCTGCAGATGACTCTTTTCTCTTCCTTTTCTGGACTCTGGGGAACTTAGGTTAATCCCTACAGGACCAGAATTGTAATCAGGGTTTGGAGGTTCTTCCCTCCCAAAACTCTTTGAACCTCAGAAATTCTTGGTCTAATTAAGACTTATGCCTCACCATGCATGGGTGATAAATCCTGAGTACTCAACAATGTCTTCAAACCTGTCCCCATTAAAGGGACCACAAGTCAAATACTGGGATATTAACCTGTCATCCAAGACACATTCTTGGTATTCTGAGCGATGGCGATAATTAGGCATGTGCAATTCGTTTTGTTATGAATCAAAATTCAGACATTTTTGTTATTTGGAAATTCGGATGTATGGGGGGGGGGGGGGGGTTTGAAGTGAATTGGTTAAAGGGTTTGGTTTAATCACATGTAATAATCCTGATCTGAGAGATAACTTTAGGACAAAACCAAATGCAATTGAAAAAAGAGGGCAAAGTCCCTGGAAACATATCATGCACATCCACCAGGCATTTTGACAGCTGTCATTGTCGCGTGCAGCTTAGAATGCCGCCGCTAATATCCATACTTTGAGCTGGCTGGCTCCCTATCATCCTTAGGCTCTATTTGCTCAGTGACGCCTACAGCCTCACACTGATCCCAGCTGCTTGGTCTCAGGTGTTCCCTATCAATGCTGTTTCAATGTAAGTGTGCTGCTTTTTTAATACATTTTTTTTTTTTTAATACTGACCTCAGCTCCCTGATGTTCATTTTCTTCTAAATTGAGTTGATCCTACCAAGATCTTCTGCAGGAGCTGCAGAGGTTCCAGTCTCAATCCCTTCTCCTGTTCAGTCATCCATCCGTCCAGTTGCCTCATCCATTCCTCTCTACCCTGTTAATAGTCTACAGATACAGATGAAAGTTCCAATGGACCAAGGGACTCTGCACTTCTCCTAGGTTGATTGGGAGAGTAAAGTTCCACTTTATATATTTACACATCATCTATCTGTAACATTGACAATTGATTATTGTAGTTCCATAACTTGTAAAGACAAACACATAATCATTTAAAGCACCAATCCAACCTCTGGTTTAAGGTAGTAATACTTTGCAAAATATTGGATGGGACAAATAATTGATCAAATTTAAAAGGCCATTATTAGGATATATATACTGTATAGTCACCGTTTGCATAATAGCATATTATACTCACTGTGACCCAGAAAGCTGCATGGTGTGCCGCTCAGGCTCTCTAAACAGGGTACAAGTCATGGACATCCATCGCTGGGAGTGCTGGCATTTGAGAGAGCACATCCCGTCTCCTGTGATGAATCGAGGTAGAGAAGGTCTCCCCATTGACTGAACATCAATATCATCCCTGGGTTGAAAAAGGAGAACCACCGCTTCAGGACTACTCTTCAAGGAGAATGCTTGTCTTCCCAATCAAGGAGCCCCAGGTGCTGGCTAACACAATCACAATAGTAGGCAATAGTGAAAAGGAACTTTGGACAGCCGCACACCGGGAAAAACTTAAAATCCAGTGCTTTTATTAAAACCAAAGATCACATCAAAACAAAGCAATCCATGGCAATGAGGGGGGCACACAAATATCTGACGCTTTTCACACCAAAATGAGTGCTTATTCATAGCTGGGGTGAGTGTGTCATGACTAAGCCCCAACGGGCGGAGTGAAATCCATTGGGGGGGCATGGCCTGGTCAGAGTACAGGCTGAGGTTGCCACTCACACACTCACCCCAGGGATGATATGGATATGCAGCCATAGGGAGACCTTCTCTACCTCAGTATTTTGCACTCAACCTTCCATGGATTAACCACTTCAGCCCCCGAAGGATTTACGCCCTTCCTGACCAGAGCCCTTTTTGCGATCCGACACTGCGTCGTTGTAACTGACAATTGCGCGGTCGTGCGACGTTGCACCCAAACAAAATTTTACATCCTTTTTTCCCCACAAATAGAGCTTTCTTTTGGTGGTGTTTGATCACCTCTGCGGTTTTTAGTTTTTACGCTTTTAACAAAAAAAGAGTGACAATTTTGAAAAAAAAGCAATATTTTTTTGCTATAATAAATATCCCCCTAAAAATATATATAAAAAAAAGTATTTTTTTCCTCAGTTTAGGCCGATATGTATTCTTCTACATATTTTTGGTAAAAAAAAAAAATCGCAATAAGCGTATATTGATTGGTTTGCACAACAGTTATAGCGTCTACAAATTAGGGGATAGTTTTATGGCATTTTTATTATTCATTTTATTTTTACTAGTAATGGCGGCGATCTGCGATTTTTATCGTGACTGTGACATTATTGTGGACACATCGGACACTTTTGACACTATTTTGGGACCATTGTCATTTATGCAGCGATCAGTGCACTGATTACTGTGTAAATGACACTGGCAGGGAAGGGGGTTAAACACTAGGGGGCAATCAAGGGGTTAAGTGTGTCCTAGGGAGTGATTCTAACTGTGGGGGGGATGGGCTACTACTCACATGACAGCGATCACTGCTCCCGATGATAGGAAGCAGTGATCTCTGTCATGTCACTAGGCAGAATGGGGAAATGCCTTGTTTACAATGGGCATCTCACCGTTCTTCCGCTCTGTGACACCCACATCATACATCTAGTCCGCAGGACCTGCGGTCACGGCCCATCCATTAAGTGCTCAGTGCACTGCCCCCCGATCCAATGTCCCCCCCCCCCATCCATACATCCGGCGTTCTCTTGAATTCCTATGGCAGGTGTGCTTTTTTGAAGCACTGACCAGAGGCTCTAATAGGCTTCAAAATAGGATGGGCTTGGAGCGCAGAGACTGCGCTCATAGCCCACCCAGGTGTGTTAAAACAGTGAATGAATCAAGGGTCCACTGGTGGAGTATTTAGACTTCCCCCTCCGATCATCCAATGGCAGCCAGACAGCATAAACAGCAAGAGGTGATGATATACAGGAAGAAAACAACCTAAATAGTGTAGAGTGTCTCTTTATGGCGTATTTATTGATAAAAAGCTTGAGAAGCTACATAAAAAAACTCTGGAAAGCGTTCTCCAGTTCAAACCAAACACAGAGATATTCTTGCAAGCGCCCCTGGGACGCTACGCACACACGTTCTGCGCATGCGCGATTTGATCTTACAGACCTGTACAAATTTTTTTCTTGCAAGAATATCTCTGTGTTTGTTTTGAACTGGAGAACGCTTGCCAGAGTTTTTTTATGTAGCTTCTCAAGCTTTTTATCAATAAATACACCATAAAGAGACACTCTACACTATTCAAGTTTTTTTCTTCCTGCATATCATCACCTTTTGCTGTTTATGCTGTCTGGCTGCCATCGGATGATTGGAGGGGGGAGTCTAAATACTCCACCAGTGGTCCCTTGATTCTATTAAGTGCTGTTTGACCTCCCTGAGTAAGGGCTCTTTCACACGGGACGGATCCGTAATGATCCGCCCCGTAAAGATCCGCTGCTCAGTGGGGATCGCTCCACTGATCCCCACTGAGCCGGCGGATGACAGGGCAGTCCCTGCACACTGTGGTGGGAATTCTGCCAGCAAAAGTCCGATGGAGCATATACACGGTCGCACTTTCTGACCAAAAGCTCACATTGGTCTTTTATTGGCGGCATTTCCGATCGTGTGCACGTGGCACTAGAAAACCAGGGATTTACTAGACATGTGCAGACTGAAATATTTAGTTTTTTTCAAATTTTGTTTTTGTCCGAAAAATACATTTATTTAGTTACTCCCGAAATTAGTTTTTTTATTTATTTTATTTCGTTAAAAAAAAATGCATTCGTCTGAAAATCCGAAATAATTAAGGTCAAATCTGTCATTGAAGACTTATGGTGTTTGTCGAATGCTCTAAGAAGATTTGACGGAGCTGATAAACTGTACGACGCCGCAATCGTACATTTCCGGTCGAATGTTCTGCCTACAAGCTATAGTAGAATTCTAATGTTGTATGACACGAGTAATAATTATATTTATTAATTGTTATTACTAGTCAACCAACATTAGAATTCTTCTATAGACTATGGGCGGAGCATTTGACCATAAATGTCCGCTGGCTTTGTCGAATCTTCATGTCGAATCTTTTCTCTCTATGTTGAATAATCTTGGACTAATAGAGTTAGGTTAGGCACATTCAACCTTTTTTTGCTATTGTCTCTATAACGTTGAATCTTTTTTCTCTATGTCGAATCTTTTCTCTCTATGTCGAATCTTTTCTCTCTATGTCGAATCTTTTCTCTCTATGTAGAATAATTTTGGACTAATAGAGCTAAGTTTAGGCACATTCGACCACAGGTTTGATGGACACAGATCGCTATTGTCAGCGTCATGTCGAATCTCCTATCTATATCGAACTGTTGTCGCAACGAAAACGAAAATAAAGCATTTGTTTATGTCGGATCTTTCAGTTTTCGGATTCTGCACGTTTGTTATCGTTTGTTAAAACCATAACAAAAATACCAGAAATTCGGACGAAAACGAATGCACATGTCTAGAATTTACACACAGTATGAAGATTTGATAACGCAGACACTACCAAGTAGAACAATGTGATTATGAATGTTTTAATTATCTGTAAATCCCTACAAGTTTCAGAATTAAATACATATCAGGCTTCAGCAGGTGCCTTGGTTTAATTAAATATTATTTAATGAATTAAATTGGTCATATAATGAACGAAATAATACATCAAACCAATTGATTTCTTTAATATTGGCTTTAGTTAAACAGAGTGCAGAAAATCATTCAGGAGGATTAGGACCTACAAGTACATGAAATACAAATATTTCATTATGGAATTATGTATCTATACAGAGTGATACACTTGTTAAGGACAACCACTATACATTTCAAAGGCAAACAGCCACGAGTCAAGTTCAAACTTAATAAAATATTCAATTTAATCTAGAAGGAGAGAAGATAACATGCAAATTAGAGAATCTATAGGTCTGAGTCTGGAACCAGAATATATGTTTATGTCATTCCATATCACTATAATTGGCAGTGTTTTTGCAGAATATGCTAAATTTGTCTGTGTAGCCTGCAGACTCACAAGACACCGAGCAGATCTGGGAAAGCTGTTAAGGGAAAGCTAAGAGCCCGGCTCCCTTGCTATAATGTACTGAGAATGGGGATTGGTTGTTTAGAGAATTGAAATGTGAAAATTTTCTCCCGTGCTGGATCGTTACAAAGGTGATGATGTCGATTAAGTATTTATTTATTACTATTCAAAGATTTTATTGAAAATAACACATCAGTGTACGGGCACTTACAAGTTATGGTGCAATACACTCCATAATTAACAGGTTGTCATTTTTACAAGTTGTACAAATTGTGCAGATAGTAATAAAAAGAATGTAAGAATTACATAGAGCTATGTAAGATTGTAGTAGCATACATAGGAGTTGATTTATTAACCACTTCAATAAAGGGCACTTACCCCCCCCCCCCCCCACTTTCTGCCCAGGCCAATTTTCAGCTTTTAGCGCTGTCGCTGTTTAAATGACAATTGCGCGGTCATGCTATGCTGTACCCAAACAGGATTTTTATCATTTTGTTCCCAAAAATAGAGCTTTCTTTTGGTGTTATTTCATTTTTTATTAAACCTGCACGGCTAAGGAGATATTTGCTAAAAGACAGGCACCGCTGTCTACAGCCCATGTGCACCACTCTCAATGCCGATATGCCGCGAGAGGTGGCTCCCGTGCGCGGGAGTGATGTCATCGCTGCCGCGTCGAATGACAGAGCCGGAGCTGAGAGACCCACCAAGAAGATGGAGGCTCCATACACAAGGGGACAGCGGTGAATCGCTGGCTCCTGTGTCAGGTAAGTGACACATAATGGACTATTATGCGATGCATAGTAGTCCATTATGCTTTACCTTTGCAGGGGACCAAAGAGGAAAGAAACCTATTAGTGTTTACTTCCTCTTTAAACCATGGTTTTACATGCTAAACCAAAGCTCATGAAAACAAGACAGTGGGTTGAATGTACCAAGGGGTGGTGCGGTGTCCCGCGTCGTGACATCACCGGCGCATGTACATCATGGACGTTCGCACCTCAAGCTGGTTCAGGAGTGGCTTGACACAAGGAATGTGACAGTTGTAGCCCATGGATACATCTGTGTGTGGTGACTCTTGAAGCACTTACACCAGCTGTAGTCCACTCCTTTTGAATCTCCCTCAAATTTTTGAATAGCATTTGCTTTACAATCCTCTCAAGGCTGGGGTTATCCCTGTTGCTTGTGCACCTTTTAGTTCCTCTCTGACTTCCCGCTGTCACATGGCAGCAGCTATCTAATTGGATGCTGGGCCCCTCGTAACCTCTGTGGCCATTTTAGGTGAGGGCAGAGCTTATTTAAGTCCTTGTCCCCCCGGAATTGGTGCACATTGATCAAGTGGGTAGTGTAGGGAAAGGTTCCCCCTCTGTAGGAGACAGCACTTAGTGGCAGGGAAAGGTTCCAGAGGAGCAGGGAAAGTGCAGAGACTATGCTATCTCCACTAAGGAAGCCTCTCATTTGGTTTACACCAGCGAGGCAGCATTTACTCCGCGTTGTAGAAGCTGTCAGCATTGGTCAAGCTACAGAATTGCTGCTGTGTATCCCGTTCCCGATGGCTGTGCTCTCCCACCGGGCCTGGTTGGAACTTTTACAATATACAGTTCATATTACTCGTCCTCTGTGCTCCATCTGGCCCATAGTGTTTTTTCAAGACCTTCAAATTATTTCAAGGGTTCATCTTGATCTACTTTAAACCTGGCAGTACACTGATTGAATTTTGATCTAACAGTGGGTAGCCCTGCTGGCTTGATTACTTGATTGCCTTTGGTGCAGGAGCCTGGCTGAAAATTGTTGGGCGAACTACACCTGCAGCCAATCATCTACGGGTATTGTTCAGGTATTCTGAAAGCTGACACTAGTGGCTCTCAGAATACAATAGCCCAGCAGGAGGGATTTTTCCCACCTGTACCATGTGTGTGGATATAGGAATGAAGAAAAGAAGCCTGTATGTGTATGGCTAGCTTTAGTCCATCCACGTAATTACTGTACCTCTTCAATCTTTCAGCATACAAAGTATGTGATTCTATTATAAGGCTCCATGCACACTAGAGTTTTTTTAAGCTCCTAGAAGCTGCTGTTAGCATTTTTTTTAGAAGCCAAATAGTGTTGAGTTTCAGCGTCTATGAACAGAAAAAAATATATTTTTTGTAGAGTTTTTATGGCAGAAAAACATGCTAAACGCTCCTAAACTCTTCTAGATGCTACTAAAACAGCTTTTTGAGCATTTTGTTTTCTTACATGTTCTGTAAAAAAAGGCTAATAAAAAGCTAATGCTCCTAAACGCTTTTTAACCGGTTCCCGACCAGCGCACAACAATGTATGTCGGCAGAATGGCACGGACAGGCATAAGGGCGTACAGGTACATCCCTTTAAGAATGCCGCTGTGCCATCGCGTGCGTGCCGCTGGCAGCACGTGCTGGTCGGGACCCCCGTGAGTCCGGTCACGGGTCCCGCGGACTTGATCGCCATGGGGATACCCGCGATCGTCTCACGGGGAGGCTGAACGGGGAGATGCGGAATCTCCCCGTTCTGCATCTCTGCATCTTCCCGTTCTGCCTAGCAACTAGTGACACTGATCTCTGCTCCCTGTGATTGGAGCAGAGATCAGTGTTCACAGCCACGCCCCCCACAGTTAGTAACACGCCCCTAGGAACACTTAACCCCTACACTGCCACCCCCTGGTTAACCTCTTCACTGCCAGTGTCATTTACACAGGAATCAGTGCATTTAAATAGCACTGATTGCTGTATAAATGACAATGGGCCCAAAAATGTGTCAGAAATGTCAGATGTCTCCGCCATAATCTCGCAGTCACAATAAAAATCGCTAATCGCCCACCATTACTAGTAAAAAAAAAAATTATTAATAAAAATGCTATAAAACTACCCCCTATTTTGTAAACACTATAATTTTTGCGCAAACCAATCAATAATCGCTAATTGTGTTTTTCTTTTTACCAAAACTTTGTAGAAGAATACGTATCGGCCTAAACTGAGGAAAAAAAATGTTATTTTGTTTTTATATATTTTTGGGGGATATTCTTATAAAAAGTTAAAAATAATGTGTTTTTTTTTCACAATTGTTGCTCTTTTTTTGTTTATAGCGCAAAAAAAAAAAAAACGCAGAGGTGATCAAATACCACCAAAAGAAAGTTCTATTTGTGGGAAAAAAAGGACGTCAATTTTGTTTGGGAGCCACGTCGCACGACCGCGCAATTGTCAGTTAAATCGACGCAGAGCGGAATCGCAAAAAGTGGTCTGGTCTTAAAGCGGGACTGTACTGAAAAAAAAAAAAATTTAAAAGCCAGCAGCTACAAATACTGCAGCTGCTGACTTTTAAAAAATGGACACTTACCTGTCCCCTGGTTCCAGCGGTGTCGGCAGCAGAGGCTGATCGCTCGCTCGGCTCTCTGCTGTAGCCGGCGCCATTCTCGGTGAGGGAAATCAGGAAGTGGCTTCACTTCCCGATTCCCTACTGCGCATGCGCGAGTCGCGCGGCGCAATGAGAATCTTCAGCGCTGTCTGCCGGGACACGTGTGTGTCCCGGCAGACAGCGCGCCGGGACAGGAACTTGCGTAAACTCCCACGGGAGTTTATGCCGGAAGTGGGTGCAGATACCTGTCTTAGACAGGTATCTGCACCCCCCCCCCCCCTGAAAGGTGCAAATGTGACACCGGAGGGGGGGAGGGTTCCGAAAAGCGTGAGTTCCACTTTAGGGGGGAATCCCACTTTAAGCCAGCAAAATGGTCCAGTCTGAAAGTGGTTAAAGCTTTTAAAAGCTACAAAAATTGTACTGCTGGCACAAAAACATTATTCTCAGCATTTTTCATCCAGTGTTTTTTCTTTCTAGCGTTTCTTGAGCTTAAAAAAAAATGCTAGTGTGCATGGAGCCTAAGTGGGATTTAAGCCCTCTGCTGCTGTGACAAACTCAGTGCAAGGTCAGATTTTCATTCACCGACCTTGTCTCTAAAAAAACACCCAAACTGTCCACCTTGCTCCTCCCAAGAACTGCCTGCTCTTTTGTCACCTACTCCCATGAGGGACTTTTTTTCTGAGCCTCTCACCTCCTCTGGAACTCCTTACTTTGAGCTCTCTTCTATCTCTGGCTCCCTAAAATCCCTGAAAACTCAATTATAATTATAATTCTTCTAATTAATTAGAATTAAGTTATTTTGAAAAGTTTGAGCTTTGCAATAAATAAAGTATGAACTTAAAAAAAAAAAAAATGTACAACAAGTTAAAATCTGACTACAAGACAAAACACTTTATGGCAGTTGTTCTTGTCTTTTTTATTCTGGTGGGGAATGTAGGGCTTTCACAGTGTGTGATTAGTCTGAGACATGTCAGGGATTGTTTAACTCGGATTTAATGTGCCTCTGGTGTGCTCTAATGTTAAATGTGTAAAGTTGACAGTCTCGGTCATTAGAGAAGTGCTGATTTATGAAATCAAAGTTACTCTGAGCCACCCAGGATCACACAGGCTAACAGATTGTCCTGATTTCCACTCATTTGCTAAAGCAGAGATTTGTGGTGTTTGACCCTGATTGGTTTATTGCATAAATTTGGAGCATTAACATGGTACACCTTAGGACACAGGACGTGCTGCAAAAATATACAGGGATTACTAGAACAGATTTGCGGTTGATATGCATTCCGGCTTTCAACTTTTTATCAGTCAGAAGACTCTGGAGCAAAACTTCCATTAGTCTGTACCACCATAATGGAATAGGAGTTTTCGGTACTGAGATCCCAATGTTGTTATGTAAGGGCATGGGCGTCCGCAGAACTTTTTTTCAGGGGGGCATCATTTTAGGGTCACCCATGCACCGCCCCTTTTCGACAATGTCATTATCACATTATTTTAGTCAGAGACTGCAGACGTAGTACAGTCCCTAGGATAAGTAATGGATAATGGCCAACAGGGCCTCTTACCAGACCCAGCAAAACTACAGCAGCGATCCCTCTGGCTGAACGATCGCTTACTCTGGGTTCCCCGGGGGCGACTATGGTCAGTAGTGTAGCATGCCTGTACCCTGGTAGTGGCTCGTCGTTCTCTCTCTGGTGGTGTTGGGCAGCGTGACTCTCAATGGTGGCGCTGGGCAGCGCGGCTCTCTCTTTAGGGGCATTGGACAACGTGGCTCTCTCTCTCTGGCTTCCGCCCAGCACACTCCTTATTCTTTGTCATGTAGTGCTCTTTCCCTCAGCTTTTATTCAGGCTGCAGTCTCTCAATCTCTCTCTTGATCGAGCTGTAGCCTCCTCCCTGTGGAAAATGGGGCAGCCAATCTTTGGGACTACATGTGCCATGATGCTCTCCTAGTCTCCTTTGATTGGCCCTCAATTATGTAAGGGAGCTGTAAGGTAAACCGGACCTCCACCACTAAAAGGCGAGTACAGATACCTGCTCATGCTCGTACACATTGCACACGTGATAATATTCATGAGCAAAGGCCCAACATAATGCCCGCAATGCCAGTTCATCGCGGACGGATATGCGCGCGTGCGCACATTGGTGCGCGAACGAGTGTGCGTGCGCGCACGTGCGCGCATGTGTGTGCGCGTGCACACACTAATTAGCACTTGGCGCCCAGTGGCCTATTTAAACTGCTTTTTCACTGCAGACAAGTGCTGGATGATCTTCAGCTCCTTCCTGAACCACCTAGTCCTGATCCGTTGCCCCTGTTTGTCTGTGTATGACCCGGCTCGCCTTTGGACTCCCCTCTGCCTGCTCCTCTTACTCTGCTACCTGGTATCCTGACTTCGGCCTGTTTATTGGATTTGATCTGCCTGCTGACTTGATACCACATTGCCCGGCTGTTACCCGACCTTGGCCTGCCCTCTGGACTTGCTTTTGCCTGCTGATTCGGTACTCTGCTGCCCGGTTGTTTCTGACTACTGCTCTTCTTCTGGTTTCGCTCCTGTCCATGCTCTGGTGCCCAGCTGCTTCTACTTCCTGCTCCAAGGACTGTGACTGCCAGCTCTACCCACCTTCAGAGGGGACATCGCCAGCCAGCTACCTGGCACTCGTGCCACTCCTTGCCTTTACACTTTCTGTTCCCACCTTCAGGAGTGTAGGCAGGAGGAGCAAGGGAGGCCTCTACCACATTCCAGTCTCCATCAGGTACGTGATATGAGCTTGCAGTTGGCTGTGTGTTGTAGCCAAGAGCACAAGTCCCTGCCACGCATCTTCCCCTGCCTGAACAACAACCCACCCGCTTGAGGTTTTAGCTTCTTGTGCCCATCTCTGTGCCAGAGGTCTCCTCACGATATTCCCAAGAACTAACCTTTATACCCCAAGGAAAGAATGTCCACACAAAAGATAGAGTTTCTGCACATTACTAGTCCTACTTTAAAGTAATACTAAAGTATTTTTTTTGTTAAAAATAACAAACATGTCATACTTACCTGCTCTGTGTAGTTGTTTTGCACAGAGCAGCCCAGATCCTATGCTTCTTGGGTCCATCTTCGGTGCTCCTGACCCCTCCCTCCTGATGAGTGCTCCCCCACAGCAAGCAGCTTACTATAGGGGTACCAGAGCCGAGCCACAGCTCCCTGTGTCCATTCAGACACGGAGCTGTGTCCCGGCCCCGCCCCCTTTCTCTCCTTATTGACTCACTGACTTTGATTGATAGCAGCGGGAGCCAATGGCGCTGTCTCTGCCAATAAAGAGCGAAGTCCCGGGCAGCCAAGACACTCCTGCGATATCGCTGGATCTAGATGGAGCTCAGGTAAATATTAGGGGGGCTGAGGGGGGCTACTGCAGGCAGAAAGCTTTTTATCTTAATGCATAGAAAAAACCTTCTGCCTTTACAATCACTTTAAATATGGCATTTACATTCACATTACATTGACATACTATCCAGGGTCATTTGACAGTACTTTGTCAATTACGATTCGCAGCAGTCACATGTGAAAGCAGCATACAGTACACTTTAGTAAGCCATCCTACCCTACTCAGTCTCTCTCCAGTCAGGGGAATTAGTACTCACTCAGAGAGTCCTGGTTTGCCTTAGGATGTCTGGGTCCTGCTTACTACTCTTTGCAGGTAGTCTTCCTGAGACAGGATCACTGCAGTCATCTTTTGCTTGGGTACACATCTCCCAGGTCTTCCAGGGCGATAGCCTCACCCCAGGGAACACTTGACCTGACCTAAAAGACATTTTGCAACCAGCTCTAGTCTCCACCACCATAAGTGTTAGGAAGTCTACAACTAGATCTTCTGGGTGCAGGTCTACCTCTTCCTGTCCTCCATCCCTGTCCAAGGTTTTGATTTGCTGAGTACATCTATCTGAAGGTGGGCCCCTCCCAACCTGGCTTTTATGTGGGCACTGACTTGATGACACTGTTTTCTGTGACCAGACACTATTCTGTCACAGAGCCACCTAGTGGCAGACTAGCTAACTGCACCTACTTACAGCTAGATCTTGGAAAAGGACTATTGGAAGAATATTTACTGTAGGTATGCCCATATAAATGAGGCCTAAAGGAGACTTTATAAGATACTTCTATTTTAGAAAGGGTTGAATGGGTGATGGAGAGGCAGTTGATCTTTAACTGGAGTTATACTTTATCCACTACTAGAGAGGAATTTTTGGATATCTAATGTGTTAAGTCCTGGCATCTCATCTATGCTTTCAGAATGTAGGCTTAAAGAGAAGGTAGGCTGTATGGAGTCCCATGATTTCTATCAGCGGCCCTGTATGGATGTGACAGCACACAGTCATTCCATGCATTACTGGTATAGTAAAATTAAATAAAATCAGAGCTAACATTGTGAATGAATCCTTTTATTGACTATCTGGATTTTTATATGAGACAATGAAACCTTCCATTCACATCTACTTGTATTTTAATACTGAAGCCCAGAGCTCCTCAGACATGGACAGAGCTTTGCCCCCCCATAATTGGTGTATTACCTAGTAGCCCTATAGCAAAAATGTTCCCTTCATTTTATTACAGGATCATATGCCTTACAGGTGCCATCACATGCTGTACAGAGTCATCACATGCCGTACAGTGCCATCAAATGCCATACAGTGCCATTGCATGCAGTACAGTTCCATTACATACCGTACAGAGTCATCACATGCCATACAGATTCATCACATGCCCTACAGTGCTATCACATACCGTACAGTGCTATCACATGCCGTGCGGTGCCATCACATGCCATACAGAGTCATTGCATGCCATATGGGGACGGGGATGATGGGATTGTATAGGAGTACAGGGGATGGGGATGAAGGTACTGTATAGGAGTACAAGGGATAGGGATGATGGGATTGTATAGGAGTACAGGGGATGGGGATGATGGGACTGTATAGGAGTATAGGGGATGAGAATGATGGGATTGTATAGGAGTACAGGGAATAGGGATGATTGGCTCCTGTATAGGAGTACAGGGGATGGGGGATAGGGATGAATGAATGATTTGTATAGCGTTGCAAATGCAAACTGAATCGCCTCAAGGCGCTTGGTCTTTCCTGTGTTGTCCTGCTTCTTAGAAGAGGTGGGTCTTGAGTTTTGGAAGCACCTTCCCAATGTTGAGGGCATGTGGCCTGTTACCGTTCAGGAGGGTGGGGGGCGCTCTTGTCCCCCCTATTTTCCTGCAGCCTGCCAGGTTGCGTGCTCGGATATAGGGTCTGGTATGGATTTTGAGGGGGACGCCATTTTTTTTTTGGCGGGGTTCCCCTTAAAATCCATCCCTGACCTCAAGGGTCTGGTATGGATTTTGAGGGGGATCCCACACCATTTTATTTTTTGGCCGGGGTTCCCCTTAATATCCATAGCAGACCTGAAGGGCCTGGTAATTGAATTTGGGGGGGACCAACACACTTTTTTTTTTATCAATGACTTTTTTTTTATCAATGACTTTCAATGAATGACTGTTCTCTGTGTTACGGGAAACGGCAATTTATTAGCCGCAGATGGCTGCCTTAGATGACACAACAGGATAAAGAAAGGAAGGAAGGTGTTTTAATGTGATACTGCAATGCTGTCTAACAGCACGCACACACTAATCCCCAGAATCACAGCAGATAATGTCAGCAGTCAGCAGCATTGCAGAATGGATCACAGCCACATATCACTGACACGCTGGAACACAATATACGAGGCCGCCGGCGCGGCGGCCTTTTATACTGTGGGGCGTGTATTAAACCCCCTGAGCTATAATTGGCCACAGGCATCCTGCCTGTGGCCAATTATGGCTCTCCTCGCCGCTGGCTCTATGATTGGCCAAGCATGCGGGGTCACAGTGCATGCTTGGCCAATCATCAGCCAGCAATGCACTGCGACTGCCCAAATAGTTCTGGGCTCGCCGAACGGGCGAACGCCCGATGTTCGATTCGAACATGGGTTTGAATCGAACACCAGGCCCATCCCTATTCACTGCTTGTATCACACTGTCTCTCTGCTTCTGGATTTTAGCTGGGGACATGCTGCCATTGCCGTGCTCATTCTAGATAGCAGCCTGGGTGTGCACCTCTTCACCAATCACACCCACATGTCCTCCAGAGGGAAGGGGTGAAGGAGTGGCTGGATTGTGGAGCTGTATCTACCCCCTGGAAACTTTTGAACGGAGAGACAACCGTTAGAGGCTGATTCTGGAATCTTCAAAAGACTATTCTGCAAAAACGAAAGGGCTGCAGAAAGAAAGAAATGCAATGCAGGTATGAGGGTAGCATGCACTACTCATTTTTGCATTCCCATACTTCTCCTTTAAGTTAGAAACTGATTGACTACCATGCACAGCCATGCACAGCTGCACTAGATTCTGAGTGCTCCAGTTTTTAGTAAATCCCCCCCAAGATATGCTGCAGCAGTGTGAGCTTATATAGGGCCCGCAACAGAAGTAAATGGCCCTAAATCAGTGGGAAGGGCCCAGGGCATGGAAGAAAGGGCTCCAGACTCTAAGGGAATGGTCCTGGGACCAGAGGAAGCAACTGTCCCTGTTTATAGGGAAGCAACTGTCAGTACTTCATACTAAAGGAGACCTGAGAACGTACCTGGCAGGTGCCGGAAGGGGCAAGCACAGAAGCGGTGGAGACAAAGAGGTGCAGGCACTAGAAAAGAGTAGATGGGTGACAGTCAGGAAGGATAGAGGGGGAAGTGCCAGGGAGGCCTGATCCTGGGCTGGAGCATCCCAATAAGTAAGCTCCATTGAGGGACATTGGTGAAACCGGTCAGGGACCAGCACTACTGGAGCTGAGGGACTCTCCTAGCTGCCAGGGGAAGAACTCCTCCAGTGAGAGTGGGGGGGAAGGGAAGGGAAAGGATAGACAGATTCTGATGGGAGGGGACTCAATTCTTAGATAGACAGAGAACGCAATCTGTCACAAAGACCTGAAGCGCCAAACTGTATGCTGTCTACCGGGTGCTCGGGTTCGGCACATCGCGGATCTGGTGGACAGATTACTAGGAGGGGCTGGGGAAGACCCGGCTGTCATGGTGAACGCTGGCACGAATGACATAGTCAGAGGCAGATGGAGTGTCCTAAAAAACATTTTCAGGGACTTGGGAGCTAAATTGAGGAAAAGGATCTCCAATGTAGTATTCTCAGGACATCAAGCCACACCAGAAAGGCAGAGGGAGATTAGGAAAGTAAACAAGTGGCTGGTGTAGTATGGAGGGGTTTGGGCTCCTGGAGAACTGGGCCGACTTCTCAGTCAGTCACCAGTTCTATAGAAGGGCTGGACTGCACCTAAATGAGGAGGTTGCAGATCTGCTGGGAGTGAAGATTTCCGAAAAGTTAGAGGGGTTTTTAAACTAGGCGACGGGGGGAGGGTCCAGAAGTAAAGATAGTCAGCAATGAACATATTCCAGAGGGTAGTATTGGGGGCATTAGTGGTAGGTTGACTAAAGCACATAAACCTGAGGTAAGTATAGTAACAAGTCCTATTTGAAATCTCAAAACACCCAATAAGAGGACAGTATGTGACCGGTCTAAACTATGTGGCATGTTCACCAATGCCAGGAGCCTGGCGGACAAGATGGGTGAACTAGAGATACTGTTGAACGAGGAGGATTTAGATTTTGTGAGAATTTCAGAGACCTGGCTCAACAGCTCTCATGATTGGCTGGCAACCATTCAAGGGCATTCCCTTTATCGCAGGGATAGAGAGGGTAAAAAATGGGGAGGGGTATGCCTATGAATCAAGAATAATGTACAAGTGAATATGAGAGATGACATGAATGAGGGAGCTAGGGAGGAGGTGAAATCCTTATAGGTAGAGCAACAAAGGGATGAAGCTAAGGGGAAAATAATACTGGGAGTATGCTATAGGCCCCCTAACCTGAGGGAGGAGGAGGAGACGAACCTCCTATAACAATTTGGATTAGCAGCAAGGATGGGAAGTGTTATCATAATGGGGGATTTTAAATATTTAGACATAGACTGGGCGGAGGGAACCATGCATTCGTCTAAGGCTCGCCAGTTCCTAAATGTCTTGCAGGACAATTTCATGGGTCAGATGGTGGACGAACCAACTAGAAACAAGGCGTTACTAGATCTACTGTTACCAACAATACTGACCTGATCACGGATGTGGAAATATGGGGAAATTTAGGAAACATCGATCACAGGTCAATTGTCTTCAGTATAAACCACACAAGAAGGAAACACAGGGGGAACACAAAGACAACGAATTTCAAAAGAGCCAACTTCCCTAAACTATGAACCTTGCTAGAAGAAATAAATTGGGATAAAATCTTAGGTTAAAAGGGATTAAAAGTTTAATACATTAATAGAGTTGATACACTATCACAGATAACATTACACAATTGACGGCTCCCACTTCCTCCAGATACAGGGGGTGGCTATGGGGACGTGCTGCGCACCATCCTACGCCAACCTGTATCTGGGGGAGTGGGAGAACACTTTCCTTTCCATGCACTCCCAATTTTCGGACCATATCATTTTATGGTATCGCTATATTGACGATATCATTTTGGTATGGCAAGGAGGCATGGAGGGATTGAATCAATGCATAGCGGCCATGGGAATGAATGATTTTAACCTAAAATTCACTATGACCTGCGATACCCATACAATTAATTTTTTGGATATCACTATAAGAAAAAATAATGATGGCCACCTCTCTACTACTCTCTACCGAAAAGAAACATCAGGCAATACCATTTTGCATGCCTCCAGTTTCCACCCCACTCCCTTGGTTAGATCGATCCCGTATTCTCAATATTTACGGATACGTAGAAATTGCACAAAAGATTCCGATTTCTTATCTGAAGCAAAAAACTTACAGGTGCGTCTACTGCATCGGGGATACTCCCCCACGAGTCTAAAAAAAGCCTTCAAAAGGGTTTTGCAACAAACAAGATTGAGTCTTGTATTTAAACCTGTCAAACAAAGCAGTAAGACAATGGATCAAACACGTGTAGTGCTGACCTATAACCAACAACACGGACAGGTTCGTAGCATCCTTAAGAAACACTGGCACGTACTGGATATTGACCCCACATTGAATCTGTTTATACCCAGAGAGCCCCTTGTGACATTTAGACGTACAAAATCCCTACGTGATATCCTAGTCAAGAGTGAATACACCGGAGCCTTTAGGGGGGATCCGTGCAAACGTCACGGTACCTTCAAATGTGGGGGTTGTACCCAATGTCAGTACATGAATATCGATACCAATATAGTGCTTCCCAATGGAAGGAGCTTCAAACCTAGTCATTACGCAAACTGTCGCACGTACGGAGTGGTGTACATGCTTACTTGTTCTTGTGGCTCATTCTATGTGGGGAAGACAAAACAGGAGCTTCACAAACGAACAAGTAGACATGTACACAGTATCCGTGTATGTGATCCAGACCTACCACTTGGGAGACATTCCCGAGATGTGCACATGGGGAATTTTCCAAGAATTAAATTCTTAGTTCTGGATCGTATACATCCTACCTCAAGAGGGGGAGACTGGGATAAAATCTTGTTACAACATGAGACCAGATGGATTGTGGCACTTAGGGCCACATGTCCACCGGGTCTAAACGATTGCATCAGTTATAAACCCTTCTTGGAAGGGTTTACATCTGGTTCCTGGGAGGGACACGGTTAAGATAGAGGAGAAAACATGTTTGCCATCTTTCTTCTGATGAAATATAGCATATACTATGAGCCTTCACAAATTATTTGGGTTCTCATACGCCTTTTCATCGGTTTCCAAAATCTTACATTGTTTTCATTTTCATTTTTTCATTTATTATCCTTATTATTATCTTTTATATTTATATCTATTAATATTCAGTATAGGTATGTATTCACCATTAGTTGCTTTGTGCCAGATTACTTATGTATACCATTCCCATCTAGTATACCCAGGGTCATACAATACAATATGTCCTGGGACAGATGCGTATATATATATTGATATACAGATGTATTGTGTATTACTGCCCACCCTTGGGGATAATATAACATAGTGCGGAGGAACCTCTTTCTGCCTCTTAGTGGATGTTATAGACGCTCATCCATAATTGTTCCAGTACTTATCATGACAATTGTTCAGCAGTTACTGTTTCATAGGGATTATTTATTAAGTTGCTTGGGGTGTTTCTTTTTCCCCCCTGGGATGCTATAAGCATGTCAACAACGCCTGGATCGTTATGTTAATGGCGTTTGTATAATATATATATATAATTGCTATGGACCACAACAGGGAGATAGCACCGTTCATTTCCATCTATTTGATATCCACTGGACGTTGTAGGGCCGAATCGACCGATTGGGGCGCTTTGTGTGCCTCCTACATGGGGAGTACTATAGGCTCCGTCTCATCTCTATCTTTGTATGCGGTATGCGCATGCGCGGAATCACGATATGGGAGCCGCAATAATACGGACCCTTCGTGCCTCTGCGCATGCGCGATGTAAGAAACACACGCAGGTCGCGCAGCTATGACGGCGGGCACTGAGCGTCCAATGGGACGCTACAACATGATGTCATATATGCGCCCATATACCCTATTTAAACGACCCTCTGTCTGCTCCTATTGGGCAGCAGAGGAACACGGAGGTCGGACCAATACGGTCCATACGAACAAGGGACACTGCACTAAGGACGGGGTAAGCATAACATTCTATCCTAGGACTTTGGCCAATCCCGGTTTGGTATTTTGGCACTGTCAATGACCTGAACCTTCCTCTTCCCTCCCCCCAGGCTCTTTGGGTACCCATGCTTGGGATTACCCTTTCATCCATCTGAGATATTATCTCTCGGGGATGACGATTCCTCTAACGACATATATATGATTTACACGTAAGAGTTCCCTGAGCATTAATATCTGGTGTTTGTTGGGAGAGGTACTACTGTCTATGTCTATTACTATGCTCTCTGTCTGGTCTATATCTGCGGGTATGCGGGTGATATGCACCATGTCTAATATTCCACATCATTATGCTCTCCTTCCTGTCTGGGTGACGCACCTTCTTAATTACAATGCTACTATGTCACCTGTTTCCCGTTTGAAACCAATACTCTAGACACCATGGGAGACCCATTCCTTCTGGGCATTAGTACTATACTTGTAAGGAGCTGTCATTAATAAAGTCCCCCTTTTTTTCTCTCCCCCCAATATCCATCATAAATAGATTTGGTCGCTATTACATAATTCCCATACGTAGGATCACCCACCAGTGGAATAAAACCTAGCGTGTGCTGCCACAGTCTAACCCCCACCTACAGATCTCATTGGGGGATACACATACTTTTTTCCGCGTTTGCGGATATACAAGCCATTGATCTACGAATGCCGTCCTCAACGTGGTACGTGACAATATTATATATGTATATACTCTTTCCTTGACATGTCGAACAGCATACCCAGTAAGAATTTTTTCTATTATGTCACTATCTGAGACAATAACAATGTCATGATTTGTCGCAATCCACGGATACTAATATTGAATATGTGAAATATGTCCCTAGAACATGTATTTTCTGCTCCCCTTTGTTTCTCTCCAATGTTTAATACTATGATCCTGGCCTGAAAATGATAGCATTCCCTTTGTTTATGGTCTTTTTTCTTTTGCCTTTTTTAGAGTGACAGGTACTTTCCCGTTATAAACTTTACTCCCCACTCCTGACGAAGGTTCCCATATCTGGGTAACTGGAAACGCGTCGAGTTCATTGGGGGACTCCTACCTCCGGGAGAATAACAGTACCGTATCTGCGATCTTTCCAATGTTGTTTTGTATTTTTTTGTGTAATTTTTTGTATAAAATTTCTTTTTGTATGTTTTTCTGTATATGTGTATTGTCATGCATACTGTATAATGTGCATCCTGCTGCTAAACAAATTTTGAGGATTTTACATCTTTTTTATCAATAAAACATTTATATTTTGATCTATAAAATCTTGTGAGAGTGGTGCTCTATACAAAGTCCCAACCATAGGGGATCCTTTCTTATCTATACAATAGGGATGAGACCACCACCGATTTTTATCCATCTCACTGGGGGAAGCAACCTTAATTCTCTTCTGTTACACAATTGAGTGAGTTAGGTTTTTATAAAAAATTTTCTCACACAATAGATACACAAAATAATACACACATATAAACAAGACATTTTAGGTGTAAGAGGAGGGGAATATATAGAAAGGGGTTAGAAGGAGGAATAGTGTGACAGGGCTGGGGGTTTCCATTCCTCCTTAAAGAAACTTTTCACAACATGAATATTATCAATTTTCTTTTTTTTCACACTTATGTGGATATTTATGATGGGGACACCGGTTTGATCCCCCCTTACTGCCCCCCCCCTGTTTTTTTTCCATCTTCATCCCCTAACTTTCCTATCTTTTTCCCATATGAAGCCTTAATCCTCGGAGCCTGGATCTATAATAGGCTCAGGAATTAGATTAAATAAGTATTTGTGTAGTAATGTCATCTGAATGAGGGATTTACAGGATAAATGATGTAAATATCATCAAGAAATTTGGTGGGGGGAGTTAAAGTCCTTCTCAATGAGATAAACATATATTGTAATAATGTGGCTAGCTTGACAGTGTTGCGTGGTAGATCTGGTGGTAGGGACCTTACTATAGTAAGGTAGACTAAATAAGTCAGATAGTTTAAGTATACGTGTGAGATTTGTACGTATTTTGTTTTGTGTGGAAAATTTAATTTTTTTTTTTGTACGAGTGAGGGGTGGATATGATAAAACTATGCTCTTTTAATGCTAGAGGCCTTAACTCTCCCATTAAACAAGCACAAGTCTTAAACTCATTTTACAAACAGAAAATTGGGATTATATTGCTCCAAGAAACACATTTTCGGTTGGACCACATTCCTAATATACAACACAGAGATTATTCAATATGGATTCATGATGCATTTCCATATGCATTTCACAAGGAGTTTCCATTGCAATCCATAAGACTTTGCCCCATCAAATTTTGCAAGTTTGGAAAGGTGAGGATGGTAGATCTTTAATTGTGAAGATCTTAATATATGGGAAATGTATACAATTATCAATCTATACCTCCAAAATTATGATCAGATTAAGATGGGAATACAAGCTTTGTTGGAAGCAATGGAAAACACAGGGAGTAATAATCATTGGAGGAGATTTTAATTTCTTAATGGATTCAAAAATGGACACAACATCAAATAGAATACACAAGAATAGTGATCAATTAAAGGAATTTAAACAACTATTCGAGAAACATCAAATGATAGATATATGGAGGGTCCAACATCAGACAGAGAAAAAATGATTCATATTATTCAAAAATACACAACACATATCACAGAATAGATTATTTTTTAGTCAGTCAAATAGGATTAATGATGACACCTTCTTCCGACATTGGTAATTTTTGATGGACAGATCATGCTCCAATATTTCTGGAACTGACAGTGACCCAACATAAGAAACTTCAAGGGTCTTGGAGGTTAAATGATAACCTCCTTAAAGATGATAAATGTGAAAAAGATGTTCGGCAGACAGTAAAAGAATTCTTGCAAACCCATGAAATAGATAATACATCAATCCCTATACAATGGCAAACATTGAAGTGTGTTTTGCGAGGATTGTTCATTAAACATGGAGCTAGATTGAAAAAAAGAGAACATAAAATAATGCAACTGAAGGGAAAAATGTCTGTATTGCAAAAATATGCACACACTAAATTTTAACCCATTGGATAGAATAAGATTAAATGATAAACAAACTGAACTACAAACAATGTTGAATGAACAATCCCTGCGAATAAGGGATAAAAATAGAACTCTGTTCTATGAACATGGGAATAAACCAGGAAAGGTATTAGCAAGAAATTTAAAACAACAAAAACCCTTGACCCCTATAATTAAAATTCAAAAGATGTTGGGGGAAATAACATATGATCCTGGGGAAGTAGCTAAAACATTCCATACATACTATTCTAAGCTTTATAATTTATCGATACAGCAAGAAAATGAAGGAAAGGTAGATAACCTAGAGGAAATACGCCAATACATGAGAGAAACAGCATTATCTAGCTTACCAAAAGAAACAATAGAAGAACTAGAAAAAATATATTTCAACAGAGAAATTAGAGCAAAAGCCCGGGCCCAGACGAATATACCTCAAGATTCTATAAGAAATTTCAGGAAATACTCACTCCCATTTTAAGAAAGACATTTAACTCCATATCTAATACCCAATTATTTACATCACAGAATATGGAAGCTCATATTGTATTGATCCCAAACCAGAAAAGGACCACACGGTGTGTGGTAACTTTCGACCAATTTCCCTTACAAATATAGACTTTTGTCTATATTTTATGATTATTGCAAACAGATTTACAACTATTATACCTGCACATATAAATTTAGATCAAACTGGTTTCACAATGGGTAGGGAGGTAAGGGATAACACAATGAAAACATGTATATTAGTAGAATATGCTCAAAAAGCAGCGATTCAAGCATGTCTCTTATAGGTCAATGCCGAGAAAGCATTTGATCGGGTGGGGTGGAGATTTCTGAGGGAAGCTTTAATCCAACTTGGGATAGGACCTATGCTGCTACACAGGAATATGGCATTGTATTCCAATCCCAGAGCAAGAATAAGTACAAATGGGATACTTTCAGATTATCTTAAAATATCAAATGGTACCTGACAAGGATGCCCTTTATCTCCCTTGTTTTATACTATAGTTATGGAGCATTTGACAACAGCTATCCGAAATAATGGGGATATTCAAGGGATAAGAGTTAAGGGAAAGGAGTACAAAATGTCAGTATATTCGGATGATTTATTAATCTATGTTACCAACCCAATAATGACTATACCAAATCTTGTGAAGGAATTTAAGAGATTTGGGAATTTAAGTAAATTTAAAGTCAATTATGATAAGTCAGAGATGTTAAATATATCATTACCAAATAAAGATCAGGAACTTCTTCAGAAAAATTTCCCTTTTAAATGGCAAAAGGTCGCAATTAAATATCTTTGGATATACATCCCAACTGATATGACTAAACTACAGGAATTAAATTATTCCCCAATGATACGTAAGATTTTAAAATTACTCCCAAAATATGATAAACCGGTCCACGGATGGGGAGAATTAATACGGTAAAAATGGATATATTACCAAAATTACTGTACTTATTCCAAGCTATACCTCTGGCCCTCCCAATTAATCTAATGATGCAGCTATGTAAGGCTGCAGGAAGCTTTATTTGGGCTCATAAAACTCCATGAATAAGGAATATATTAATTAGGACAAAAAAGAATGGAGGCCTCGCTCTACCTGATTTTACAAAATATCTACAATCTATAAATAGGATTATAGATTGGTATCATAATACCGAGCATAAACAATGGGTAATTTTGGAAGAAGACATCATCAGATTGCAACTTAAATTTCTTCCGTTGATTAAACCCCAGTTTAGACTGGAGAAAAAAGATTTAACTTTATTTACGTTATCTACTCTAAAGATATGGGATAAAATCTTGAAAAGGGGAGGTTTATCCACATTGATGGGACCAATGACTCCATTATTTTCGAATCCAGAATTTCCTCCTGCATTAGGGGTCAAAAATTTCCTTAAATGGAAAAGAACTGAAAATGTAAGAATAGTTCAGACCCTAGTGGATGGCAAGATTCCATAATTGTCCGAACTGGGACCTGAATATAAACATAAATGGATGCAATATCAACAGTTAGATACATATATTAGGATTAGTTTAAAACCTTCCTTAGTTGAGAGACAACTAACTATTTTTCAACAATTATTAATAAAGGAACAAAGACTGACTTATCTATCAACTAAATATAAGCTTCTACTTCCTACGGAATTGCTAAATGAGCTAATATATATGGAAAATGGTAGAAGGAAATGGGGAGCTTGATCCCACCGGCAGAGTGGGATAGGGCATTTTCCCTGGCACATAAATACTCAATAGTGATAAGAAATCAAGAAAGGAACATTTTCTATGAGATGGTATAGGACCCCAGTGGAATTATATAAAATAAATGGAGATAATTCAGAAATATGTTGGAGATGTTTTAAGGAAAGGGGGGCTATGACACATATATGGCATAACTGTTCTATGGTGAAGAATTTCTGGGATGGTATTTTTAAAATATATTGGAAGATATCGGGCCATGAAGTAAAATCAAGTGTAAACATTTCAATATTGAATATTATTCCATGAGCTAGAAAAACAATCAAGACAGATATCCTCCACCATATGATAACAGCAGCCAAGACGATAATAGCCTGAAAGTGGTGGCAAGCAAATAGTCCCACAATGGCAGAATGGGTTTGTGAGATGAATGAAATACAGCAAATAGAGACAATGATAAGGATTGAAGAGAAAATGAGTACCCAAAACTCAAAAATATGGGAAAATTGGGAAGAGTTTAGGCAAATGTATTTAAATGTTTATGAAGGGAATGAACCAACCTACTGTACATATGTCAGAGGAGGGGGAGGAAGGGGGTATGAGTGGGGTGTCTTTTTTTTTTGTTGTGTTTTTTTTGGTTGTTTTTTGTGAGGGGGAGGAGATGTGGATGTTGAGAATGAATGTTAGGAAGATAATGTAAGTTATCCTAAGTATGATAATATAATATTGATCTTGTTTTAATAAACAGAACATAGAGTCAGATCACTCTGAACGATTCTATAAAGCAATGAATATGTATTGGTATTTGTATCAAATGGAAAAATAATAAAAAAAGACATAAAAAATAAAAATAAAAAAGTATGCAAGCTCTTGTAGTGGAGGATAAGAGACTATATACAAGATTTTAGTAGTGAAAACGGTATCATTAGCAGTAATCAGCATGGATGCATGAAGAATCATTCTTGCCAAACCAATCTACTAACCTTCTATGAGGAGGTGAGCTGCCATCTAGATAAAGGAAGGCCCGTAGATGTGGTGTATCTGGATTTTGCAAAAGCATTTAACACATTTCCCCATAAACGTTTACTGTACAAAGAAAGGTCCGTTGGCATGGACCATGGTGTGAGTACATGGATTGAAAACTGGCTACAAGGGTGAGTTCAGAGGGTGGTGATAAATGGGGAATACTATGAATGGTCAGGGGTGGGAACTGGGGTCCCCCAGGGTTCTGTGCTGGGACTAATCCTGTTTAATTTTAAACGACCTGGAGGATGGGGTAAACAGCTCAATCTCTGTATTTGCGGACGACACTAAGCTGAGCAGGGCAATAACTTCTCTGCACGATGTGGAAACCTTGCAAGAAGATCTGAACAAATTAATGGGGTGGGCAACAACATGGCAAATGAGGTTTAATGTAGAAAAATGTAAAATAATGCATTTGGGTGGCAAAAATATGAATGCAATATACTCACTAGGGGGTGAACCTTTGGGGGAATCTAGGATGGAAAATGAACTGGGGGTCCAATAGATGATAGGCTCAGCAAAAGCATGCAATGCCAAGCTGCTGCTATCAACGCAAACAGAATATTGGCATGCATTAAAAAGGGGATTAACTCCAGAGATAAAACGATAATTCTCCCGCTCTACAAGACTCTGGTCTGGCCGCACCTGGAGTATGCTGTCCAGTTCTTGGCACCAGTCCTCAGGAAGGATGTACTGGAAATGGAGCGAGTGCAAAGAAGGGCAACAAAGCTAATACAGGGTCTGGAGGATATTAGTTATGAGGAAAGGTTGCGAGCACTGAACTTATTCTCTCTGGAGAAGAGACGCTTGAGAGGGGATATGATTTCAATATACAAATACCATACTAGTGACCCCACAATAGGGATAAAACGTTTGCGCGGAAGGAAGTTTATTAAGACACGTGGCCACTCACTAAAATTAGAAGAAAAGTGATTTAACCTTAAACCGCGTAGAGGGTTCTTTACTGTAAGAGCGGCAAGGATGTGGAATTCCCTTCCACAGGTGGTTTCTTGCATCGGGGCCCTGAAGGTTTTAGTTATATCTCTGAGTCACGGCCAGTGACAGCCCGTCCATACAGGACACAGGGTTGCCGCCCCCCTAATCCATGCACAAACGAACGGACTTGCCCACACACGATCACTCCAAAAGTCAGACGGATTCAAACGTGATGAAGTACAACCGGACTACAATAAGGAAGTTCATAGCCAGTAGCCAATAGCTGCCCTAGCCTCGGTTTTCGTCTGTCGGACTAGCACACAGACGACCGGATTTTTCGACCGGACTCGACATCCGTCGGAAAGATTTGGAACATGTTTTATTTCACGGTCCGTCTGACTTTTGGGAAAGAAAAGTCCGCTGGAGCCCACACACGATTGAATTGTCTGACATGATTCCGGTCCGCCGGACCAAGTCTGCCGGAAAGTCCGATTGTGTGTACGCGGCATTACACCCTGAACACACCATCCCCACGTGAAACATGGTGGTGGCAGCATCATGCTGTGGGGATGATTTTCTTCAGCAGGGACAGGGAAGCTGGTCAGAGTTGATGGGAAGATGGATGGAGCCAAATACAGGGCAATTATAAGTATACCTGTTAGTCTTCAAAAGACTTGAGACTGGGTTGGAGGTTCACCTTCCAGCAGGACAACGACCCTAAATATACAGCCAGAGCTACAATGGAATGGTTTAGATAAAAGCACATTTATGTGTTAGAACAGGCCCAGTCAAAGTCCAGACCTAAATCCAATTGAGAATCTGTGGCAAGACTTGAAAATTGCTGTTTACAGACACTCTCCATCCAATCTGACAGAGTTTGAGCTATTTTGCGAAGAAGAATGTGCAAAAGTGTCACTCTCTAGATGTGCAAAGCTGGTAGAGATATCCACAAAAAGACTTGCAGCTGTAATTGCAGTAAAAGGGGGTTCTACAAAGTATTGACTCAGGGGGGCTGAATACAAATGTACCCCACACTTTTCACATATTTATTTGTAAAAAAAATTGAAAACCATTTATCATTTTCCTTCCACTTCACAATTATGTGCCACTTTGTGTTAGTCTATCACCTAAAATCCCAATAAAATACATTTACCTTTTTGGTTGTAACGTGACAAAATGTGGAAAATTTCTAGGGGTATGAATACTTTTTCAAGGCGCTGTATATCTTGCTTTTTATTCTCCTGAATGTGAGCATGTTGATCACACAATTCCAGATTTGGGGCAATCATGGTGCATGGATTTTTATGAATGTCTGCAGACTGAATTCAGGTGAAGTCAGAAGAACTGAAATATTTGCAATTGCCAATTCACCTGCTTTTCAAAGTATTTCACTCATCGCCAATCATGACCACAAGGAAGCTCTCTGCTACCCTTCTCACCAGCAATAAATGCTAAAACACGCTCCAAAGCTTCATTTTTTATTAAACACGTTAACTAAACGGATGAGAAGTCACCTTGCGTTTGGTCATTTATAAAGATTTACGATAACTACCTTGAAATTAAACTTTATATCTAACCGTTATTCGTCTTAAACAATCTTTCTCATTCTTCGACGACACATTTTGTGTGCCATATAGGAAACAATAAACTTGTACCGTAGCACCTAAACTGTAAAACAGTAATTTTTTAACTGCCACATTCGACACGATAATAAGACAATCTATAAAATACTTTGAGACGAAAAAGAAAAAATTATTTCTATGATTTACCAGCACATTATTGTATTAGGATGATGGGAATAAAAGAACAACAATTAATTAAAGTTTTGTAGATCATTGCAGTTTTCTAGGCTTCCATATTTTATTAGAATATAAGTTATAATATTTAAAGAAATCATATAATATACTTGTTACTGGCAGATATATACTGTATATTATTATTTTCTAATAACATTTTTAGCTCTTTAATTTTTTGTATTTTTCTAATACTTTCGTGTTTCATTTGAAGTAGCCGGGTTTTGACAGTAGAATGGGTGACTTCCTGTCTGCTGCTGAAATTAAAGTACAATTTGAGTTTTTTTTTTTTTTTTTTCCCTTTTGGCTGTGTGTTTTTCTCCTTTCTTTTTTCTTTTATATGTATATTTAGAAACAAAATTAAATGATGGTAATTTTCTATGTTTATTGTTTCCTTGTTTAAATTTTTGTATGAAATAAGCATGATAAAAATAAAGAAAGACTATTTGATTAAACAAAAAAAGGAATTTGAGGTTTAATTTCACTTTAAATAGTTAGTTTGGGCCAAGCTTCTAGCAGAAAGATCCTGCATATTTCCATACACCCCTGGGCACGAGGTCATACATACAGTTTAAAGTGATTGTAAAGTTAATTTTTTTTTTAAAATAACAAACATGTTATACTTACCTCCTCTGTGCAGTTGGTTTTGCACAGAGCAGCCCGAATCCTCCTCTTCTGGGGTCCCTTTTTGCTGCTCCTGGCCCCTCCCTCCTATTGAGTGCCCCCTCAGCCAGCAGCTTTCTAGCTGAGCCGAGTCAGAGCTCCGTGTGTCCATTCAGACATGGAGCCCCGACCTGGCCCCACCCCCTTTCACCCCTGATTGGCTGACTGAGAAATGGCGCCACTGCTGTGTCTCAGCCAATCAGGAGGAGTGTCCTCGACGGCTTAGACACTCGTGGACATCGCTGGAGAAAGAAGGAGCTCAGGTAAGTAATGAGGGTGTGCTGGGGAGGCTGCTACACACAGAAGTAAATTTTTTATCTTAATGCATAGAATGCATTAACCTCTTGAGGACCGGAAAGATTTGCCCCCTTAATGATCAGGCCATTTTTTGCGATACAGCACTGCGTCGCTTTAAAATGTATGTCCTTTTTTTCCCACAAATAGAGCTTTCTTTTGGTGGTATTTGATCACCTCTGCAGTTTTTTTTTTTTGTGCTATAAACAAAAAAGTGCAACAATTTTGAAAAGAAACAACGTTTTTTACTTTTTTCTATAATAAATATACAAAAAAAAAAAATTTCATCAGTTTAGGCAAATATATCTTTTTCTACATATATAACCCCTACTTTTTGAAATGTCACTGGCAGGGAAGGGGTTAACACTAGGGGGTGATCAAGGGGTAAAGTATTCTCTAAGGAGGTGCTTCTAACTGTGGGGGGAGTGTAGTGAATGGAGGAGGAGCGAGATCATTGTTCCTGATCACTAGGAACAGCAGATCTCTCTCTACTCCCCTGTCAGAATGGGCATCTGTTTGTTTACATACACAGATCCTCATTCTGGCTCTCTGTGGAGCGATCGCGGGTAATGCGGCTCTGCTCTGGCGTCGCACCCCTATCGCTCTTAAAATGACCGACGTACACCTATGGCGATTCGCGCTGCTGTGCCAACCTGCCGCAGTATAATGACAGCAGCAGGTCGGCAAGTGGTTAAGATAAAAACCTTCTGCCTTTACCACTCCTTTAAAGTAGAATTCCAGGCTTCATTTTACTTTAACCACTTGCCCATTGGACACTTTCACCCCTTTCCTCACCAGGCCAATTTTAAGGTTTCAACGCTGTCACACTTTGAATGACAATTGCACGCTCATGCGACACTGTACCCAAACAGATAGAGATTCCTTTCGGTTGTGTTTAATTACCACTGGGTTTTACATTTTTTGCTAAACAAACAAGAAAATACAGAACATTTTGAAAAAAAAAAACGTTTTTCTTAGTTTCTGATATAAAATTTAGTAAATAAGTAATTTTTCTCCTTCACTGATTTGCGCTGATGAGGCTGCACTGATGGGCACTGATAGGCTTGACTGATGGGTAATGAGGAGGCGGCACTGATGGGCACTGATGAAGAGGCATTGATGAGGCTGCACTTATATGTGGCACTGATGGGCACTGATAGGCTGACTTTTGACACTAGGACACTTACATGTCCTGGAGTCCAGCGATGTTGGCACCGCAGCCGATGTTCACATCGGCTGGTCGGGTGCTGACGCTGCCATTGCTGGTAAGGGAACCTGGCAGTGTAGCCTTTCGGCTTCACGGCCGGGTCCCTACTGCGCAGGCGCGAAGCACCCTGCGCTCTTTCAGTGGCCCGGCAGAAGGGGAGGGAGGAGGAGGGGGGCCGAGCTGCTGACGTACTTCACCGTGGCCCAGTCTCCCGGGAGTGGGGAAGGGGATCTGTCAAAAACAGGTCCCCGTTCCATCCTCCCCCCTGAAAGGTGCCAAATGATACACCGGAGGGGTGGAGGAGATGAACAACCCAAAGTCCTTTTTTCGGGTGGAACTCCGCTTTAAGGAGTAAGGCCAGGAAGTTGACTGCAGCATCCATAACAACCGATGAGTCATTAGCTGTCAATGGTGCTTCTCTGTTGACAGCTGAATAAAAAAAAAAAGACATCTGCCGGTAAAAATAGTTTAAAAAAAACCTTCAAAATTAAAAAAAAAATGCTGTGGGGTCCCCCACAAAGTCCATACCAGACCCTTATCCGAACACCCAGCCTGGCAGGTCAGCCTGGCATTGATACAAACACAAGGCTTTTCCTGAATGGTGGTGTTGCGTACCTGGTGGAAGAGCCTGATGCATACCAGGCTCAAGAAAGGAGCAAGTGCAGATCAAGTAAAAAGGAAAAGATCCACAGAAAAGGACAGCATCAACTCGGCCCTACCCAGAGGAGCTAGTTGGTCCATCCCCTACTGTACCTATCCAGTGTGGAAGGAGTGTACACGAAGGCTCTCTCCTTGACACTGGAGCACAATGTGACCCTATTGAACAGGGACTTCTATGACAGATACCTGAGCCATCTGCCAATACAGAAGATAGAAGAGTTGGAGATAAGGGGATTGGGAACGCAGAGTTTCCCCTATGAGGCTACCTATCCATACGGTTGACGTTTGACCCATCCGTAGCTGGGAAGTCTGAAGTGTTTTGACACCTTAGCCAGTGGTGTGTCCCCGCCACCAGGAACCAGCAAGACTTCCCCCTGATCCCATAGGGACGAACACGGAACCTAGTCAGAAGGCTTCTGACCCCCCTGGTGAAGAAAGAATCTTTCAACTCCCAAGATCCATCCCATGCTGTAGGCAGCCTACACAGCGGTTGGTCCTAGAGCAGAAGACCCCAAGTGAGGGATAGGAAGGGTATGGAGGCTTGGAAAAGAAGGAGCAGTGGTTTACAGCCTGGAGAGGTGACCTGCATGAGAGCCACGGTGAAACTGTACATGGGAGCAGCCTGGCCCCTTTGTAATGCTTGAACCCGACCCAATGGAGGGTCACTCAGGTCTGGAGGTGGATACCAGAAGTAATTTCACTGAAGGACCGAGAGAAGGCTAAAGGAAGAGTCCCTGTCAGTGTGAGGAACCCCACGGAGAGGCCCGTGGAGATCCCTGCCAGGATGCTTCTGGGACAGGTGAGTCCCTGCTGTCCCAGTTTGGCTGTCAGAAGTTGAAGGGGACGGGTGAAGGAGAAGATGTTTGGAAGAAACTCTGCCATGGAAAACCCAAACCTACCTGGATGAACTTCGGTCTTACTTGGGTTCTGCTCCTACTACCCGCAGTGTTTGTGGATGGGTTTGCCCGCATTGCCAAACCCCTCAACGAGCTGCTCAAGACCGAAGGAGAGGAAGATGGATTGGGGCCTAGGAGCCTGGTGAATCGGTCAAAGGCCAGTGGAACTCAAGGTGAAGAGGCTTTCAGAACCTTGAAGAAAGTCTCACCACAGCCCCAGTTTTGGCCTACGCTGATCCCACTAGACCATATGAGCTACATGTTGATGCCAGCCAATGAGGGCCTAGGTGGAGTTACTAACTACCAGGAGTATGAAGACCAGCTACGACCAGTGGCCTATGTGAGCCGGAGCCTTGACCCCCTCCGAGAAGAACTATCCCACCCACAAGTTGGAGTTCTTAGCCCTCAATGGGCAGTTTGTTGACAAACTGAGAGACTATTTGTATGGGGCCGAGTTTAACTGTAAAGACAGCATAACAACCCCTTGACTCTATCTATTCACCACCGCCAAGCTGGATGCAACTGGACACAGATGGTTAGGGATGCAGATGGCGGCGTTGCTGGATTCAATTCAGTCTCAAGTACAGACCAGGGGCTGGGAAATAGGGATGCAGATGCCCTGTCCCGAAGATCCCATGTCATGGACAATGACTGAGGTAAGACTGGACCCAAGTGTGCACCAGATGGGGTGCGAGCCTCTTTGTCAGGAGCTGAACTCCAAGCCAGAGGAGGATCCAGCTGCCCAAGCCGAAGAGATAGGAGTTACCACAGTGGGAGTCCCAAAGTGTTACTGTGGGTAACTCAGCCAAGGGAAGGGACAACTGGCAGAAGAAGTGTCTGCCCAGCCGAAGCATGTTGTCCAAGAAGGAGTTAAGGGTGTGGGAGAGACCAATTGGAAGACCCACAAGGGGAGGCGATTGGTCCTGGAAGCCCTGGAAGACAAAGAGTCCAGAGGGACTTCGCCTTCACCCTTCCAAAGAAGCTCGCCTACTGAGGAGGGAGAGTTGGACAAACTACAGGTGCATCAGAACTTTGAATGGGGTATCTACCGAAGGGGCCCCTCTGATGACCCAGAATGGTGGTGTTGCGTACCTGGTGGAAGAGCCTGATACGATGAGGAAGGCCCCTCTTACACCTCTAATATATATTATTGTCAAAAGTATTAAGACACCTGCCTTTACACACACATGAACTTTAATGGCATCCCAGTCTTAGTCCTTAAGGTTCACTATTGAATTGGCCCACCCTTTGCATCTATAACAGCTTCAACTCTTCTGGGAAAGCTGTCCACAAGGTTTAGGAGTGTATCTATGGGAATGTTTGACCATTCTTCCATATAAAAGTACTTTGACTCATTTCTGATGAATTACATTCATGGTGGCCATCTCTCTGTCAGATGGAAATGAGGATATTAGTGTTGACATGTTTTCTTACGTGCAATGTTCTGGAGTCATCCATTTTCTTTATTTTTTTTGTGTGTTTTACAATGTAATAAAGATTCCAGTGTATTTTATGTAACATTTTGCATGACGTGTTCTTGGCACCTAACAAATCTCTCATCTTACTAAAGGATGTTTTCTAGTATGCAATTTATGAAGGGATGCAGTGCCCAATGGCCACCACCTGCACCATTACATTTTAATGTAGCCCCCACACAAACTGTTAAAATATAAAATTAGCAAAATGTGTGCTCACAGACTATGATATCAGTTTGCCCTTCCCAATAAATTAGAATTTTAGTCAAAACTACTTTTAAAAATGCTTCCTCCCCCTCTCCTAACACCTATTCTGACTAACTAGTGTAGGAAAGATCTATATACTTACCTTTTTGAACCCGCTTCAGTCCTTTCACTTGATCTCCCATGTGTCAGTCAGTACCGGCTACAGGGGAGAGGAATGGCTGGTAAAGGCTAGGAACGGGGAGGTCACCCATAGACTCCTATGGCTCATCTGTTGTTGGCGCTCCATCCTTTCCCCTGCAGCCACTCCTGGCTGTCACAGGGAAATTGGACAGGACCAGACTTAAACTATGGAAGTATATAGACATTTATAACATAGATTAGTGTGAATAGCTGTTAGGATAGGAGAGGGAACATTCTAAAATCTAGATTTTAGATTAGGTTTTGCCTGGAATTTCACTTTAAAATTAGATTACATCCATTGTATCAAAAAAACAGGCTATTAATGAAACAGTCTGCCCACTTTAAAATGGCATTTTGACCAAGATGTTGTTGTGACTAGGGAAATACGAGGCTGCCACATTTAATAATGCATCATTTATACAGTATTTTCCATAACCTGAAACAGACTGCAAAGTTCCAGAGCTGTGTACATTATTTGCACACTTTGTTCTCCCTGATCCTAGTAACATTAGTTATTTAAAAGATAAATTCCCTCTTTGACAGCATGTGTGGACCGTCGTGGCTATAAGCTCTGCCTGCTATAACCTAATTAATTGGCTATAATATAGCATTTTTACTACAGATAGTCAGTATTGATTATGTGATATAAATGTTATATGCAGAGACCTCCAGTGATGGAAGAGCCCATATTTTTCTTAAGTACAGCTCATCACTTGGGTAATCAACTTGACACTTTGTGAAGGAATGGGTCAATATTAATAGGAAAGAGCCTGAGCATCATGGGAGTGACATTATTACGAAACTCTGTAGAAAAGGGAAAGCTCAGGTTTGCGTTTTATGTACTGTATATGCCTAAGCAAGATTTTTCAAGGGGAGAAAAAGTTCCTTGCTGCATTTAAGGATAAGAAGTTCATGCCGTATATCCACACCTGCAGGTAACGGGCTATATTCTTCCGTTATACCAGCCAGGTTAGTGAGGGAGTAATTTATTGATGAAAGCAGATAGAGTAAACCTCAAGTGATGACTAAATACCATTTTTTCTCTCTGTAAAATGTTGCTTCCTGCTCTCACACTCTAGTGCTTGTTGCGGGCAGAGCTGAGTAATAGCCACACCCCTCAGCAAAAGATTTCTCATTCAGACTTGCGTTAAAGAGGTATGTGTGTGTATCTTACACAATCTTGCATGATATGGTTAGTCTTGGGTTGTCCATGATCCCTAGGAACTGCCGCAGCCCTAGTGGGCATAGCGACTTCAAGGGTGACAATGCAGAGGTGTATTACTAGGGCAGGCTGAGAATATAGCTGGCAGACAATGAAGGGACATAAGGCTGCCAGGAGACACCACACAAGGAGAAACAACCCAACAGCTAATGCTGAGACAAAAGACTGATAGGAGACACCACAGGACACACCACACAAGGAGAAGCAACCCAACAGCTATAGCTGAGATAAAAGGCTGCCAGGAGGCACCGCACAAGGAAAAACAACCCAACAGCTAATGCTGAGACAAAAGACTGATAGGAGACCCCACAGGACACACCACACAAGGATAAGCAACCCAACAGCCAATGCTGGGACAGAAAGGCCAAGAGACACCACACAGAGAAGAACCCCAGCAGCTAATGCTGGGACAGAAGGCTGCCAGGAGAGACCACACACAGAGAAGAACCTCAACAGCTAATGCTGAGACAGAAGGCTGCCAGGAGAGACCACACAAAGAAAAGAACCTCAACAGCTAATGCTGAGACAAAAGACTAATAGAAGATACCACACATCGAAAAGCAACCCAACAGCTAATGTTGGGACTAAAGACTGCCAGGAGAGACCACACACACAGAAGCAACTCAACAGCTAATGCTGGGACAGGCAGCTGTCAGGAAAACCACACCAAGAGACAAAACCCAACAACTAATGTTGGGGCAGAAGGTTGCCAGGAAAGTCCACACAAAGAGAAACAACCCAAAAGCTAATGTTGGGACAACGGGACTACAAACTAGACAAAAGCAAGGCCAAATAGCAAACTAACCAGGAGCTGGACACACAGAAGCTGAACATGGATTAGATGTGTATATTCCAGCAAGAGCCAAGCAGACACACCTGATTAGACAACAGAAAGGGTGGAACACCACACCAAATGATGATCAGGGGGCACACAACGGATAAAGGAGGAAAGTACAAAGGCGTATGTGGGAAGGAGAGCGCATATGTAGAGGCAGTGCAAAACATACAACCAATCCGGGTTTAAATCTAACCTGTAGCCATATCCTTACAATAATGAGCAGGTTCTGGAAAGATTCTTTCGTGCCCCCAATACAAAGTAAATCTGAAAAATATAACACTTGATAACAAGTCAAATTTCAGTTGTGAATAGCATGCTCCCCTTATTATGGGAGTGATTATTTTCATAAGCTTCCACTGTAAAACCAACAAATATATCAGATAATGCAAGTTTTGCCTGAAGCTACCCAACTTCCCCGTGATTATAAATCAGCTGTAAAATAATAATTTGCTGCTTGTTTATCTCGTATATATCAGCTTTTCCAATCTGTTTTCAAATTAATACTTCAGTGCATTTACTTTAATAAAACCGAGCCTGTTTACCGAAACTCCTCAAAATGATCATCAAAATTTCCTGCTGTAAAAAATAAATAGATTTTTTTTTTATAAACTGACGATTGCTTCAGTAGGACATAACAGTTTTTTTCTTTGTAATGTGCTGTTGTGTGAGCATATTTTACACAGCTTGTATATAAAGACACACACACTCTAGAGATAAGGGTCTTGTTCTGCTGCTTGGGTAAAGCTGGGCACACAAATGAGATGGGCTATAGGGACTGAATAACTTTAGGGCTCGTATACACTTGTGGTTGGGAGGCTTTAAAAACATGTGGTCGAGGTATGTTTTAATCAACCCCCCTTAAGCTGCAAATGCAGCGGATGGGGATGTTCCCATGCAGCGTTTGCAATGCTGTGCTTCATGTCTGTAGCAACATTTATGACCTCTGTCGCAATTAACGGCCAGTACCAACCTGAATGGGGACACACCACAACCGTTTGCAATGCACACAGTTGTGGCTAGGTACTGTGGCATTTATAGAGTTAAATTGAGGGCGAGTCATATCACCTCTTCACTGCTTGTCAAATACCTCTGCAAACCGATTCAGAGGCAACTTAGCCATAAAGTCTACCTAAACAAAGCGAAAGGTCAGGATTGATCTTAGTTGTTTTTTGCCATCTATGTCTTAACAGGGAGATTGCCCTTTACTTCCAGTCTTGTAGACTCAACAGGGCGTGAGAGGATATCCTTCCCATGTGAGGCATATCCCCTCTTGACAGATTTTTCCTCTATTACTTTGCTCAATTTTTTTTTTATTTTTCCTTCATTTTCATTCCTGGGGATACTGCCAATGCAAGTAGAGTGAAGGATAATAAGCAAGCATTTAGCATGATTATTAAAGTAATAGTGCTCCAAGCATACTGTGATGGAACACCTTGGCACCCTGCTTGGGTGCTTCCGCCAAACAGGGCCTTCTGCCCTCCAAACCGTTCCTGCAGACCAAAAGCTAATACCAGGTAAAATTTGAGGTAAAATCCAAAGGAATGACTGTTTATTGAACAGAAATACAGGTTTTATACACTTCAACAGTAGGTCAGTCACCACATGAACAATAAAACCAAATATTTAACCAAAACATCACACAATGGTTAGATAATGAGCTAAAGTTGACACAAGGCTAATCTCACATAACATAAACAGTGATCCCACCCCACCACAGGCTGGCCGGCGCCATCTACAACAGTCTATGAGACCAACTCATACAATGTTCCAGCAGTCTGATGTAGAATTAATTTATCTTTATAGATCTCTTGAGGGATATTGTTGATAAATATTTCTGTCCCATTTGATGGAGCTTCTTTCACCCAGTCTGCAGAAGAGCCATCATATCCCTTCTGACTATTAACCTGTAGAAGATTAATATTACATATTTCCATCCACTCCAGATGACACGTACCTTGGAGGTGAGCCTGACGTTCAGAGGTAGACCTCTTGTACAGCCCTGGTTCCGGGATCACTGGAGTTGGGACAGTGACCGTCGGAGCACAGTGAGGTATGAGTGCCTGCAGGGTTCACTTGGCTGGAGATGATGTCAGCTGACAGAGACAGGAACAGACTTGATAGCTGTGGATGCAGGTAAGCGGATGCAGGTGCGCTGAGGGGCAACAGATGCAGATGCAAACGGGTGCAAGACAGCAGGTAGGAGCAAGGTCAGACTAGCCAGGTAATACACACTGGATCAGTCAGGCAGAAGCGGAAGGCAGAGAATGGTCAAAGTTCAGGCAGGGTTTGTAACAGAAGATCAGGCAAACAGGTAGACAGAGCAGGGTCAAGGCAAGCCAAAGGTCAGGACTGGAGACAGCAGCGAAGTCAGGAAGCCAGGTAAGTACTGGATCAGATACGGGTTCAGGATCAGGTCACAGGGTAAGCTACAGATCAAACAGCAAGGATTCTGTGCAACAGGAACCCCTTTTAAAGGTCACTGGGTGTCAAGGCAGTGTCACTGTGCGCGTGTGCACAATCTCCGTGATCTGCGCATGCGCATGCGCACTGGCGCACGTCTGTTCACCAATGGATCCCTGTTAGCTGGACCGTGTCTCTGTAAATATGTGCGCACGTGACAAGTTGCAGCGCTGTGCGCAGCATGTCCATGACACCAGAAGGGAAGCTTATTGTCTTTATTCAGAGAATTAATTCAAGCCTCGCTCTCAGCGTTCATCACGTTGTTGTCCATCATTAGAGGATGATCTGCTCTCTCCATGGGCCATAAACAGTGGGTAGGAAGCAAGGTCCTAGTCCCCTCCAAAAGTCCCTGGCCCGGTTGGGTCTGTCACACTTACATTTTGATCTTTCATCCCATCTTGGGTGTAGGCACGGCTCCCAAACTCATGTATTCTCACAATCCACTGGACAACATGGAGCAAAATAGAATTCACTTTATTCACAAGAATTGTTTATGCTCATCCCCACCTGGTATCCTCTCTTTCCTATGAGTTTTTGTCCTAAAAGGATCAGCCCTAAGGGCATAAAGCTTTAGGTTATACTGTGGACATTTTTAGCATGCTTTGGGCAAGCTTCATTCAGCAGAAAAAAAAACTTTATACTTATCATTCTGGCAATTGGTGTGTTAAACTTGCGCCAATTACGTCCAGCAAAAGGGGCTCACTATCTGACACACCTGGAAGTGTCACATAGCACAGATGTCTAAAGCTCCGTGATTTACAAATCAACTAAAATGACTAACAATTTCATAATTCTACCCACAACTCTGCACTGTAAAGTGCCTATCCAAAGCTACTGTTCAAAACAAATGTAAAAATGTGTAACATGAATGTGTCACATAATGAATAGAACTACAAAGTACCCCTATAATATATGACTAATATGTAAACTGATCAATTAATAACATACACTTTTGGAACAAGATGCTGAATCCTCCCTATTAGGGATGAGCCGAACACCCCCCCGTTCGGCTCGCACCAGAACCCGCGAACGGACCTAAAGTCCGTGCGAGCTTTAGAACCCTATTAGTTATAATGGATGCGAACGTTCGAAATTAAAAGTGCTCATTTTAAAGGCTAATATGCATGTTAATGTCATAAAAAGTGTTTGGGGACCTGGGTCCTGCCCCAGGGGACATGTATCAATGCAAAAAATTTTTTTTAAAAAACGGCCGTTTTTTTCAGGAGCAGTGATTTTAATAATGCTTAAATTGAAACAATAAAAGTGTAATATTCCTTTAAATTTCGTACCTGGGGGGTGTCTATAGTATGCCTGTAAAGGGGCGCATGTTTCCCGTGTTTAGAACTGTCTCTGCGCAAAGTGTCATTTTTGAAAGTAAAAAAGCTATTTAAAATCACTCACGGCTAATGTTAATTCACGGCTCCCGTAACACAGAGAACAGTGATTCATTGAAACTCATTCATAAAAAAAAGTCATTGATAAAAAAAAAAAAAAATGAAAAAAAAAAAGCGTAGGGGTCCCCCCAAATTAAATAACCAGGCCCTTCAGGTCTGGGATGGATATTAAGGGGATCCCAGCCAAAAAAAAAAAAAAAAAAATGGCGTAGGGTCCCCCTCAAAATCCATACCAGACCCTTGAGGTCTGGTATGGATTTTTAAGGGGAACCCTAGCCAAAAAAAATGGCGTGGGGTCCCCCTCAAAATCCATACCAGACCCTTATCCGAGCACGCAACCTGGCAGGCCGCAGGAAAAGAGGGGGGACGAGAGCGGCCCCCCCTCTCGCCTGAACCGTACCAGGCCACATGCCCTCAACATTGGGAGGATGCTTTGGGGGTCTAAGACCCCTAAAGCACCTTGTCCCCATGTTGATTAGGACAAGGGCCTCTTCCCCACAACCCTGGCCGGTGGTTGTGGGGTCTGCGGGCGGGGGGCTTATCGGAATCTGGAAGCCCCCTTTAACAAGGGGACCCCCCGATCCCGGCCCCCCCCCTGTGTGAAATGGTAAGGGGGTACAAAAGTACCCCTACCATTTCACCAAAAAAGTGGCAAAAATGGTAAAAAGGACAGGAGACAGTCTTTGACAATTCCTTTATTAAAATCTTCTTTCTTCTTTCTTCATCCTTCGGATTCTTCATCTTCTCCTTCCTTCATCTTCTTCCATCTTCTTCTTCCATTTTCTTCTTCCTCCGATCCGCTTCTTCTTGCGCTGGTCTTCTCGTCCTTCTCGTCCGGCATCTTCTTCCGTCGGCGTCGGCGTCGGTGTCGGTGTCTTCTTGGGCCGCTCCGCGCAATGGGAGGCTCCCGCTGTGTGAGGCTCCGCTCCATCTGACAGGTCTTTTAAAACGGAGGGCACCTGGTGACCCCGCCCCCCTCTGACATCATGGGGAAAGCCATCATGGAATTCCCCATGACGTCCCTGTGCGTCAGAGGGGGCGGGGTCACCAGTGCCCTCCATTATAAAAGACCTGTCAGACGGAGCGGAGCCTCACACAGCGGGAGCCTCCCATTGCGCGGAGCGGCCCAAGAAGAGACAGAGACACCGACGCCGACGCCGACGGAAGAAGATGCCGGACGAGAAGGACGAGAAGACCAGCGCAAGAAGAAGCGGATCGGAGGAAGAAGAAAATGGAAGAAGAAGATGGAAGAAGATGAAGGAAGGAGAAGATGAAGAAACCGAAGGATGAAGAAAGAAGAAAGAAGATTTTAATAAAGGAATTGTCAAAGACTGTCTCCTGTCCTTTTTACCATTTTTGCCACTTTTTTGGTGAAATGGTAGGGGTACTTTTGTACCCCCTTACCATTTCACACAGGGGGGGGGCCGGGATCTGGGGGTCCCCTTGTTAAAGGGGGCTTCCAGATTCCGATAAGCCCCCCGCCCGCAGACCCCCACAACCACCGGCCAGGGTTGTGGGGAAGAGGCCCTTGTCCTAATCAACATGGGGACAAGGTGCTTTAGGGGTCTTAGACCCCCAAAGCATCCTCCCAATGTTGAGGGCATGTGGCCTGGTACGGTTCAGGCGAGAGGGGGGGCCGCTCTCGTCCCCCCCTCTTTTCCTGCGGCCTGCCAGGTTGCGTGCTCGGATAAGGGTCTGGTATGGATTTTGAGGGGGACCCCACGCCATTTTTTTTTGGCTAGGGTTCCCCTTAAAATCCATACCAGACCTCAAGGGTCTGGTATGGATTTTGAGGGGACCCTACGCCATTTTTTTTTTTTTTTTTTTGGCTGGGATCCCCCTTAATATCCATCCCAGACCTGAAGGGCCTGGTTATTGAATTTGGGGGGACCCCTACGCTTTTTTTTTTTGTTTTTTTATTAATGAATGACAGCTCTCTGTGTTACAGGAGCCATCAATTCATTAGCCGCGAGTGATTTAAATAGCTTTCTTCCTGCAAAAATGACACTTTTTTGCAGGGAAAGTTCTAAGCACAGGAAACCTGCCCTCCTTCACAGGCTACCTATAGACACCCCCCAGATGTGATACTGCAATGCTGTTCTAACAGCATGCACACACATATCCCCAGAAATAAAGAACATATTGTTGTCAGCAGTCAGCAGCACACTGACACGCTGACACTGTGAGTGAAACATAATATGCGAGGCCGCCGCCGCGGCGGCCTCTTATACCGTGGGGCGTGTATTAAAGCCCCTGAGCTATAATTGGCTACAGGCATCCTGCCTGTAGCCAATTATGGCTCTCCTCGCTGCCGGCGCTGTGATTGGCCAAGCATGCGGGGTCACAGTGCATGCTTGGCCAATCATCAGCCAGCATTGCACTGCGCGGGCCGCAATGCATTGCGGGGCCGCTCGCATCACACGAATTTGATGCGAGCGGTCCCAATAGTTCTGGGCTCGCCGAGCGAGCGAACACCCGGTGCTCGATTCGAACATGGGTTCGAATCGAACACCGGGCTCATCCTTACTCCCTATCAAGAGGCTGAATCAATATAGTGCTTGCTTCCATAGCATGATGTCTTTTATAAGTTTGTCCCAACCCCCCCCCCCCCCCCCCCCCCTTTTTAGCAGCATTTTACCCATTCAGTGGAAAATTTGGGGTTTAATTTACTAAAGGCAAGAGGACTGTGCACTTTGCAAGTGCAGTTGCTCCAAAGCTTAGTAAATAAGATAAAGCTTAATTTTGCAAAGATTACCCAATCACGTGCAAGTAAAATAAAAAAAAAACTGGATTTTTGCTTGTACATGATTGGATGATGAAAGTCAGCAGAGCTTCTGCTCAGTTACTAAGCTCTGGATCAACTGCTCTTGCAGAGTGGACAGTCTATTTGCCTTTAGTAAAACCCTTTGTTTCTTGTCTGTTTGGCGAAGGGATGCTACACATGTTGGGGTAGCATGCATGCGTGGTGCCATCCCCCAATAAGATTGCACAGTGCATAGGAAAGCCAGCCTGAAAGACGATTGCTGCACATGTGCAACTTCATCAAATCCACCAAGCCATATTGAGGTGTTGCTTAGGATTCTTACTGACTCCATCCTTAACATGGCAGCCTGGCAGCTAAAGAGAGTGGAGGACAACACAACTTGGGATGTCTCTGTGGATATTTGTTTGCTGAGGACAGACTCTTCAAAAACTATCCATGGCAAACTGATGGCAATGCCAAGCAAATACATGGAAATCATAACAGTGCATAGGAAAGCCAACATGAGAGATGATTGCTGGTTCATATCCATCAGGGCCATATTGGGGTATTGCCTGAGATTCTTACTGATGCTATCTCTAACGTGGCTACCTGGCAGGACAAGATGGTGTATAGAGGACAACACAACTAGTTCATATCCAGCAGGGCCATATTGGGGTGTTGCCTGGGATTCTTACTGGTGTCATGTCCAACATTGCTACTTGGCAGTAGAAGATAGTGGATAGAGGACAACACAACTGGTTCATATCCAGCAGGTCCATATTGGAGTGTTGCCTGGGATTCTTACTGACGTCATCTCTTGCACTGTAGCCCAAGATAGTGGATAGAAAACAGGGATATATGTTTGCTGGGGACAGATCCTTCAAGAAGTGTACTATCTCTGGCAAACAGTAAGAGATGTGATTTATAACCCAGAACGCTACAACAGAATTATATAATTCAATTGATCTGAACATTTCTTGAGATCTTCTAGGTAGTAATGTAGTTCTAAGCAGGGCCGTCTTTAATATTGATTGGACCCTGGGCAAACATTTTAACCTTCCTAGCGGTAATCCCGAGTCTGACTCGGGTTCAGTTTTTTCTGCTAGGAGCGGTAACCCCGAGCCAGACTCGGGCTTGCATGCAGGATACACGGGGGAAGTTACTTACCTTTTCCCCTGGATCCTGCGATGTCTCCCCGCTGTGTGAGCGAGCCGTCCGCTCGCTCGATTCACACAGTGCCGAGTGCCGCCGATCTCCGTTCCCTGCGACGTTCCGACGCACGGGAGCGGAGATCGGCGCCAAATTCAAAAAAGTTTCAAAACACAACACACATACAGTACTGTAATCTTACAGATTACAGTACTGTATACAAAAAATACACTTCCCATTTGTCCCTAGTGGTCTGCCCAGTGCCCTGCATGTCATTTTATATAATAATTTTTTTTTTTCTGCCTGGAAACTGGAGATTGTCCATAGCAACCAAAAAGTGTCCCTTTATGTCAAAAGTGGTTTTAGACCAGCTAGAAAACACTGATAAAAAATTAGAATCACAATTTATCATCAAACAATAAATTTAATGACAGCGACTATTCTTCAACTGAGCAAATTTCAGTGTTTTTGATTTGATTACATTATTGAATCATTTTATATATATATTTATTTTTATTATATTATAATTTATGATTTTGTGTTTCAAACTTTATCATACCCGGGATGTCTACTAGACTCTGGTTCAGGCAGATTTAAGTGTTATTCATAAGAATTGCATGCCTACAATATAAAAACGCCAAATTTCCATGCAAAATAATTGTACCGCTTTCAGCACTAAATTCCGGACAGAATCATACCGCCAGGGAGGTTAATGCCCCCCCTGCAGCAGATCAGGTAGCAATTGTGATTGGCTGCTAGAGGTTACAGCACATAATTTCCACTTGCTGATTGGTTGCTAGAGGTTACAAAACATTACTGCTCATTAATTGGTTTCTAGAGGTTACTGCAAATCATTATTGCTCACTGATTGGTTGCTAGAGGTTACTGCACATCATAACCTCTGCATCAAATTGCGGGTGTGGCTAAACTGCACTAGCATTGCGGGGTGCAGTATGTACAGAGTGCAGGGTTGAGGGGTGCACTACATAAAGAGTGCATAGTTGAAAGGTGTGCTACATACACACAGGGTTGAAGGGTGCACTATGTACAGAATGCAGCATTCAGGGGTACGCTAGGTACAGAGTGCAGGGATGAACTATTTACAGAGTGCAGGGTTGGGGGGGGTGCTAGGTGCAGAGTGCAAGGTTGAGGGGTGCGCTATGTGAAGAATTCTGCGTTGAGGGGTACGCTACGTGCAGGTTTGAGGGGAACACTATGTGCAGAGTGCAGGGTTCATGGGTGCGCTACATACAGAGTGCAGGGACGGGTGAGCTATGTACAGAGTGCAGGGTTAAGGGGTGCACTAGGTGCAGGGGGTGAGGTGAGTGTAAAGTGCAGGAGGTGAGGTGGGTGCAGAGTGCAGGGGGTAAGGTGGGTGCAGAGTGCAGGTGGTGAGGGGTGGGTGCAGAGTGCAGGGGGTGAGGTGAGGTGGAGTGCAGAGTGCAGGAAGGAGGGGTGAGGTGGGTGCAGAGTGCAGGGGGTGAGGGGTGGGTGCTGAGTGCAGGGAGGGGGTGAGGTGGGTGCAGAATGCAGGGGGTGAGGTGGGTGCAGAGTGCAGGTGGTGATGTGGGTGCAGAGTGCAGGTGGTGAGGTGGGTGCAGGGGGTGAGGGGTGAGTGCAGGGGGTGAATGGTGGGTGCAGAGTGCAAGTGGTGAGGTGGGTGCAGAGTGCAGGGGTGAGGTGGGTGCAAAGTGCAGGGGGGCGAGGGGTGGGTGCAGAGTGCATGGGGGGTGAGGGGGGTGGGTGCAGAGTGCAGGGAGAGGGTGAGGGGTGGGTGCAGAGTGCAGGTGGTGAGGTGGGTGCAGAGTGCAGGGATGAATGGCTCTCCTTCCTTACAGATTCCAGTACAGAGCTCCACACTCCATTCTCCCCCCAAGTACTGGGTAAAACTTTCCTCCCTCAAAGCCCCCCCCCCCCCCCCCCCAGCCATTCCAGTACAGAGTTTTCCTCTGTCCCACATGCTACTCACAGCATGTTGTCCAGTCCTCCGATGTCCGTGCAGCATGCTATTATGAGGTAGCTTCCCCTGTGCAGATTCCCCGCACCCTTATGAGAGCGGCCGCCGGGAGAGAAGCACTTTCACTTGGAAATACAGAAGCAGCGCTTCTGTTTTTCCAAGTGACATGCAACCAGCACCTGAGGTGGCCGAACTCCGGCGGGCAGTGCAGGGGTTAAAAGGTGGGCAGCGCAGGGCCCCCAACAATGATAGGGCCCTGTGCAGCTGCCCCTTTTGCCCCGCGTTAAAGACGGCCCTGGTTCTAAGCTAAGTAGGGGAACGTCTGGATCTTCCTGCCTCTCCCATGAGCCAGGCAAGGTCTTCATTCTAAGCATTCTGAGAAGGCAATTACAGGCATACCCCACTTTTAAGTACACAATGGGGTTTATTTACTAAAGCTGGAAAGTGCAAAATCAGGCTCACTTCTGCATAGAAACCAATGAGCTTCCAGGTTTTATTACCAAAGCTTAATTGAACAAGCTGGGATTAGAAGCTCATTGGTTTCTGATTTTGCACTTGCCAGCTTTAGTAAATAAACCCCATTGTGTACTTAAAAGTGGGGTATGCCTGTATATGTATTATTATTATTATTATTAATATGCAGGATTTACATAGCGCCAACAGTTTGAGTAACACTTTGTAATATACAGTATAAGGTTGAAAACTGCTAGAATTTGTGAAAGGTTTGAACTGATGGCCACGTATCTTTTTTTTGTGCCATAAGCAGTATGTTTTTAATTTAGTGTAAATTAATTAATATTAAATAATGAACATATTTTATCACATTTCAAATAACAGATGCAAAATATCAACAACCTTTAATTACACTGCCTTAAATTATCAACTAATTGATGCAACATAAAAAAAAAAAAAAAACATAAAAAAATAATCCACCTAAAACACTTTAGATAATACACAAACTGTGAAATAAAAGTGTTAGCCAGCCACCTAATACAGTTATTAATGACGGAAATCACTGACTGTTTAATTCCTTTTAATGAAGATGATAAACTGCTCTCTGCTCTCACGGTTATGCAAGTGAGATAATACATCTTTGCAGAAATCAATATTGAAAAACAGGTAGCCACTGGACCCAAAAACTTTGTCTTGTGGTTTTATGTTTCGTGGGAATCAAATCTGCTGGAACATTTTCTTCTGTTGGAGGTAGTTATTCTGTATTTTTACAAAGGTTCACCCTTACCTCAGCCTCATCAGTACCTACAGAGATGGGGATTCTGTTTAGCCAGGCAGAGTTACACACTGGAACGTTAATGTTCTGATCAAAGAACAAAGGTAAAAGCAGAAAAGCAGAACAAAAAAAGGAGGTCGAAAAAGCAACTATGTAATTGTGAATAGGGTTGTTTCCACTTAATTTGTTATACTGCCTTAATAAATTGCAAGGCAGGTTTATCTATTTAATTCTTTTTTATTCATTTTATTTAGCACATATTGCCTTTAATTTTCTCATTTAGAAGTTGTAGCAGTATTTTTAAAGAATTCCAAGCATTGGTATGCTATACACATGTAGCACCCTTTAGTGTGCTAGAATGTTAGAGAAGCTGTTAGTGTAGGAAAATCTTAGCTTGGCTTAGGACCAAGCCTGGGCTGTGACTTTGGATCAGGGTTTAGTGACTTAGGGCTGGGTGACTCATCCTAGCAGCTTCTCTGGTACCTCCCTCTGAGACATTGGAGAATGTTCTGGACATAGTGGGCGGAAGCTAGGAGGAGCTGCTTGGAGTATTTATGCCTCAGCCAATCCCCAGTGAAGGGCTGGCAGGGGGCAGGCCACCTTATGAATAGGCATGATTCATGCCGAGGGGGGGCAGTCAGGTGGAAGACGGTGATGGAGTGCTGAGGAGGCTGTCGGTGGCCCTTGAGGGTGCCCCCTAGTCTGGGGGCGGGTGACCTTGGGCCTGGGGCTTGGGTGCTGTAAGATTCCTTCCAAAACACATGGAGGAAACAATTCCTGGAGGTACAGGAGCTAGGAGAGAGGACGGGGGCAGGTCAGTACGTCTGGGAGATCACCGGAGAGTCAGCCAGGTGGGCTGGTGAGTGTCAGTCTGGAGGACTGTGGGGAGAAGTTACCCTGGAGGGCTAGTGAAAGGGGCAGCTGCAGCCAGGTGGGCTGGCAGTGCCTGAACAGGTGGTACTGGGATCAGTAGCCACAGGAGTGATGTTAGCTGGACACTGAAATTCTTCTACACAACTATAGGGGCCTTGGGTTCCTGCCTGTAAAGGGCCATTGCTTCACCTGACTAAGTCCCTCTCAGGTACTCTCAGTGTTCAAGCTAAGTTCTGCAAGCAAGTGTGTTCTGGAGTGAAGAAGAAGATCTGAATATATAGACTGTATATAGGGGGTATATTAGGGGGTGAGCTATACAAAGTTACAGCTTGGACCAATGTAACTATGCATAAACCTATTTGATGCCCCTGAAAGCTGGAAATCATTGTAGTAGACACCACTGCTGCTTCTGTGATCTCCACTTGCTTTCAGGTCCCGTACCAGGGAGCCACACTTCTGCCTTTATGAACCCAGGAGGTCAGCCAGTCAGCACATTTAAAGAATGCTTTATATTTTCTGAATTAATGCAGTGTTCTATGATTGGATGAGGTGGAGAGGTGGGTCAATAGCATCATGTTCTCCACCTTATCTAATCAGAGAACGCTTTGCATTAATTTAGTGACATAGCACGGGACCTAGAAGCTAGTGGAGTAAGGAATAGTAAGAAATACTTGGAGTAATGTCATAAGCATTCCAAACATGAGTTGTAAGTCGTTTGTGAGTTTTCGGGGGCACCCCTTCATAAAGAGACTGATTCTAGTAGCTCTACATGCATTTTCTCTTGTAATTAGGGCACTCTCGTCGATAGTGTCCAGTTCCTGAGTCATGCAGCCTATGATTGACCAAGTCTGGTTGTTGGCCAAAATAAATTTAGTTAGGGACCTTAGATTGACAAACTATTGAACAAAGCTGTGTCCGGTCTTCTCGTCTGGTATCTTCCTCCGGCCCTGAGTCCCTTTCACAGTCCATCTGAGTCCCCAATCACTCCAAACTGAATCACAATGCAAAACAAAGCAAGTCCATCAGAGAAGCAGCCAAAACCTCTTTGAACTCATCATAAAGGCCAAGGAACAGTTATATTTAATATCTCAGAGGCAGAGGCAGTTACTAAAGTAGTCAGGGCCAGATTAAGAACATCATGGGCCTGGTGCTGAGGATTTTGGTGGGACCTTTTATAAACAATAAATAAATAAAAATGCAAACTATTTTTTGTTATAACAAAATAAATTAAAGAGAGAGAGGGAGGATGAGAGAGAGAGAGAGAGAGAGAGAGAGAGAGAGAGAGAGAGAGAGAGAGAGAGAAAGGGGATGAAAGAGGGGTGAGGGGTAAGGAAGGGAGGATGAGAGAGAAAGGGGGTATGAGAGTAAGAGGATGCACATGAGCATGGGTGAGAATGACATCAATGCAGCCTGGCCAAGGCAAGTGACCGAAGGCACAGAACCCAGAAGGAAGACCGGGTGAAGGTGGAAGTGCCGGGGCCCCGTCGGATTGATCACAGCACAGCATTGGAGGGCTTAGTCTGACAATTTAAGTGTACCCTAATGTGCTAATATGCTGTGCATACTTGTACATTATGGCATAACCTACCCCAGGGCCTCTAAAAAGTAGTAATGTTAGAAAGGTTTACTACCACTTTAATATCACAGGAGCCTCTCATAGGGCCCCTTGGGCAGTGCCTAAGTGCATAGTTGTCAACATTTCAAAAATATTTTCAGGGACGCTTTTTTTACAAGTGCTATATTTAGAGTAGCTGACATCCGCTATGTTCCTCTATACATCACAATAGTAATTACAAAATTAAATAAGTACTAATAATGGGGCAGAACAAATATGAGGACTGTGAGATTTCCTTTAGTTGAACTAACAAAAGTGTGCCCATTCTAGAGCTGTTAACATTGAGAATATTCAGTATAATTTTAAAGAACAGTTTTTGTGGGTAAGAGGCATAGGAGAGGAGTATGGATGGTATAAAGGTGGGAAGTATGTGCAAGTGAGGGAGAGGAATGTGGAAGGTCTAACAGTGGGCACTATGTACATGAGAGGAGTGCAGATGGTATGGCAGAAGGCACTATGTACAGGAGAGGAGTGTGAAGGGTATGACAGTGGGCACTATGTATAAGAGAAGAGTGTGGAGAGTAGGACAGTAAGCAGTAAATACAGGAGAGGAGTGTGGAGGGAGGGTATGACAGTGGGCACTATGTATAGGAGAGGAGTATGGAGGTAATGACAGTGAGTAGTATGTACAGGAGAGGAGTGTGGAGGGTATGACAGTGGGCACTATGTATAGGAGAGAAGTGTTGGAGGTATGACAGTGGGCACTATGTATAGGAGAGGAGCGTGGAGGGTATGACAGTGAGTAGTATGTACAGGAGAGGAGTGTGGAGGGTATGACAGTGGGCACTATGTATAGGAGAGAAGTGTTGGAGGTATGACAGTGGGCGCTTTGTATAGGAGAGGAGTGTGGAGGGTATGACAGTGGGCACTATGTATAGGAGAGAAGTGTTGGAGGTATGACAGTAGGCACTATGTATAGGAGAGGAGTGTGGAGGGTATGACAGTGAGCAGTATGTACAGGAGAGGAGTGTGGAGGGTATGACAGTGGGCACTATGTATAGGAGAGGAGTGTGGAGGGTACGACAGTGGGCACTATGTACAGGAGAGAAGTGTATAACAGCGGGCACTATGTACAGGAGAGGAGTGTGTAGGATATGACAGCGGGCGCTATGTATAGGAGAGAAATGTGGAGGGTATGACAGTGAGCAGTATGTACAGGAGAGAAATGTGGAGAGTATGACAGTGGGCATGTATAGAAGAGGAGGATGAAGTAATCTGGGAAGGAAAAATGTAAAGGTTTGTGGAAGGATGTTTAGGGACTGCGTAGTGGTTAAGCGCGCCATACATGGATTGAAATGACACCAATTAAGCCGAGACCAGCCATAGTCAATCTATGTATGGGCTAGCTGGTTTTACACAAGTCAACCTGTTATCCGACTTGAGTACAACCAGCTTGTCAGGTTTTCCCCAAAACAATCAGTGCTGCCAGCTATAGTTAGCAACACTAATCATTATATTCACTGGCAGAACACAATAACACTGCGGTAGTGATTGCCCCATTCACAGGTCAGCAGATGAGAGGGTGTGTGGGGACAGGCTGGGGAGAGATACTAGTCAGGGGCTGGGTAGGCACTGGTTAGTATCAGAACAAGATACACACAGGTTACATAGAAATTTTGGAATAAGGCCAAGAACTGTTTAAGAGATATAGGACATTTTGAGCGGACTTTACCGGTACCAGAAAAGGAACACTATATCATTTTATGAAGTTCAATTTATTACAAATATATTACAAAATTAAAAATGAGTACAAGATAAAAACAAGAACTGTGTATACACTATATTACCAAAAGTATTGGGACAAGTGCACAACGAAAGGTTCATAAAGACATGGATGAGCAATTTTCGGATGGATGAACTTGTGGGTAGCGGACTGGCAAATGGTTCACAGCGGTTAGCGGAAGCCTGCAAAATGGCGGCAGAATAGCTCCATGTCAGAAACGCTCCAGTCTGCCTTGACCTGGAATTGGCTGAGCTTTGCGGCTGCCTTGGCCGAAAATGAGCGGTGGTAGTCATAAAAGGCGTGCCCTCCATACTTGCACACTAGGTCTGTGATTGAATGGAGATATAGGTCCAGCTCTTCCCTCCTGTTGGGGGCGGCGGAGCAGACAACATCCATGAACATCCCGAAAGCCAAAACAAATTCGGTGACTGTAAGTTTGCGGGTGAGCCTGGGGTCTTTTGACTTAATGACCACCGAGACATCCCCCCAGGCATATGCTCTGTTGTCGACCACATTGTGCACTGAAATCAGCAGAGATGTTAGATTTATGTCCTTGCCCTACAAGATGTCCTTCCTGAGGCTGGCAGGGACAAGGTGAGCAGGGAGGACAGTAGAAGAGGACTCTGTCGTACCTGCAGGAGGGGATGCCAGCGCCGTGACCACGACTGGGTCAGGGAGGGTGGTGGGAGGGCAAGCCTCCAGGGCTGCGACTCTGGTCTGCATGTCAGTAACTGTTGTGGACAGTGAGGAGACCATGGAGTGCAGCTGGGAGAGGGCCCCAGATATGGACTGCAAGGATGCCTAAGGGGCACTGGGTCCTGTAGCAGCTGTCAGCAGGAAGAGTAGCCTGAATAGCTCTGCCTTTCTGGCCGTAACAGGGTAGGGGATGGCCTTGCGTCTAAGCTCAGCTATGATCTTGCAAATGGTCCAAGTGCGGAGGGACTGCAGGCTGCCACTCTCTGAGCCCATAGAGGGTGACAGAGGGGCGGGTGTGAGGTCATCACTGCCGGCCTGCGACATGACTCCGACTAAAAAATAAGGGGGTGCAAGTGTTATGAAGAGATGTAGTATTGGACAGAAGGCAAGTGGGGCACAGTGACTGGGTTTTTAGAGAAGGATCTGTGAACTACACACCTGAGTGATGCCCTAGCAGCGAGGTCCTGACACGGATCCTGGGTCGACCGGAATCCTGCAATGAGGGTGACATAAGGGTAACATGTATTTACCTTTAGATGAGAAGAAAATGACCTACCCTTGCCATGCTATTGGCCCTGGTGGAATGCAACTGTATGTTCTTCCCCCTATGTGTGTATATATAAATATATATATATATATATATATATATATATATATATATATGTATGTATGTATGTATATATATATATATATATATATATATATATATATATATATATGTATATATATATGTATGTATATATATATATATATATATATATATATATATATATATATATACATGTATGTATATATATATATATATATAGGAAGGCCAGCATGGTGGCCTGCAATTATGGGAGGAGCCCGGAGGGTATAAATACCAGACCTCTCCACGCGGCTGGTGTCGGTTCTAGCGCGCCGTATTACACGTCACCAGGCCGACAAGCAACTCAGTACACGTTCCTGAGTTGTCCGACGCTCCTCGTTCCAGATTACGGATTCGATTCCCGATCGCACCCCCAGTTCGTTCCGCTTCAGCGTCGCAGGTAGGATTTATGCTTTTTCGTCGCTACGTCGAAACCCCTGTTTTTCCACTGAGTTATTTCAACTACCATGCTATTGTTTGTTGGTTTTCTACCCCACAATTCACCCCACTTCCACTGGTTGTTACGCCCGCTACCCAGTGCAAGCATCCCCTCACTCACACGTCCACCACAACACCCCCCCCCCCCCCCCCAAAAAAAAAAAAAAAAAAAAAAAAAAAAAACACACACACACCCACCAGAGCATCTGTCACTGCCCTCCCCACGCACTTCTTGCAGTCACCACAAGTTCGTGTAAATGGGCCCCCACACCTTGCAAAAAAAAAAAAAAAAAAAACACACACACACACCCACCACAGCATCTGTCACTGCCCTCCCCACGCACTTCTTGCAGCCACCGCAAGTTCGTGTAAATGGGCCCCCACACCTTGCAAACCTCAGCAAGACAGTCCACTCCTTGCCTTCCACGGCAACCCAGCCAATGTGAGGCACAGCCGCCCCCCGCACATCTTGCTTCACCGCAGGTTTGTGTCACGGCTCCCACATCCACCCTCCTACATACCTCTGCAATCGTTGCAGCTCGATCTCCATTGGCCTCGCTGCCACAACTTCCCCAGTAGCAAACTTCAGCTACTCACGCCTTTCTCTATCCCTTTTCACCTTTCCCTTAGGTCAGTAAGTCGTCCCTTGGTCTCCTATACAACAGGATCGGACCACCCCTTTCTCTTTCCAGGTAATTTCGAGGGCTTGCATCTCTTCACCAGGGGGTCAACTACGGCCCCGAATCAGCTCTTGCAACCCATCTCTCACAAATAATTTCATGTCACCCCACCATAGGCACCAGGTCTCCCAGGCTTGACCCCAACAGAGACTCTATCACTAGGGCAGCAAGCAGGTGCGTAGGTTGTCGTTGTTTCAGTTTTCCATTCTCTTCACACACCTTTTCACTACATATCCCTGTCACACATACTTTTTCGGCTCAGCACCCAGGCGTTAGTAACTGTCACATACTTCTATGCATGTCACTCTGTTTTCGAAGCACAAGTCTTCACTACGCAGACAAGGTCACCTAGTCTCATGACTTGCTGGCAGTGCAAGTATTAGCTGACCGAACCTACGTCAAACTACTACAGACCGAAACATCCCTACTTAGCAACCAACCAGCAGCCACTCTCCCCAGTACCGCCCTGGTGGGGCTCTGGTTGAACTAGTCCGTGCCGAGCACAGACGGACACCCGAGCATCGGTTACCTGGTCAGTCACCTCCTGGCTTACCTCGGTTTGTCACGCATTCTCTGAGTTCCACAGGCCAAAGAAACAAACTCACCCAGCGCTCACGCGCATCCCCGATTGCTACCATACCGTCGAACGGTATCCTGCTTCGTTCACACATCTCCCCTCCCCATCCAAGCAGAACACCATAGTTTGATAAAATCTCCAGGCGTTAGTAACTGTCACATACTTCTATGCATGTCACTCTATTTTCGAAGCACAAGCCTTCACTACGCAGACAAGGTCACCTAATCTCATGACTTGCTGGCAGTGCAAGTATTAGCTGACCGAACCTACGTCATATTGCTACAGATCGAAACATTCCTACTTAGCAAACCAATCAGTAGCCACTCCCCCCAGTGCCGCCCTGGGGGGGCTCTGGTTAACCAGTCCGTGCCGAGCACAGACGGACACCCGAGCATCGGTTACCTGGCCAGTCACCTCCTGGCTTACCTCGGTTGTCACGCATTCTTTGAGTTCCACAGGCCAATGAAACAAACTCACCCAGCGCTCACGCGCATCCCCGATTCTCACCATACCGTCGAACGGTATCCTGCTTCGTTCACACATCTCCCCTTCCCATCCACGCAGAACACCATAGTTTTGAAAAAAAAAAAAAAAATAATTTTCCAGGCGTTAGTAACTGTCACATACTTCTATGCATATCACTCTATTTTTCGAAGCACAAGCCTTCACTACGCAGACAAGGTCACCTAATCTCATGACTTGCTGGCAGTGCAAGTATTAGCTGACCGAACCCACGTCAAATTACTACAGATCGAAACATTCCTACTTAGCAAACCAATCAGTAGCCACTCCCCCCAGTGCCGCCCTGGGGGGGCTCTGGTTAACCAGTCCGTGCCGAGCACAGACGGACACCCGAGCATCAGCCACCCGGCCAGTCACCTCCTGGCTCACCTCGGGTGTCACGCATCCTCCGAGTTTACATATAGGCTCATGGAACATCCCACTCAGCGCACGCGCGCAAACCGTTTGTCCCCAATGCCCGTCACACAGGTATCCCGCCCTGCCCCCCCCTCCCCCCTTCATATTTCCGCAATCCACAAACACAGATACATCCTCTCCTGCCCTTCAAAACTTAAAACTCAAAAAAAAAAAAAAAAAAAAAAAAGTAAACGAGAGAAACATGCACCCCCCCCCTCTTTTATTCTAGCAGACGCCATGTCTCTGGCCGGCAGCGACAATCTCAACCCCGCCCCATCACCTCCCGAAGCGGGCCCGGCAGACAACTTCGCACAAGCCTTCAGAGCTTGGACCATCCCCAGACTCTCAGCCGAGCTGAGGCGCAGGAACATCCCCTACCCCATCACGGCCAGGAAAGCTGAACTGTTCAGGCTACTGTTCCCAAGCCCATCCCCACCAAACCCACCAGACACGCAGGCATCACTACAATCAATTGCCTCGGCAGTGTCCCAGCTACACACGCTGGTCTCCTCCCTATCAACTACCATCTCTGACGTCCAGGCCAGAGTGGGGACCTTGGAGCTCCAGCAAGTTACCCCCACTCCACCAGCTGTCGCCCCCGCCACCCCCACATCATGCATTACAAGAATCCGGACCCGATCCGACCATGTCCGCTATCCCTCACTGGTCTCAACTAACCCCAGTCTGAGTCACCACCTTCACGGCGCCACCAGTCTCATAAACCTCTCATTGTCACACAACACGCTGAAAGCCTACCAAGCTGCTTGGAGGACGTACCTACGGTTTCTGGACACATGCCACGGGGGGTCACCAGGGGACCTCCACCATATCCTAGCCTTCATTTCCCACTGCTACACTCGGCTGGCGTTATCACACAATACCATCAAACTTTATCTAGCCGGTATCCAGCATTTCATTTCCTTACAAGACCCTTCCAAACCATCTTTGTTCGCTTCCCACGCAGTCAAGGCAATCCTGTGCGGCATCCTCAAAAAACAGCCGCAGGTCAATGCCAAACGCCTCCCAGTAACCGGTGCCATTTTCCGGGATTTATCGATCATGCTCTCGCATTCCCCTTTTGGCCTTTTTCCCAGCCTGGTCATCCAGGCTGCCATGCACCTGGCCTTCTACGGCTTCTTACGGCCCAGCGAGTTTTCAGTTACTGGCCCTAGCTGCAAGACGCTACGCAGGCGGCACCTCGTACGCCATCAGACCTTTTTCATCCTGCACCTCGAGGCATCCAAAACGCAGCAGACTGGCCCAGGCATCGACATCAAACTGTTCGAAACTCTCAATGCCTGGTGCCCCGTGGCAGTTCTAGATCAGCTACTAGCACACCTACCTGATCCCTCACCTGACAGCCCGTTGCTACCATTTCCGGTCAGACCCCTTAGTAGCAATCAATTCGTCACGCACGTCAGGATTCTCCTCCGCAACTTAGGTCTTGACCCAGCGAAATTCTCAGGTCACTCCTTTCGCATCGGAGCAGCCTCCGCGGCCTCCCGCAATGGAGTCCCCGATCACGTGATCAGGAGGATGGGACGATGGAAGTCCACCTGTTTTGCCCGTTACATTCCCGATCCCCAGACCGAAATGTCCCGGGCCTTCAGTAACCTTGCCTTGTAGCATTTGCCTTTACCAAACAAATAAACCATTACCTCCCTAAAAACAAGTCTTTTGCGCCCTTTTCTTAACTACTCTCCTAGCAGAAAGGGCCTCACGGCCCAGCTCACCAGGGCTTACCTTACGGTAGACCAGGGCACACTTCAGGTCTAGTTTGTTGTCTGTCTTGTGGCGTGTTTATGTTTTGCTCCTTCACATCATTATGGACCGAGGGCTCCGACCATAAATAGGAAGGCCAGCATGGTGGCCTGCAATTATGGGAGGAGCCCGGAGGGTATAAATACCAGACCTCTCCACACGGCTGGTGTCGGTTCTAGCGCGCCGTACCCGCCCACCCATTCCCTTTCTCAGAACACTCTGATATGGTTCTCTACAGAAACAGCCATTACTTCTCAGGTAAGCGCCCTTTTCTTAACTACTCTCCTAGCAGAAAGGGCCTCACGGCCCAGCTCACCAGGGCTTACCTTACGGTAGACCAGGGCACACTTCAGGTCTAGTTTGTTGTCTGTCTTGTGGCGTGTTTATGTTTTGCTCCTTCACATCATTATGGACCGAGGGCTCCGACCATAAATATATATATATATATATATTTTTTTTTAACTGGGGAGAAACTACCAACCTGGTGTTGGATGAAAAACCTGAACTCGACTGACCTGAGGAAAAGACAGAGAGGATGATGAGTAGCCGGTTCGCCACTGAAAATAATTGTAACTGAATGTTGCTACGTGTATGTGAGGCTGATTGGGTGCCCCCGTGGTATGTTTGTAATCTGGTTTGTGCCCGGAATGTTTTGACGCTACTGAAGATAAGCTGCCGTTTGTGTGGTTACAAAGGTCACTATGACTGATTTAGGATGCTGCGAAGAAATTGCGTGATTGTAAGGGTCTCAGTCTGGTGTGATGCGACGATATTGCATGGTCACCAGGGCCTCAGTCTAGTTTGCTGAGACGATTTTGCTTGGTCGCAAGGGTCCCAGTGAGTCTCCAGCTGCTGGGACGAAATTGCGTGATTGCAAGGGTCTCAATGAGTATGAGGTTTGTTTTGAGATGATATTGCTTGGATGCAAGGGTCTCTGCGAATGACAGGCTGCTGATATGGTATTGCGTGTTTGTAAAAAATGAGAGAAGTGCGTACGAACGATTCGTAAGTTGCACTGCGGGATCCAAACACATGGTATGGGTGACACTGCGAGTGGATACGAATTTGACATGACAAAAATGGTAACGAAACCTACCTGCGACAGTGGCAGCGCGACTGGATCTGCATCGGTCTGAAGCAGGTATGCAACGTATCTGAAGAGTGTTGTGTAGCGCCGTGTATGACGCTTGCAACATGACTTTGTATTTCGGCAAGTAATGGGGGGGGGGAGTACCGTGTACGAATGATTCATAAGTCCCACCGTGGGACCTGAACACTGTATGGGGGATACAACGAATGGCAATGATTTCAGACAAGATGCAAATGCAAAGTAATGACTCCAAGACTTGATCAACAAACCAAGAATAAGCAATCGCGGTGTACTACCTAGCCTGGTGACTTAACGAATCATGCACTGGAAGCAACAATAAGTATGGGCGAGTGGGCTGCTTAAATACCCTCCGGGCTCCTCCCAAAAATGTAGGCAACCAAACCTTGGCCTTCTTATATATATATTTTTTTTTTTAATTTTTAATTTTTTTTTTCTACATACTGTCAACAGTCAGCGTCACTATAACTAACACCACTACCAGTCCACTTCTACTCCTCCATGACGACATCACGGAGCTGGCGGATATTAGAGACCTTGCGCTCCTCCACCTTCCGTTTGAAGATGCCCCACAGATGCTCAATAGGGTTTAGGTCTGGAGACATGCTTGGTCAGTCCATCACCTTTACCCTCAGCTTCTTTAGCAAGTCAGTGGTCGTCTTGGAGGTGTGTTTGGGGTCGTTATCATGTTGGAATACTGCCCTGCGGCCTAGTACACGTTGGCATTCATGGTTCCCTCAATGAACTGTAGCTTCCCAGTGCTGGCAGCACTCATGCAGCCCCAGACCATGACACTCCCAGCACCATGCTTGACTGTAGGCAAGACACACTTGTCTTTGTACTCCTCACCTGGTTGCCGCCACACACGCTTGACACCATCTGAACCAAATAAGTTTATCTTGGTCTCATCAGACCACAGGACACGGTTCCAGTAATCCATGTCCTTAGTCTGCTTGTCTTTAGCAAACTGTTTGTGGGCTTTCTTGTGCATCATCTTTAGAAGAGGCTTCCTTCTGGGACGACAGCCATGCAGACCAATTTGATGCAGTGTGCGGCATCTGATCTGAGCACTGACAGGTTCACCCCCCCACCCTTTCAACCTCTGCAGCAATGCTGGCAGTACTCATACGTCTATTTCCCAAAGACAACCTCTGGATATGACACTGAGCATGTGCACTCAACACCTTTGGTCGATCATAGTGAGGCCTGTTCTGAGTGGAACCTGTCCTGTTAAACTGCTCCAGGGCCTCCGAAAATGTGATAGGTAGTCAGAAAATCAGATAGGCCCTTAGAAAGTCTGAAGGTGCTCCTTGGATTTTGTGTGGCCAGGCTGTGAAAAAGTCTGATACTTGTGGTATCCCCATACTAAGGAGGAGTAGCAGAATGTGTTTTGGGGTGTGATTCTAAGTATGCCTATGATGTGTGCTAGAAATATCTTGTTAGGAGACAGCAGAATGTGGGTTGTGTGTAATTTTAGGTATGGCTATGCTGTGTGTGAGACATACCTTGTTAAAATGACAACTTTGTGTAAAAAAATTTAAAAATAAAATAATAATTTTCTTTCCTGCGTTTGTGGTAAAAAATTACATTTTTAAAAGACTCATTATGCAGCTTATAAAATACCTTTGAGTGTTTGCTTTCCAAAATGGGGTCATTTTGTGGGTGTTTACAATGTCCTGTGACGTGTGTGTGTTTTTTTTACATTAGGGGGTGGGGCTGACGTCATTGATCGGCTTTCCCGATGACCGGGAACAGCCGATCAATGACAGGCAGAGTAGGAAGCGCGGGGAGAGGTTTGTTTACACAGACCTCTCCCCGTTCTTCAGCTCTGTGACCCGATCGCGGGACACCAGCGGCGATCGGGTCCGCTGGTCCCGGGGTCACGGAGCTCCCGACCGGGGTCGCGAGCGTGCCGCTGGCAGGGCCATTCTGCCGCAGTATATCTGCGTGACGCAGTCAGGAAGCGGTTAAATACCACCAAAAGAAAGCTCTGACTGTCTCAAAACATCATACACATTTAATTTGGGTATAGTGCTAAAAACGTAAAAATGGCCTAGTCAGGAAGGAAATGAAAGTGTCCAGTATTGAGGTGGTTAATAACATTTGCTTTTTTAACCTCATTCACACAAAACAAATGTACATTAGCTTGTTCCTTGTCAGCGCACGCTCCTGCATTCCGATTGGTTGCTATAAATTACTGGAACAATGAATTATCACATAAGAAAAAAGCTCTTTAACGAAGAAGGCCAAAAGTAAGTTAGGCAAAACAAAGAGGCAAGTTTAAATATTTTATAAGTAAGCCTGTGCAATTAAAAAAATTTAAGGCTGAACATTTGTAATTATAATTGGTTTTCTTTTCATTTAATCTGCTGTACAGCTTCTCTGTTTTTTTCTGCCTTGCTAGTTTTATGCAGTCTCTGTTAGCTTAGTACCTTGTACTCGGCCACCCCACTGTGTCTTGCAGAGTTGTCACTACTTTTTACTGCTCAGCTACTTTAAAATAAATGTGAAAACTCGGATTCTCAAACAAACAAGGCATACCATAGTCATATTGGAATCAGTCTCAGTGTCGGCAAATATTGCGATGTAACATGACCACTTCAGAATATCGGCGCATGGCCTGGGCAGTAGACATGTGCGATTAGTTTCGTACGACTCGGAAATTCGTACGAATTTTTCAAAAAATTCGAATTACGAATTTTTACGAATACGAATTCTGTACGAAATACGAAATTTCGTTTACGAATTTCGGATCCGAAAAAAAAAAAAGAAATTATAGCGGATATAACGAATGATTCGAATGAATTTGAGATTCAGCATAACGGATAACGACACTCTACGAATAATAACGAATTATCCGAAAACGTATTAACGTTACATAACACAAGTCTATTGTCTATTTTCACCAATCACTCAGAGGAAGTACGAAATACGAAATTTCGTATTTGTAAACTAAATTTCGTATTTCGTACTTCCTCTGAGTGATTGGTGAACAATAGACTTGTGTTATGTAATGTTAATAAGTTTTCGGATAATTCGTTATTATTAGTAGAGTGTCGATATTCGTAACGATTCGTAACGATTCGTAAAGATTCGTAATGATATTAACGATTTGTAACGATATTAACGATTCGTAACGATTCGTACGAAATTCGTATTTCGTACGAATCCGAATTAAATTCCGTACACGAATTACGAATTACAAATTTTTTTTTATACGAAACGGAACGAAACAAAACAAATTTTTTGACGGCTCCCATGTCTACTGGGCAGGGGGAAGTAGGAAGTCAAAGTGGCCGGTCCTTATGTGATGTCAACACTGGATCCTAAAATTCAACCCACAACAGGTCAGCAGAATGAAGCATGTGCACAGAAGGATGATGAATTACTTCAAAATGAAAGGACCCTCAAGGTAATGCCTAACTATAATGATCAATAAAGTTCAAAAGAAAACAAACTTAGTTGAAGTATTGTGATTTGTCCAACTCGAGTAACCACTTAAGCCCCGGACCATTTTGCTGGCCAAAGACCAGAGCACTTTTTGCGATTCGGCACTGTGTCTATTTAACTGACAATTGCGCGGTCGTGCGACGTGGCTCCCAAAACAAAATTGATGTCTTTTTTTCCCCACAAATAGAGCTTTCTTTTGGTGGTATTTGATCACCTCTGCGGTTTTAATTTTTTGCGCTATAAACAAAAAAAGAGCGCCAATTTTGAAAGAAACGCATTATTTTTTGCTTTTTGCTATAATAAATATCCCCCAAAAATATATAAAAAACATTTTTTTCCTCAGTTTAGGCAGATACGTATCCTTCTACATATATTTGGTAAAAAAAAATCGAAATAAACGTTTATTGATTGGTTTGCGCAAAAAGTTATAGCGTCTACAAAATAGGGGATAGATTTATGGCATTTTTATTAATAATTCTTTCTTATTAGTAATGGCGGCGATCAGCGATTTTTATCGTGACTGCGACATTATCCCTTGATAAAGTCACGTGGGCGTGACGCAACGCGTCGGGAGGAGGAGCCAAGTGACGTCACCGAGACGAGCAGGGCAGGAAGCCCTTACAGTGCCTGACACATTTCTCACTACCGCGCTCAGATCGCAGGGTGCTGTGTAAGTAGACTGGCTCAAGCCATAACTTATGCACACCATTCAAAGTGTAGCAATACTGCACAATGTGTATGTATCTGTTTTATATCCTCATGCAAACACGGAAAGGATAAAGAGGACGTGATCAGCAGGAAGAAAACACCGTAACAAGATAAGTGAAAGTGAAACGTATATACCTGTTAAAACATATATTCACTGACGGTGCTTATCTCATATCCTTTACATCTTTTAATGTTTGTTCAACATCAAAGGTGAATTAAGCTAACCAATCAAAGGTGGTTGGAGTTTTTTCATTTTTTTATTTTTTGGATTGCAAAGGGCAAATTATTCAATTAAAGCCTCAGAACCAATTAAGGAGAAATACCTGTTAAGCGACCGCAATAAACCCTCAGGAGGCATCTATTAGATGCATGGACCTATCAAGGGTCCTAAATCAAACGCGTTTTCACCTAAATTAAACGCGTTTTTACTTAAAGCACTATCTCACAATTAATTCATACCCACTGGTACCACAATTAGGAAAAGCATTTATTTATTTATTTATGTTTTTATGTATTTATATATACACAGTGCACGAATTTAAGGGAGGTTTTTACACACCACATATGTAGCACAATTGCACAAGGATTTTTAATCACATCTACACTATAATTTTAAGGTTGATTGAAAGCGCACCCATTGCACAATATTATTTTTGTGTATTTTAGACATTATGGCGGACACGTCGGACAATTTTGGCGTGATTTTGGGACCATTCACATTTATACAGCGATCACTGCGATTAAATTTGCACTGATTACTATGTAAATGTGACTGGCAGTGAAGGGGTAAACACTAGGTGGCGCTGTAGGGTTTAAGTGTCCTGGGGAGTGTTTCTAACTGTAGGGGGGGTGGGCTAGCTGTGACACATCACTGATCATAGCTCCCGATCACAGGGAGCTATGATCAGTGACACTCTCACTAGGCAGAACTGGGAGATGCTTGTTTACATTAGCATCTCCCCGTTCCTCCTCTCTGTGAGACAATTGCGGGTATCCCCGCGGACATCGAGTCCACGGGAACCGCGACCCGACTCACGGAGCTCCCGGCCGGCGCAGTGGCAAATTCAAAGGGACGTACAGGTACGCCCATTTGCGCAGCCGCGCCATTCTGCCGACGTACATCAGCGTGTTCCGGTTGGGGAACCGGTTAAGGGGGAAAATTAATGGAGTGGGAGCCTTCGGTAAATGCATAAATAGAACTGACAATAAAAAACCTGTCTTGGCCCAAGCCCAAAAGCATAAAAATAGAAATAGCCCACTGCATGTATCAAAGATAGCAAACAGTTTTATTAGATAAACCACAAATGTATGTTTAAAACAATGACGAACAGACACAAACAAACACTAATAAAAACAAACCAAGTCCACCTCTTGCAGACCCATGTATAAGACCAAGATAACAGCGTCATGTGGTAATTGTGCAATAATACATCTAGTGTTGAGGGTTATACCCTTCAGTCCGCAAAACCTCTTAAAGCCGAGTTCCACCTAAAAATGGAACTTCCACTTTTCCGGTTCCTCACCACCTCCGGTGTCACATTTGTAACCTTTCAGGGTGGAAGGGGGGAGCAGACACCTGTCTAATACAGGTATTTTGCTCCCACTTCCGGGCATAGATACCGAGCCACCCGCGGGTATCTACGCCACTTCCCGCCCCCCGGCTTTCTGGTAGACACACGGGTCCCAGAAAAATGCAGGGACCAGTGGGATAGCGCAGCGCGAGTCGCGCTTGCGCAGTAGGGAACCAGGAAGTGAAGCCGCAAGGCTTCACTTCCGGATTCCCTTACTGAGGATGGTGGCGGTTAGGGATTAGCCTGGTGTTCGATTCGAACCCATGTTCGAATCGAACATCGGGCGTTCGCCCGCTCGGCGAGCCCAGAACTATTTGGGCCGCTCGCATGAAATTCGTGTGATGCGAGCGGCCCGCAATGCACTGCGCCAGTTGCAGTGCATTGCTGGCTGATGATTGGCCAAGCATGCACTGTGACCCGCATGCTTGGCCAATCAAAGAGCCAGCGGCGAGGAGAGCAATAATTGGCCACAGGCAGGATGCCTGTGTCCAATTATAGCTCAGGGGGTTTAGTACACGCCCCACAGTATAAGAGGCCACCGCGTCGGCGGCCTCGCATATTGTGTTGTGTTCCAGCGTCAGTGTCAGTGTGCTGACTGCTGACATTATGTGCTATGATTCTTGGGATTAGTGTGTGCGTGCTGTTAGTACAGCATTGCAGTATCACATCTGGGGGGTGTCTATAGCAGTGTTTCTCAACTCCAGTCCTCAAGGCGCCCCAACAGGTCATGTTTTCAGGATTTCCATTATTTTGCACAGGTGATTTGATCAGCTTCACTGCCTTAGCAATTACCACAGCCATTTCATCTAAGGGAAATCCTGAAAACATGACCTGTTGGGGTGCCTTGAGGACTGGAGTTGAGAAACACTGGTCTATAGTATGCCTGTGAAGGGGCGCATGTTTCCTGTGCTTAGAACTGTCCCTGCAAAAAGTGTAATTTTTGCAGGAAAAAAAGCTATTTAAAATCACTTGCGCCTAATGTATTGACGGCTCCCGTAACACAGAGAACAGTCATTCATTGAAAGCCATTCATAAAAAAAAAAGTCATTGAAAAAAAAAAAAAAAAAGCGTGGGTGTCCCCCCAAATTCAATAACCAGGCCCTCAGGTCTGCTATGGATATTAAGGGGGACCCCAGCCAAAAAAAAAAAATGGCGTGGGGTTCCCCTCAAAATCCACACCAGACCCTTGAGGTCTGGGATGGATTTTAAGGGGAACCCCAGCCAAAAAAAAATGGCGTGGGGTCCCTCTCAAAATCCATACCAGACCCTTATCCGAGCACGCAACCTGGCAGGCCGCAGGAAAAGAGGGGGGGACGAGAGCGCCCTCCCTCCCTCCTGAACAGTACCAGGCCACATGCCCTCAACATTGGGAGGGTGCTTTGGGGGTCTGAGACCCCCAAAGCACCTTGTCCCCATGTTGATGAGGACAAGGGCCTCTTCCCCACAACCCTGGCCATTGGTTGTGGGGGTCTGCGGGCGGGGGGCTTATCGGAATCTGGAAGCCCCCTTTAACAAGGGGACCCCCAGATCCCGCCCCCCCCCTGTGTGAAATGGTAAGGGGGTACAAAAGTACCCCTACCATTTCACCAAAAAAGTGTCAAAAATGGTAAAAAATGACAGGAGACGGTCTTTGACAATTCCTTTATTAAAATCTTCTTTCTTCTGGTCTTCCTTCTTCCTTTCTTCATCCTTCGGTTTCTTCATCTTCTCCTTCCGGCATCTTCTTCCATCTTCTTCTTCCATCATCTTCTTCCTCCGATCCGCTTCTTCTTGCTCTGGTCTTCTCGTCCGGCATCTTCTTCCATGGCGTTGGCGTCTCTTCTGGGCCGCTCCGCGCAATGGGAGGCTCCCGCTGTGTGAGGCTTTGCTGCATCTGACAGGTCTTTTATAACGGAGGGCGGGGCCACCTGGTAACCCCGCCCCTCTGACGCACGGGGACGTCATGGGGAATTCCCTATGGCTTTCCCCATGACGTCAGAGGGGGGCGGGTCATCAGGTGGCCCCGCCCTCCGTTATAAAAGACCTGTCAGACGCAGCGAAGCCTCACACAGCAGGAGCCTCCCATTGCGCGGAGCGGCCCAAGAAGAGACCCGGACGCCGTGGAAGAAGATGCCGGACGAGAAGACCAGAGCAAGAAGAAGCAGATCGGAGGAAGAAGATGATGGAAGAAGAAGATGGAAGAAGATGCCGGAAGGAGAAGATGAAGAAACCGAAGGATGAAGAGAGGAAGAAGGAAGAAGACCAGAAGAAAGAAGATTTTAATAAAGGAATTGTCAAAGACCGTCTCCTGTCATTTTTAAAATTTTTGACACTTTTTTGGTGAAATGGTAGGAAATACCCCCTTACCATTTCACACGGGGGGGGGCGGGATCTGGGGGTCCCCTTGTTAAAGGGGGCTTCCAGATTCCGATAAGCCCCCCGCCCGCAGACCCCCACAACCCTGGCCATTGTCCTCATCAACATGGGGACAAGGTGCTTTGGGGGTCTCAGACCCCCAAAGCATCCTCCCAATGTTGAGGGCATGTGGCCTGGTACGGTTCAGGACGGAGGGAGGGGGCTCTCGTCCCCCCTCTTTTCCTGCGGCCTGCCAGGTTGCGTGCTCGGATAAGGGTCTGGTATGGATTTTGAGGGGGACCCCACGCCATTTTTTTGGGCTGGGGTTCCCCTTAAAATCCATCCCAGACCTCAAGGGTCTGGTATGGATTTTGAGGGGGACCCCACGCCATTTTTTTTTTTTTTTTTGGCTGGGGACCCCCTTAATATCCATAGCAGACCTGAAGGGCCTAGTTATTGAATTTGGGGGGACCCCCACGCTTTTTTTTTTAAATTTTTTTTATTTTTCATCAATGACTTTTTTTTTATGAATGGCTTTGAATGAATGACTGTTCTCTGTGTTACGGGAGCCGTCAATACATTAGCCGCGAGTCATTTTAAATAGCTTTTTTTCCTGCAAAAATTACACTTTTTGCAGGGACAGTTCTAAGCACAGGAAACATGCGTCCCTTCACAGGCATACTATAGACACCCTCCAGGTACGAAATTTAAAGGAATATTACACTTTTATTGTTTCACTTTAAGCATTATTAAAATCACTGCTCCTGAAAAAACGGCCGTTTTAAAAAAAAAAATTTGCATTGATACATGTCCCCTGGGGCAGGACCCAGGTCCCCAAACACTTTTTATGACAATAACATGCATATTAGCCTTTAAAATTAGCACTTTTGATTTCGAACGTTCGCATCCATTGTAACTAATAGGGTTCTAATGCTCGCATGGACTTTAGGTCCGTTTGCGGGTTCTGGTGCGAGCCGAACCCGGGGGTGTTCGGGTCATCCCTAGTGGCGGTAGCACCCAACAGCTGAGGGATAGATTGGCTTTGGGTGCCGACATCGCAGGCGCCCTGGACAGGTGAGTGTCCATATTTTAATTTAATATAATATTTAATATTATTTAATATTTTACAATGGTCTAGAAGAGGTATGTCAAACAGGATGGTTGTGTACACACAATGTAGAGCCACTAAAGACACTCAGTAGCATATCCACTCCTGTATGCTCCTTCGCATTGTAGCATATGGCTGCAAAAAGCAAAATGATAGTCCCGATCCCCTAGGGACCATTTGTAATTCAAAGATTGTATATAAAATATTGCATAGTTCCCAAGTTCTTGGGGTGTAAGGTATACTTATCAGATCCAGAAATGTGGCCAACTCCTCTCTATGTTTTTGGGGTATAGAAAAATACAAACCCCATTGGAAAGGAAGTAATAAAGTCATTACCCTTAGCAAATACAAATCTCGCTGGATATATGAGATGCAATCTTTCACCCCCCCCCCCCCCCCCTCAAGGTTACAACATAGAATTTGATTTAAATTGTTTAACTTCCAATTATTAATTCATATAGATCACCATCAATATATTCATACATCTATTTTACCTATTCATTCCTTCATTATGGATAAATGAGTATTTATAGCTTTGGGTTTAATCATTCTTTCTTTGTTTTCTTTCTTTTTTTTTTGTTTCTTTCTTTTTTTATTCTTCTCTTTTATTATACACTATTATTATCTTATTTTATTTTAATTTCTTTTGCCTACATTTTTTTTCACTCTAATATTTTTTGTTTCTTTTTTTACATATAAATATTTTTATTTCATTTTAATTTTATTTTCATTTTATTTTTATTTTCATTTTATTTTTTCATTTTACATTCATACACACTAGGGCCAATTTTTTTAGACAGGATTCTATTAACCTACCGGCATGTCTTTAGATTGTTGGAGGAAACCGGAGTTCCCGGAGGAAACCCACAAAGGCACAAGGAGAACATGCAAACTCCAGGCAGATGATGTTGTGGTCAGGATTCGATCCTTTTTGCTGCTCAGTGAAAGTGCTAACCACTACACATTATATGTCTCTCATAGGAATGAAAATGCTCAAATTACATTTTATACATACCTATTATCTACTTGGGAAATAACTGTAAAGTCTCCTTTGAGCCAGTATGGTCTCTATGACCACTGTTGAATCTATTGATGTCTGCTGGCTTTTCATTTACATAATGAAAGCTTTTAAATAAGTATATGCGGTTACTATAGTTACTGCTGGTGTATTTAGTCTGGCCTCTGTCACCGGTCTCCAAACCCTTAAAAAAGTCACATGTGTTGTGACACAACGCGTCAGGAGGAGCCGGGAGACGTCACTTCCGGTCACGGCCGGGACTGTAAGTTCCCATTCAAACATGCTGTTTTTATGCACGCTGCGTAAACTAGACAGGTGCCATCTGTGCCACCTGTACCACCTTTGTGCCACATCAGTGCCACCTCTGTGCCACATCAGTGCCACCTGTGCTACATCAGTGATAAACAGTGCCTCTACAGTGCCTCATCAGTGCCACCAGAGCCACACCAGTGCCACTACAGTGCTCATCTGTGCCACATAAGTGCCACCTATGCCCATCAGTGCCCATCTGTGCCATCAGTGCCACCTGTGCCCATCAGTGCCACCTGTGCCCATCAGTGCCAACTGTGCTCAGCACCCAGCAGTGCACCCTTACCAGCACCCAGCAGTGAAACCTCACCAGCACCCAGCAGTGCAGCCACACCTGTCTAGTTTATGTATATCACAACAGTTGCAACACCAGTATGGCAAAAAAATATTTTACCAGCAAGGAGGCCTACCAGTGTCTTAGCCTGAGCAATGAGAGCAGCGGGGAGCTCTCTAAATCTCAGTCCGATTCTGATTCAGTATATGAACCCATTACAAGCAGTGGGTCTGTTACAGAATCGGAGGAAGAGGAATGTGTGCCCATGAAAAGAAGGCATTCTGGCGTGGAGCAGAAGCCTACTACAAGCAGCACAGTGGCGTCCACCTCAAGCGCAGTGCCATCCACCTTGAGCGCAGTGCCGTCCACCTCAAGCGCAGGGCCATCCACCTCGAGTGCAGTGCCATCCACCTCAAGAGCAGTGCCACTGCAACAAAGACCAAGCACCAGTAGGGTGTAATCTCAGCCCCAACGGGATAGGGTCCATGCCAGCCTTCCCCATGCCCAGCCAGGTGTCCAGGTGAACACCGATGATTTTGCCATGCTTGATTTTTTCATTTGATTTTCACTGAAGACTTACTATAGTCCATCATGGCCCAGTGCAACCTCTATGCAAAGCAGTACAAATTAAGCAACCCTGGTTCCTGTTACCCCCGTCCCTTTGAGTAGAGAGAACTTACCGTAGAGGAATTCTAAATTTTTTTAGGCCTAACCTCCTTTGGGACTCACAAAAACCAACGAATTGTACTCCTATTGGTCTACCAGCCCCATCCACCACATGCCACTATTCTCATCCATTATGCCAAGATCAAGATACCTTATGATTATGCAGTTCCTCCACTATAATAACAACACCAAGTGCCCTCCCCGAAATGACCCAGCTTTTGACAAATTATTTAAAATTTGGTTACTCCTAAATCATTTCTCTGAAAAATTCCCCCAGTTATATACCCCTGACCAGAATATGTTTGAGGATGAGTCCCTTGTAAAATTCACAGGCAGGCTGGACATCAAATAGTTTATCCCCAGCAAAAGGGCCTAATATGGGGTTAAAATGTACAAACTATGTGACCGAGCCACGGACTACATCTACGCCTTCCTGGTGTACGAAGGGAAGGACTCCCAACTGCGTCCCCCTGAATGGCCAGAATATATTGGAACCAGCGGAAAAGTTGTCTGGGAGCGTATCTATCCACTCCTTGGAAAGGGATACCATCTTTATGTGGATCATTTTTATACAAGCTTGCCCCTCTTCCGCAATCTTCACTGGAGGGACACTCCAGAAGGTGGTACAGTAAAACCCAATAGAAAGGGCTTCCCGCGGGGGGCGCATGCGCGGCGCGAAGCAGAGCAGCAGCTAGAAGAAGGAGCTCCGGCCCCGTCAGAGACTAATAGCACTCCCCGGGACGCTTAAACCTTTTTTACAGCACCGAAATGTACCTCTCCCTCCCGAGGGACTAATTGTGCATGCCGACAGGCAGAAAATCCAAACCTAAAACCGCCCAGCGGTCGCTAACTAATTACCTCTTGAGAGCCCGCGAACAGGCCGGGATGTCGCAAGATGGCGCCCAGCAAAGAACCCCGCCACGCGGGACGAATGCTGCGGCACTTCCCCTGTCACAACAAGGGGAACAGCCGGCACAGTCTTCACAACTCACAAAGGCAGATCTGGAGGACAGCCTGGCAGCCATGTATGATAGATTGGCCAGAAAATTCCAGGCCGAACTACACAAGTCCACTACCTCCCTCTCCCAGGAGATTTCCGCGCTAGGTAACCGCACGGACCTCCTCGAGGTGAAGCACGACGAACTTCATCTAGCCTACACAGACCTTAGGAGAGACCATGAGCTGCTTGCTGACACTGTTGTCCAGCTCCAGAACCACATGGAGGATTTGGACAACAGGAACCGGAGGAACAACATTAGAGTCCGAGGAGTTCCGGAGACGGTGACGGATCTAACGGATGCCATCAACAGACTGTTTCACTCCCTCCTGCTGGAGCTCCCCGTGGACTCATTTACCTGTGACCGTTTGCACCGAGCTCTCAGGCCTAAGCCCCCACCAGAAAAACCTCCAAGACACATTATTATGTGTCTCAAGGACTACCTGACCAAGGAGGAAATTCTTAAGGCTTCTCGTAACACCCCCCGGATCTTACTTGATGGCCTTCCCCTGCAAATCTACCCGGATATCTCTCCGGCGACCCTGGAGAAACGTAGACGAATGAAGGAAATCACGACCGTCTTACAAGCCGCTCACATTCGTTACAGATGGGGCTTCCCCTTTAAACTTATCATCCCGCACAACGGCACCACATACCTTGCCACTACGATCAGAGAAGGGAAGGAAATACTGATCAAACTCGGCCTTCTGGAACCACAGCACGCTGTCAGGATGCCCACCACCCGCATCTCACCTATCTGGGCTACCCCTTCACAACACAGAGATCGCAGAGCTCAAAGGCCTCTCCCTCAACCCGAATACTGATAAGGAATGCCTCCAGTGATGACACCCATGTCCCCCCCAAGATCAGCGCAGAAGGACCGTGAACTGCCTGCTCTACCAGATCTTTTTTTTGGCTCTCCGGTATGTACGTTCTCCCTGACTTTGCTTTCCCGCCCCCCCCCCCCCCCCCCCAGATTATCTCCCCCCTCCTCTTTTTTCTTTTCCACATTTTTTTTCCCTACAACATTGAAATATTTTTTTCTATCCCCCCCGGATCCCACCTCCTCCCCCAATCTTACCTCCTGTCGGCATAAGGACTTCCATTTGCCAAATACAGTCTATGACCCCCGGAGCCTCTAGGACGACCCGTTCGTGCCTTACCCCCTCCACACTCGCTCAGTACGGACTCTCTCCCCTCACTGTGTTGAGAGATTTCGATGAGAACCTTGACGTGTTCTCGACCCCGTGCTCACCAGCTGCACCTCACACATCCTTGGGAGGCTTCCATGAGGAGTGAGTGTGGTACTGGACCAAGTGTTGGTCCACAGGAAGGTTTTCAGGTAGTCTGGATGGAATTTTTTGGTTGTTTTTTGTGTTATGTTTACTGTTTTCATAGTCATGATGCCAAACTGTTATTTTACTATTGCTGCCCCAAAAACCATCACATGCAGAACGACGGATTGTGCATGCGCTGGTTTAAAGGACTATACTCATGATGTGTCTGGATTCAAATATAGATGTATTGCCCTCTGGCTTTGGACTCTGAACGGTTTATTTTATGCCCCATATGCACACTCTAGTCAAATCATATTCCTAACATAATGGGTCTTCATATAATTTCACATAATGTGCAGGGTTTCAACTCCCCCACAAAAAGGAGAAAAGCCTTTAGATTTTACAAACAAATGGGGGCTGATATTATCCTGTTGCAGGAGACCCATTTCTCTAATACATCCCATCCTTGTTTCTTTGACAAGGCTTACAAGCTTAAATTTTTTACCACTTTTGAGTCCAAGGCCAGAGGAGTTGCTATTTTTGTGAAGAACAATGTTTCCCTCAAAGTCACACGCTCTTACAAAGACCCGAACAGTAGATTTCTTATACTACAAGGACAATTACAAGGGAAGGCTATTACCATAGCTAATATTTACGCCCCGAATTCAGCCCATAGTAGGTTTTTTAATGAATTCCTGCAGGTTCTAGATAAATACATTTCCCCTCACCTAGTTTTGGGCGGGGATTTCAACTCAGTAGCTCACCCCCTATTGGACAGAAGCAGGCCCTCGCATTATGCCATCTCTTTTCCCAAGACACTAACTAAAGCCCTCACTTCATTACAACTCCTAGACACCTGGAGAGCCCTGAATATTGGAGCCAGAGAATATACTCACTATTCCAATCCTCACGATAGCTATGCAAGGCTAGACTATATTCTCACCTCCCCCATTCTATTAGCCAATTCGGCTAAAGCTGAGATTAAAGTATGTCCCTGGTCGGACCACCAAGTGGTCTCCTTTCAAACGACACATGTAGGCATTTCTCCCGCAGTGGCTTCATGGAGAATGAATGACTCCCTGTTGTCTGACCCGGCAATTTTTGCACAGATAGCAACTTACATAAAAGAATACTTCCACCTTAACAACACAAAAGACATATCCCCTCACACCTTGTGGGTAGCCCATAAGGCGGTCCTTAGAGGCCAACTAATTGACATAGCGGTCAGAAATAAAAAGCAGAAACTGTCCAAAATGGTATCACTTTCCCATGACCTACACGGCCTATATCATACCCATGCCCAAGATCAATCCCCTCAAACCCTTGCTCAAATTAACCAAAAAAGGCTTGAATTAGACACCATCCTTTCGGACAATACAGAAAAATCCCTTCGTTGGTCCAAAGCGAAATTCCTGCTACGCGGTAACACGGCTTCAGGTATGTTTTCCCGCAAACTACACCAATTCCTCCAACCCACACATGTCTATAAACTTAGGAACAGTACAGGCCAGATAGTCACCCACCCCAAAGATGTCCTGCAGATCTTCACTAAATTCTATCAAGCCTTATTGTCCCCCCCAGACACTACCCCGGCCCCTGACCTTCCCCAATGGTTAGACTCCTTAAACCTCCCTAAACTTTCAGAAGACCAGTTATCCACCCTTAATGCCCCCTGTACTGAACAAGAAGTAGCCCTAATCATTAAATCCTTTAAAACTTCCACAGCCCCAGGCCCAGACGGTTTCACTTCCCTGTACTACAAAAAATATGCCCAATTATTAGCCCCTCAGTTAACCAGAATGATAAACTTTACGTTTCAAGGTCACTCACCCCCCGCAGAGATGCTCTTTGCTAATATGACATTAATCCCGAAACCAAATAAGGACCACACTCTCCCACAAAACTATAGGCCTATCTCCGTATTGAACAATGATACAAAAATATTAGGTAAACTCCTAGCCAATAGACTCGCCCCTATAGTCTCATCCCTAATAGGCCCCGAACAAACTGGCTTCATTCCCAATAGACAAATTACAGAATATAATCCAGGACGCAGAAACCTCCTCACGAAAAGTCTTGATCCTAGGCCTTGACATACACAAGGCCTTTAATAGTGTCCTATGGCCATACATTGACCAAGTCCTGGAGAAATTCGGCTTCTCCGGAGAATTTGTACGGGGTTTCAAGGCACTTTATCACGAGCCCCGCACAAAGATCAAGCTCCCAGGCTGTTCCTCGGAGTACTTTGCCCTTGGCAGGGGCACTAGGCAGGGCTGTCCCCTTTCACCTTTGGTGTTTGCACTCGCAATCGAACCCCTAGTCAGAGCAATTATTATCAACCCCAACATTAAAGGTTATACCAAAGGCAAGGGCGAATATAAGATCAGCCTATATGCAGATGATGTCCTCGCTTTTCTCCCTGACCCCCTAGTCTCCCTGCCCAACCTCCTTTACACCCTTCAGACATTCCAGGGCTTCTCCGGTTTGGGTATCAACCTCTCTAAATGCTCCGCCCTCCCCATTAACATCTCCCAACACATTAAAGACACCCTCACACAATCATTCGGCATATCCCTATCAAAGACCACCCTTTCATATCTAGGAATTCAATTAGCCCCCTCCCTCACAGAAATATACAATGCTAATTACCCAAAGGCCTTTACTATGACCAGACGATGGCTCAGACTATGGTCCACCTTCAATATCTCTCTGCTAGGCAGAGTAGTCACTATTAAAATGTCCATACTCCCGAAGCTATTATACTATTTCAGGGCTCTCCCCATCTATGTTGCCCGCAGAACTCTACTCTCTATTCAAAGAGATGTCAACTCCTTTATATGGCGAAACAAAAAACCTAGATTCGGCAAATTATTAGCTCACAGACCTATGTCACGAGGGGGTCTAGGCCTTCCTGACATATGGCTATACTACATCTCCGCCAGGCTAGCCCAACAGGCCCAATGGCACTCTACCTCAAGTGGTATTCCCTGGCTTCAATTTGAGACACAGTCAATCCGTCCCTTTTTTTTACCAGGTCTCCTATGGCAGTCCAATCTGAAGCCCAGCGAAATAAGTCCCCTGAATAGGGTAGTAGGACAATCTCTGCAGATTTGGTCGTTGTACCGAACCAAGCTGAAACTACGTCCCCCCTCCCCCCCCCCCAAACATCATTTCTAGGTGATAAGAGCTTCCCTTTAGCCTTCCACTCCCCTGCAACATTTTCCTGGTGTATACACCACTCATTAGTCACCCTGAAATCACTCACAAACCGCCTAGGATTCCTTCCCTTTTCAGAACTACAATCCAGATTTCAGATCCCCAGAGAAGAATTCTATAAATATCTACAAATCAGAAATTTTTTTCAGTCTCTATTTAAACATGCAGTCAACACCCCTCCCAACTTCTACGAACAAATATGCTTGACACAGTCTAGAGACAAGGGCACATTGTCCTCAATCTACAAAAATACACAAGATCTCAATCTCCCCGAAAAGTCCACAGCCATGCTCAAATGGGAGTCTGAATTAGACAACGTCTTCACGATAGAAGACTGGTCGGGCATGCTGACTAACTTACACAAATGCTCAAAAATCCATCGCAGTCAAGGAAACGATCCTTAAAGTTCATTCCAGGTGGTACCTTACCCCTGACAGGGTACACAAATTTTACCCTACGGTCCCTGCGACTTGCTTCAGGGGCTGCCAGGAGTTGGGCACTTTGTTGCACACCTTCTGGAGCTGCCCTCACCTACAACATATATGGAACCAAGCCTCTATTAAAGTTGAGGCCCTCTCAGGCTCTAATACCACACTTACAGCACCAGTATGCCTATTATTCGCCCCTATCCCAGGTATCCCCCCCCTCCACGCGTAACCTGATCAACACACTGTTTTCGGCAATCCAGTGGACCATAGCCCTCAATTGGAAGTCCCAATCGATCCCCTGGGCCCAAGTCCTACAAAGAATGGAAGCCATTCGTCTCATGGAAAGGATGTTCCACTCCATAATGGACACTTTGCACATTTATGACAAGAAATGGTCGGCCTGGCACTTAGATCAACTTCTGGCCATACCAGACCCTCTTACGCCTCTGAGGTGATGACGCAGTGCACGTTACTGGAGATCATGGGCACTATGCCACCACCCTCCTACAAGTACAGATAGTCCCCAGCACACCAATATCCTCTTGGTAGTAATTTTATCTTTTGGTTTTGTTTGTTGTTAATTTTTTATATAACTTTCTCTATTAAGAAAGGACTAGATGAGGATTCTATTCTTTTGATAGCTATGGTCTCACAGCACCCTCCTCCTGGTGTTCCAAACCCCCCCTTTGAATATCTTATAATACCAGGTTGGAGATATGTGCTGATGTAATAGGATATTTTGTAACAATAAGATATACCACTTCTTTGTAATGCTACGTGAATTACTGTCTATGTTCTTACGTTTATATTTTTGCACTTTTTTTTCAATAAAAACGTTTGTAATTAAAAAGAAAGGGCTTCCCGCAAAATCTCGTCAATGAAAGGCTACGATGAAGGGAGACAGCGTCTTTGCAGAACCAGGAGCTATTGGCTGTCAAGTGGAGGCACAGACGAAATGTCCACATGCTCACATCAATCCATAACGACACATATGTGGAAGTCCCCAGGAGAAACGGCACAATCTAGAAACCAGCTTGTGCCCACGACTATAATTAGCTCATGGGGGAGTGGACTTCAATGATCAGATGATTGAACCCTACCTTCCCACAAGAAAATCCTACCATTGGTATTGTCACGTACCTTACAGCGGAGTCCGAAATGACGAGGGCGGCCTCTTGCACTGTAACCCCCCTGCTTATCCGCCTCATCACTGTATCTCCATTCACATCTGCCCCACTGCTGTACCCTCCTGCTCTTCTGTCCCACCTCTGAACCCCTCCTGCTCATTTTCCCCACTGCTGTACCCTCCTGCTCATCTGCTCCACCACTGTACCCTCTTCTCATCTATGATATGCGTGATATACAGAGTGGCGAAAGGAAGCAGAGATGAGACACATCTACCTGTCCTGGCACACTCCTCCTGCTGATCCACCTCTTGCATCCAGCCCACGTGCTTGTATGTGATGTCACATACAAGCATCTGGAATGGATGTGCAATGGGGAGCTCAGGTCAGGGGCATTTTCTGAAAGCAGTGGGCCTGTTTGCAGGATCATAAGTTGGGCCCCCGCAGTTAAGAAAAAGTGCGGCGCTCTGCGCCACAGGAAAAGTTGGGTGTGATTTTCATTGCGCTAAATACTGGCTGTGGCTTAAAGGGACATAGAGTGCCAGGGTTCAGTAGTAAGTGATGCAAAAGTTCAGGAATAATTTCAACAAAGTTCCCAGAAGTTCAACAGTAATTCCACAAACTGTCACCTGATTGGGGTTTTCTCAATCACAGTGAAAACCCTTCTTTCTGAGATTGGTAGTGGCAACCAAGCGAATCATCTTCCTCTAGATGGTGGTTGGGGCTATCAGGACTGTGATTGGCTTTAGCAGTGGCCAATGACAGTCCTCCTTCCCCTTGAAAAAGGGACCGCCCCCCCCCCCCCCCCAGCAGAACTGCACTCAATCTCTTCCCCATCACAAAAGCTGACGATCGCAGCTACAGCAAAGTTAGAGAACCAAACAATGTTTCCCACCTTATACAATTAGTGGGGGCACAGTGCCTCCCCCTCAGTGCAGGTGTGGTGTGGGGAAATCTAAAATTAAAATGCATTAGTGTCTTCCTGACACTTCCCTGTGCTGCTCTGCTGATGGGGAGGGAGTCGAGTGCTGGAAAAAGAGTCTTCGAGTGCCGCTTGCGGCACCAGTGCCGGAGGTTGCCTACCCCTGATCTAAACCATCAAACATTTATCATAAACGGTATACTTAAACTGTAACAATTATAATCTGCTAGAACCAAATAATAGTGCAAAAGCAATTTCACATATTTCAGGACCATGTCTTTGGAAATAATGTGGCAGTGCAAAATTTATTTTTTTAACAATTTCCAATTACTCCCTGGGGTTGATTTACTAGGACTGGAGAGTGCAAAATTACCGGTAAGCTTTTTACAAAAAAAAAAAACTGGAAGCTTATTGGTTTGTATGCAAAGCTGCACCAGATTTTGCACTCTCCAGTTTTAGTAAATAAACCCCTCTGTGTCTTCCACCAGTTTTGTGAATTGCACACCACAGCGCTCATCAGATAGCGTTGACCACTTATCTCTAAAGCCCCATACACACGGTCGGACAATCCGCGGACCAGGTCCGTCGGACCATGTCCGTCATACTTTGTCTGATGTTGGTTTTGCGTACACACGGTCGGACAAAGTTGTCGGAAAATCCGATCATTCTGAACGTGGTGACGTTTGTTGCCTACGACGGGACTACGTAGAGGCTAGTAGCCAATAGCTTTGGTCTTGTAATGTGATCTGAGCATGCGTAGCACTTTGTCCGGTCGGACAACCGTACACACGATCGGGTTTGGTGTGATCGGACCGGGTTGACGGCAAATCTTTCCAGCAGGAGATAAGACTTTGTCCGTCGGACAAACCGACGAACACTGTCCGATGGTGCATACACACGGTCTGATTTTTCAACAACCTTGTCCGATCGGACAGAATCCATGAAAAAGTCCGACCGTGTGTATGGGGCTTAACTTGAACTAAATTTGCATTTTTTTTTTTTTTCCATAAAGATTTTATTGAGAATAAGTCATACAGAACAGGAAAAGGGAACACTCACATTTTGTATAACAAACCGTCTGTAAATACAGGCACAAGGCATAGAGAGAACAAGCAAAAAAATATTTGTACAACAGTGGAGCCTAAGTTTGGTGATTCTAGTGTTTACCCTAAGGGGTACGGTGGGAGATAGAGACTGGTAGGGTTTTAGTCCGCGCCATCCCAGCTTGGTCCAGAAGGGCGTGTCATGACGGGGGCGGCAGGTGTATACCAATGGACACCTGCTACCCAAGTAGTGTTGAGGGCATGGCGGGAGGCTAAGAAGGGGCGAGAAAGGGGAGAGAGGAGAGAAAGAAAGGAAAGGAGGAGAGGGAAGGAGAGAGGAGAAGGGGGGGGGGGGTAAAGGGGTGTGAGGCGCCCCCCGCTCACGCCACGCGCATAGGGCAGATGAGGAGGCAGAGAAGCGAGTCTAGGTTGCCTAAGATGGGTGGGTATGGAGTTCGTATTCTCGGGTGGTCGTAAAGTGATTCCAGCAAGCCCAGGTGGCTGTGAACTTCTCCATCCTCTCCTGAGCAATGTGGATCAGCTCTTCCATATCTCTAATCCTAGATATGCCACTGAACCATTCTCGTGCTGTCGGGGGAAGGGTTGAGCGCCAATGTCTGGGGACACATAGTCTAGCTGCGTTCACCATATGCATGGCGAGGGACCTAAAGTAGTTCTTCCTAGAGAGGGAGGTATGATGCAAAAGGTATTGCTCAGGTGTAAAGTCTAGCGTGTAGGTGGTGATCGAAGAGATGAGGTCGTGGACTTTCCTCCAGAAAGGTTGGATGTTGGGGCAATCCCACCATATATGTATCATAGTCCCTGGTGCTGCATTACACCTCCAGCAGACATTGGGGATCGTGTGAGAAAATTTGTGCAAGCGGGAGGGAGTTCTATACCACCGTGTTAATATCTTGTATCCATTTTCCTGGATGGCGACGTTAACCAACCCCCCGTGGGCATACTCATGAACTCTAGTCCAGTCGGCAAGTGACAGGGGAGTTTGAAGATCTCTGTTCCAAGAGGTTTGTGAAGGTGGGGGGGTCAAGTCGGGTGGGTCCTGCAGAAGAGCGTAAAAGAGCGAGATCAGGTGCCTCTGTGGGCTCTTGCGACTACACAGGGTTTCAAAGGGGGTGAGAGGTCTAGACCAGTTAGCTCTGGTAGTGTAGGTGGTCAAAAAGCTACAGATTTGTCTGTATGTCCAGAAGGAGAAGGTAGGGTTATTAGTAAACGTGCGTAAGTCAGTCAGTGAGATCAATTTGCCTCCTGGGAAGAATTGGGAGGCGAAGACGTCGTCGGATGGCCATTCTTGCTTCAGGAAGTTGGGGGAGTCCCCGGGGGGGAAGTCAGGATTGCCTCTTAGGGGCGTCAGTGGGCCTGGAGTTGGGGCAAGAGTCCTGTCTGCGGGTATCTTCTTAAATGTCAATAAGGACGTGTGTATAAGGGGGTGTGAGTCCAGCTTGTGCGGCCTAAATTTGCATTTTAGATGGGTCCTCTCTCTTTCCTCCTTTTTCCTCTTCCAATGTTCAGGCCCTCCTTTCAGAAGCAACTCAGGAAAAATAAGGGAGAAGAGGCTCACGTAGCCTAAAAACCATTGTAGCGGTAACACTTTTGCAAGGTGTCCGCTATGTGTAAATTTAGTTGTTTTTTTCTCTCAGAATAGTAAAGGGGTTCTGAGAGCTAATTGGGTGGGTTAACTTTGGCATCAGTTTGACTGGGCTGTGTTGGGGTTCTGCCTGATCATGTGTGCAGTAAGGTACACATGACAGGTTTAGAACCAGGCCTGGTTGGATGTTTGGGTACCGGCATTCCTCTGGAGTCTGGGGAAGGGTACTTAAGATGCTGGAGTCATGTGTTCGGGGGTTCATTCGGCCATAGCTGCCTGTTCCTGTATCTGGGCCCGGGTAGCCCCGCGAGGGCTCCCTGTCACGGGAGCATGTGAGCGTGTTGGTTTGACAAGCCCCACAGACCCGCTTGGTCTGGGGCAAGGATCCATCTGTTCCCGAGTCTTGGAATCGGCTGGTCCAAGGCGCAGTAACTGAGGGAGGGTTCAAGGCGTCCGGGTGCGTTCTCAACTTGGAGGGGCACCGCAGCTCGTGTAAGCGACCGGGGGAGGACTCTTTGGAGGAGGGCCAACAAGCTGGCATCCCAAGAAGTGCCTGGTTGCTGGGTTGTCAAGGACACTAGAGAATCCACGCTTTCCCAATACTGCCAAGGAGATGGATAACGTTCCAGGTACTGAGGAAAGGTTCCTGTTGTGCTTCTGAGTGCTACTTTAATTCAAGGTCAGAGACTTTGCAAATTCCGAATTCAAGTGCTGACTGCCATAATCTCTGGCTAGAGATTTGTTCAGCTTTGAAGCACCCAGCTGCGAGTGGCTACTCTCTGGGTTGGCAAATAGAGACTTTCACATACTTAGCAATTCAAGGTGCTGAGTTTCTTCACCCTTACCCTCTGTTTTCACATGAGACTGTGTTTGTTGGATGTTACCCCTGCAAATAAAAACCTTTCTAAAGGACTTTTATGGTGTCAGCGTGCAAAGTCGTTGGGTACTAACTCTGGGAACCCCTAGACCTGGAAGACAAGCCAAGCGGAGGTAACCAGTAAGCCCAAAAGTCAAGGCCGCCCCATCGAGGGTTATGGCCGCTATACCATGATAGCTGCATGGCATTTGTCAGGACAGGTTTCCTGATGGTAACAACACTGGACCATGCCTAAGCAATGTGTTTTGAAAAGACCACTTGAAGTTTCTATCAGAAGGCCGTGTGATAATGCAGCACTACAACTGGGAGACAGGGACAGAGCCTTGTCACCCTATTTGAGGAGATATCCAAACTAGAACATTTATGGCAAGATCACCAGATTTTATTTTATTAAAGTCTGCAGATTTAAAAATATTGAAAATATATTTATTTTTAATTTTTTATCTTATATTAGATTTTATTGAGAGGATTTACAAATAAGTGTTACAATCCTAAGTAATAAACTTATAAACACACTATGGTTCTACTTTAATAAAAGCTAAATGAAAAACAGAAAACATGTTTCTTTAGACATAAAAAGGTTCTTCTCCCGTATTTGTGTTGGCATTATAAATCTTTTACTTGTTCATTTTTTTCTCCCTGCAGATATTCGATTTTTACTTCCAACTCCAAATGAAGTTCTTCGGCTTTTCTATGACTATACGATCCTCAGTCTTGTTCATTATTAAATGTATCTAACCTATGTTCATGCTGGCTTCCTATATCAGTTTGGAGGAAATAAAATACCTCATTGTTTTATAATTCCATCACTTTACAACCCTCCTCGGAGGTCGTATCAAGTACAATATTCTGACTTTCATTTTCTCATTTTTATTAAAATGCACCCTGTGAACTTTAGAAACAAAAACCTCTTCTATTTTATATTTGTAATACTGCCCTCTTAGAGAATGTTTAAGGATGAAAATGATGCCTCTATTTTCTCCAAGGGATTTTTGAAGAATGGTTGTAATATTCCAATATGGAACTGAACATGTGGAGTGTTATTGCATCGGTGAGAAGATTTGTAACAGACTGCTAACATCGGCCATTGGCGACTCTCGGCCTTTTGTTTTTTTCGTGGTTAGCATGAACAATGAGAGAAGGTACCTCGTAAAAGAAAAATGAATTTACTTTTCTTTTAAGTGGCCTTTGTGTTGGAAAGTTGCCCCTTTGCAGCAATTCAGTTGCTGCAGGTACTCAACCTTTCTGACCCACTATGGTTCCTGTAATGATATACCTTTGCTTTAAAGTAGAACTATAGGAAAAACTTTTTTTTTTCATTTTGGATGGAGTAAAAGTAGGTTATAACCCCAATCAGATTTTTTTTTGCCATTTGTCTCCTATTGCAGAGATTTCCCTTCACTTCTGTTCCATAGCCAAACAGGAAGTGAGACAAAATCCTTGTAAATTAATTCTTTGGGGATCCCAAGGTCACCAGAACTAGTGTCCCCATTGGAAGATTTTCCCTCTTATGCCTGTACACACGGTCGGACATTCCGACCACAAAAAATTTTGTCCGAAACTTGTGTTGCACACACATGGTCAGACAAAATTGACGGAAAATCCGATCGCTCCCAGGTGATGCTCCCAGGTGATGTGCAACGACGGGACTACGTAGAGTCCATTAGCCAATAGCTTTCGTCTCCAAATTTCTTCTGAGCATGCGTGGCACTTTGTGCGTCAGAATTCTCTACACACGATCGGAAAAAGTCAGATCAGATTTTGATGTCGTAAAATTTTAGATCCTGCTCTTAAATTTTTTTTGCCGGAAATTCTGACGGAAAAAGCCTGCTAGAGCCAACACAGGATCGGATTTTCCAACAACATAATCCGATCTGACTTTTTCCATCAAAATATGTGTGTACGGGGCATAATACATTTCTGGGGACAATCCAAAATGTGGGATTTGCTTTTACTTTCAATAATAATGGTAAACAGGACAAATAGAGAGGGTGAATCTTCTTAACAGGGGCACATACAGCATTTCAAACTGACAAGTGTTCTAATCCCTCTGCATTCTATCCAAACCTAAAAAAAAGTTTTGCCCTTAGTTATACTTTAAGTACATCCATGATTGTAGAAATGATATTGTATCCTGGTTTGTTGCTCCTTACTTTTGGTTATAGAATGTTTCTTCTTGTTACACTTGTTATGAGTTTACTGTTCCCTTCTTGCATTGGTAGACTGTGCTGAACTAGAAAGTGTCCTCAACACAAATGGTGTCCTTTATTATTATTATTATACAGGATTTATATAGCGCCAACAGTTTGCGGAGCGCTTTACAACATGAGGGCAGACAGTACACTTACAATAGAAATCAATACAGGAGGGACTAGAGGGCCCTGTTCGTTAGAGCTTACAATCTAGAAAGGAGGGTCAAGTTGAAACAAAATAATGTAATAATTGTGGGGGATGAGCTGATGGAGTTTTAGTTTAGATTGCTATTGGCGGGATGGACTTCAAGGCAGTGGTGTGCATTCTGGGTCTAGGAAAAAGCAGGAGGTCAGATGCCAGGTGTGTGTGCAGCTGCCACGTCTGTATTTAGGTTGCCACCTCATCCCTTTAAACCCGAACACATATGAATTACACAGGTTCTGAGGCTGATTAAATGCAGATAAGGCAACAAGTGAGTTTAATTACCACCTTAATCAGCCACAGATCCTGTGTAATTAATATGTTTGGGTTTAAAGGGATGTGGTGGCAACTCTATCCGTACTGTGTCCAAAAGGAATCACTTCTGAATATGTGTCATTGTGGTTCCAGGAATACAGTGTTCTCAGGTTGCGGTGTTGCATTACCAGGCCCCAGAAGTGAGAGACTACACCTCCCAGCAAGCCCAGGACCAAGTGGCTATGTTTGGAGGATGTCCTGCTGCCAAACCCTAAGGACAGAGACTGAGTCTTTACTACCCAGTAGTGACCTTAGGCCCTTATAGACTGCATCCGAGCATCCAGAATACCAAAAGTGAGGGACGCCATTCTTCTGAGAGGGTAGTACTGCACTGAGCCTGATTTGGACTGAGCTACTGCCAGCACAGTGTGGTGAGATGAGGGAAGGAAATCTTTGGAGGATTGTCTTAGCGTACACTGGCTGGTCATCTAGTATGGTGAGGGGCCTCTGGTCATTGTTCCTGTTTGTCTTGCTAATGTGTGGAATTAAAAGTACCCCAATTTTAGTGAGGGCTCTGATGGAAGATTCAGGGCCTCAGCACCGTTCAACTATTTACAGAGTACACTGATCGCTGGAATATGACGGGACCCTTAGCTTAGTTAGGCATTGTTTGGAGTTTTACTGTTTAGAATGATTTCATTAAACATAAAAGCTTGCTTGCAGTCTTGTATATCTGTGAACTGTAACGCCTGAAACTACTGTAGGAATAGTATACCGATCCAGATGGTGATCTCAACACTGACCACCCCTGGATAAAGGAAGGGTGCTGGCTCCGCTTGCAATGGTCACATAGTGAAGAAAATCTACATTACAGTACAATCTACAAAGCTACATCTGTTCCTGCACTTCTTGTACTGTATGGACTGTCTTTTATACCAATGAAGGTGCATTGGAGTGCGGCTATCTGGATTTTCCTCATTACATGGCCTGAAACTACTGTGTTGACCAGGACTTACTACTTGCTGTGTTTTACCATTACAATTACCTATACCTTAGTGCACTACAGTTGCTGTTGTATTCATTTGTGTTCTTTTTCTCTGCAGGGCAGTTTTGCCTAATGCCCTGTACACACCATAGGATTTTCGGATGGAAAATGTGTGATAGGACCTTGTTGTTGGAAATTCTGACCGTGTGTAGGCTCCATCACACATTTTCCATTGGAATTTACGTCACACAAAATTTAAGATCTGGTTCTTAAATTTCCCGACAACAAAATCATTGTGGAAAATTCCGATCGTGTGTATAAAATTCCGACGCACAAAGTGCCACGCATACTCAGAATCAAGCAGAAGAGCAGCACTGGCTATTGAACTTAATTTTTCTCGGCTCGTCGTACGTGTTGTAGGTCACCGCGTTCTTGACGTTCAGAATTTCAGACCAACTTTGTGTGACCGTGTGCCAGTTTGAGCCAACATCCGTCGGAAAAAATCCCATGGATTTTGTTGTCGGAAAATCCTATTGTGTGTACTGGGCATAATACATTTTATTAACAAACCAAAGGTGTGTTGGTGAGTACTGGAGCTGACAGAGCAGGTCATCTTCTCGAGGACAGAAGGATGCAAAATAACCAGCAGCTCCATCGGGTATAGTGCTACAATATATTAAACAATAACTGGAAAAAGCTAATAGCAACACTTTGCTTTCCATAAAAGAACAAACTTGATAGCTGTACCCTGAATTTTTTGGGCTTGTCAGTTTGATTTCCCAAATCATTATGTGCACTTGTGTGAGATCACTGGTCTGAACCTCAAGACAGCGTTCACAGGAGCTCACTGCTAGTTTATCAATGGAATGTAGATTAGCATTCCCTCAGCATGGGAAACTGGGCCTCATCTATATATGTATTATATATTTACAAGCGGTTTACAGCACAGTGAGAATAATTTATTGCTCCTTTAAGGAATAATACAGGCAGCAACTTCTGGAATCTCTGCCCTTTTGTGTTTTTAATTTCTATCCTGCAGTATGCAGTAGAAATTAAGATATGTGTATCAAAGTACTAAATAACTTCCATACAACACATGAGATACTAAGGAGGTATATTCACATGTTAACCATTACATATTCATAGTTTGCATTTATTGCAAGAGTTTGCTATGAATATACAAAGGTTCACATGGGGTTACACCTCCATATTATCTCATGTGTTGTATATATGGAAGCCATTTAGAACCTGAGTACACATACAGTATCTCCATTTCTACCGCATAATGCAGGTCAGTACTTAAAAAGGGCAGGGATGCTTGAGCTTGCTGGGGTATTCTTTGATGGAGCAATAAGTTATGCTCACTGTACTATAACCTTTGTGTATTTTTTTACTTTGGTGGGATTTTCTTTCTTGGGGGGGCACCCAGTTACATGCCTAGATAACTTACGGGGAATTGGCATGGACCATAGGGTGAATACATGGATTGAAAACTGGCTACAAGGGCGAGTTCAGAGGGTGGTGATACATGTGGAGTATTCAGAATGGTCAGGGGTGGGTAGTGGGGTCCCCCAGGGTTCTGTGCTGGGACCAATCCTGTTTAATTTGTTCATAAACAACCTGGAGGATGGGGTAAACAATTCAATTTCTGTATTTGCGGATTATACTAAGCTAAGCAGGGCAATAACTTCTCTGCAGGATGTGGAAATGTTGCAAAAAGACCTGAACAAATTAATGGGGTGGGCAACTACATGGCAAATGAGGTTCAATGTAGAAAAAATGAAAATATTGCATTTGGGTGGCAAAAATATGAATGCAATCTATACTCTGGGGGGGGGGGGGGGGGGAGAACCTCTGGGGGAATCTAGGATGGAAAAGGACCTGGGGGTCCTAGTAGATGATAGGCTCAGCAATGGCATGCAATGCCAAGCTGCTGCTAACAAAGCAAACAGAATATTGGCATGCATTAAAAAGGGGATTAACTCCAGAGATAAAGCGATAAGTCTCACACTCTACAAGACTCTGGTCCGGCCGCACCTGGAGTATGCTGTCCAGTTCTGGTCTCCAGTCCTCAGGAAGGATGTACTGGAAATGGAGAAAGTCCAGAGACGGGCAACAAAACGAATAAAGGGACTGGAGGATATTAGTTATGAGGAAAGGTTACGAGCACTGAACGTATTCTCTCTGTGGCGAAGAGACGCTTGAGAGGGGATATGATTTCAATATACAAATACCATACTGGTGACCCCACAATAGGGATAATTTTTTTTTGCAAAAGGGAGTTTAACAAGACTCATGGGCACTCATTAAAATTTGAAGAAAAGAGGTTTAACCTTAACCGCTTCCCGACCGCCTCATGTAGATATACGTCTACAGAATGGCACGGGCAGGCAAAACCATGTATATATACGTGGCCCTTTAATTGCCTGGCCGTGGTGGGACCCAGTCAGGAGCTCCGTGACCCCGGCCGCGGGACCAGTGGACCCGATCGCCGCTGGTGTCCGGTGATCGGGTCACGGAGCTGAAGAACGGGGAGAGGTATGTGTAAACAAACCTCTCCCCGCGCTTCCTATTCTGCCTGTCATTGATCGGCTGTTCCCAGTCATCGGGAAAGCCGATCAATGACGTCAGACGTCAGCCCCGCCCCCTAATGTAAAAAAACACACACACGTCACAGCCCATAACCCCTCCCCTCCCCCTAGTGGTTAACTCTTTCACTGCCAGTGTCATTTATACAGGAATCAATGCATTTAAATAGCATTGATTGCTGTATAAATGACAATGGTCCCAAAAATGTGTCAAAAATGTCCGATGTGTCCGCCATAATGTTGCAGTCACAATAAAAATCGCTGATCGCCGCCATTACTAGTAAAAAAAAAAAATATTAATAAAAATGCTATAAAACTATCCCCTATTTTGTAAACGCTATAACTTTTGCGCAAACCAATCAATAATCGCTAATTTGTGATTTTTTTTACCAAAAATATGTAGAAGAATACGTATCGGCCTAAACTGAGGAAAAAAAATATTTTTTTATATATTTTTTGGGGATATTTATTATAGCAAAAAATATTGCATTTTTTTCAAAATTGTCGCTCTATTTTTGTTTATAGCGCAAAAAATAAAAACCGCAGGGGTGATCAAATACCACCAAAAGAAAGCTCTATTTGTGGGAAAAAAAGGACGTCAATTTTGTTTGGGAGCCACGTCGCACAACCGCGCAATTGTCAGTTAAAGTGACGCAGTGCCGAATCGCAAAAAGGGGCCTGGTCCTTTGGCTGCCAATTGGTCCGGGGCTGAAGTGGTTAAACTACGTAGAGGGTTCTTTACCGGAAGAGCGGAAAAGAGGTGGAATTCCCTTCCACAGGTGGTGGTCTCAGCGGGGGGCATCGTTAGTTTCAAGAAACTGTTAGATAAGCACCTGATCGACCGCAGCATACAGGGATATACAATGTAATACTGACATATAATCACACACATAGGTTGGACTTGATGGATTTTTTCAACCTCACCTACTATGTAACTATGGAATTCCTGTTAGCCAGCTGGCTTGGATATCTGCTCATGAGCATGGCTAGGTGCTCGCTTGTGTGTTTCACAGTATGTGGGTGAACGATTGCGTGCCCAGAGTCAGTATTGACACCAGATGACTAAATGGTCTTCCTTGCTTCCTGACTTGTGTTCTGCATATGTTTCATGGTATCAAGTCAACCCAGCTTCCTCCTGACCTGATTTTTGCTATTGCTTTGTACTATTGCTCAACAAGTTTCTGACCTCGGCTTTGTCCCTGACCTTGATCTGGCTTCTGGTTTGATACTGCTTTTCCCTCTCGTTGCTGACCTTGGCTTCACTTTGCTACTGCTTCCTATTGTGCTCCATGCCATTGCCAAGTGCCTGCTTGTCATATGACCAGATTCAGCTGCTATATGCCTGCTTGTGTCGTCTGTGAACTCTGCCACCCTGAGCACACAGACAAGCCACAGTTTCACTTTAAAGAGGAAGTAAAGCCTATTTAAAAAAAAAAAAAAAAAAAACGGAACCTGCAAGGCAAAGGCATAATGCAAAGGCATAATGAGCTAGTATGCATAGCATACTAGCTCATTATGAATAACTTACCTGAGAACGAAGCCCCCGAAGCGACCCTCGACCATGACCTCTGCCGCCGCCATCAAACACGGAGCGCTGTCATTCGCTGGAGCAGCGATGACGTCACTCCCGCGCATGCGCGCGAGAGCGGCATATCGCTGTGATCTCGGCATGCTCAGTGCGCCTGCGCGCCGCTGTCTACGGTGCATGCATGTAGGTTTAGGAGATATTTATTGGACCTACAGGTAAGCCTTAATCTAGGCTTACCTGTAGATCAAAGTGGTTTGTAAGGGTTTACAACCACTTTAACTTCTGCTGGTTCTCCTGCTGACTCCTTGCCTGACAGTCCAGCTCATATAGTCTGCTGGATCTTCCTGACTAACATCTGCAGCTCAGGATTCTACAAACTACATCTTCCAGCACTCATGTTCCTCCTGTCCTTTTGCACCCTCTGTTTCACTGATCCAACAGTGTTGATTTTTGGAGCACAAGCACAGTGGCTGTATGTGAACCTACAGGACGTTTTTGAAAAGAAGGGAGACTTGGCAAATACCCTTTTTCTTTTTTTTGTACTTCTTGCAGTTCACAACAGGGTCTCTTTAACCTCTTCCAGACCTTAGGCAATATATATACAACCCCGGTAGGTTATACCAGGATGCAGAAGCTACAGCAATAACCTTTTTATCAAAATTTTCAGCTAGGCTTCCTGTTAAAGTGATCTGAGTGGTTCTACAGCTGCCTGATCATTTTTACAGGGCTCAGAAGGGTCCCCCCATTCCCCATTCCCTCCTCTACCCAACACCTTTGCAAGCAGTCAGGTCTTCTGAGAAGGAAGTAAACAACCATTTCTCCCCCTCTGTGACAAATTAAGCCAGAAGCAACATTTATTACGTCACATTTCCGATTGTGGTTCCTTGTTTACCTGGCTGTTATCAACCAGAGAGGCAGCCGATTAAACAAATCTCAGAGGAGAGATCCAGGGTCTAATATATGTTTGCAACCGTCCCTGCCTCTGCAGTCTTACAAGCCAACTTCAGCATAAATGCATGAATGGCAAGAATACTTGTATACCTGCATGTTTTCATACTTTCATACTTGCATACCTGGGTACTTTCAGACCTAAGGGGTTGAATAGAGGTAAACCAACATTGTTTTAGCCCTGCATCCTTGGAGGACTGTATATTAGGTTGGCTAATATAGTTGCTGCGTTATTTACCTGTTATACCAGTTAAATGGTTCCAGAAAAGAGAGGCAGCCGGGGGAGGTAGGGGCCCAGATCTCAGGTTCAGGGATCTGGTGGTGTCCACATCTCCCGATGGATAGTGGTCTCGGGTGCATCTGAGCCACTGTGGTGTTTGGCATTGCAGTGTTTCCTGTCGCATTCATTTTTCATCAGACAGCGGCCGCATCACCTTGATCATGCCTGATCTCGGTTGATCAAAGCCTAAGCAGGATCAAGCCTGGTTAGTATATAGATGGGAGACTGCCCGGGAATTCTAGATGCTGTAAGCTTTCCCCACCTGGGTGAGGGAGGCATCTGAGGCGGCTGTGTTTTCGGAGTATCTCAGGCCAGAAGATCTTAGGGCAGTCTCTGAGGTGGGTTGTTCCATCTTTAGTTATGGACTTATGGACTCATTATTGTGAGACAATTAAATGGCAGCAGTTCCAAAACCAAATAGGGAGATGAGGTCTATCTTAAGATCTCAAGTCGCCTAACATCCTTCTGTTTTCAGATAGGCTAGATCTGTTCAGTGATGACCTCTGCAAACAGTAGATTTTGGGTCCATAATCATCTGTAAACGCACATCTTCATGTGACGGTTTGTTTCCAGGCTCATCAAAGATTTCCGAATTTGCAGTGGAAAGACGTTTTTTTTGTGAATCTTCCTTTTGGGTTGGCCACAGCTCCGGAGGGTTCACATAGCGTCTAGCCCCAGTGCTGGGCTTGCTGAAGACACCTCAATACTCATTATCTCAATAATCTTTGCTCAGGAAGCAGTCGATTCCAGGGGTTCCTTCAATATATTACATTTTCTACAGGAGGAAGCTGTGTTTAGGTCAAAGCACGTTCCCTACATACAGCCCTACTCCAGGTATTGGTAGAGGTTCATTGTCTCTGTCTGAAACTTGACAATCCAGGCATTAGATTGCCAGAAGGCTCTGTTTCCGGGGGGGGGTTGCAAAGCAAAAGTTGGTGGTTGATATTCTTCCTTTTCAGGAATTTGGATAATAATAACCACTGATGCCAGTCTCTCTAAGTTAATTTGAGGCTGGCTACAGTTCAGTGGGCTTGGTATTCACAGGAGAGGATACTGTCCATCAATAGCTTGGAACTTTTGCCAAGTATGCCTTGCTCTGGATTATGGGGCAAACCAGTTGTAGGTTCAATCCGCAAATGTCTCTGCAGGCATATATATCAACCACCAGGGCGGCACCAGAGGTCATGTGACTCAGGGAGGTGAACCACATTCTGTCTGGGTCAGTACAAGGTCTGTCTCTATTGTCAATACAGATTCCAGGGATAGAATAGTGGCAGGGGGAACTCTGCAGGCGAATCTACTAGATTCTAAGTTCTACAACAGTTTGCAACAGGTGTGTCCAGGACAATAATCCCACTGCCAATAGGGGTAGATGTACTGGTAACACCTTAACCGCTTCAATACAGGGCTTTTAAACACCCTTCCTTACCAGAGCACTTTTTGCGATTCGGCACTGCGTCGCTTTAACTAACAATTGCGCGGTCGTGCGACGTTACACCCAAACAAAATTGACGTCCTTTTTTTCCCACAAATAGAGCTTTCTTTTGGTGGTATTTGATCGCCCCTGCGGTTTTTATTTTTTGCGCTATAAACAAAAGAAGAGCGACAATTTTGAAAAAAAAACACAATATTTTTTACTTTTTGCTATAATAAATATCCCATTTTTTTTAAAAAAAAACAATTTTTTTCCTCAGTTTAGGCCGATACGTATTCTTCTACATATTTTTGGTAAAAAAAATCGCAATAAGCGTATATTGATCGGTTTGCGCAAAAGTTATAGCGTCTACAAAATAGGGGATAGATTTATTGAATTTTTTTTTTTTTTTTTTTTTACTAGTAATGGCGGCGATTTGCGATTTTTTTTTCGTGACATTGCGACATTGCGGCGGACTGTTCGGACACTTTTGACACATTTTTGGAAACCATTCACATTTACACAGCGCACTGCGTCGCTTTAACTAACAATTGCGCGGTCGTGCGACGTTACACCCAAACAAAATTGACGTCCTTTTTTTCCCACAAATAGAGCTTTCTTTTGGTGGTATTTGATCGCCCCTGATTACTGTGTAAATGTGACTGTCAGGGAAGGGGTTAACACTAGAGGGCGCTGGAGGGGTTAATGTGTGTCCCTAATAGGAGTGATTCTAACTGTAGGGGGAGGGGACTTAAGGGGAGGAGACCGATCATGTGATCCTCTGTACTGGGATCACATGATCGGTCTCCTCCCCGCTGACAGGACGTGGAGCTGTGTGTTTACACACACAGCTCCACGGTCCCGCCCGGTCCCGTTGTTTTAACGGGCAATCGCGGGTGCCCGGCGGACATCGCGGCCGCCGGGCACTCGCACCGGGTCCCGAGCGATGCCGCGGCGCGCGCGCGCCCCCCAGGCGGCCGGGAATCCGAGGACGTCATATGACGCCCACCCAGGATGGTAGATCCACCTTGTGGGCGTCATATGACTATACGCGGGTATTGAAGTGGTTAAGGTCCGGCTCTCCCTTATTTCACATTTTTTCCCTGTTTCATATTCTGCCACATCTTTTGCAAAGAATCTGTGAGGTGGTAACACTGATATTATTGTTGGCCAAGTTAGCCCAGGAGGGCTTGGTACACTGACATAGCGAGTCTTGCAGGGGTTGCTCCTTGGACACACCCAGTCCAGTGGGACCTGATGGTCTTGAGTCCTGTATCTCAGCACTGTTGAGCCCCTGGAAGCCAGCTTCGGGGAACTTCAATTACAGGACTTGAAAAAATAATTTTTGCCTGGGGTGAAGCCAGGAAGTGGCACCCGCAGAAATATGTGAGTGGGAGATTTTCTTTTTCTTCCTTCAATCTGTAGAGGAAAGGAATTGGCCTTAAGTACCGTTAAGGGTCAGAATTCGTACCTATCCATATTTTTCCAGGGGCCGTTGTTTCTCACTCCTTGTTTCATACCTCATACGGCATGTAACTTGGACAGTCCCGCCTGTTAGGCCATTTTTGTGTCCTTGGGACTTGAATTTGATCTTGACTGTCCTTGCAGAGGCCACTTTTTTTAACTAATTGGGGGATTCTGTTGGTCCTTTTATCTCGGAAGGTGGCTTCTTTGGTTGCTATCACTTCACAAGTGGAGTGTCAGAGTTGGCGGCTCTTTCATGCAAGGAGCCATTCTTGGTCTCACATCATAAAGTGATGTTGCGTCCTCATCCATTTTTATTGCCTAAAGTGGTTTCTAGTTTTCACTTGAATCAGGACGGTGTCTTATTTTTCTCCTAATCCACAGTCGGCGCTAGAAAGATCTCTACCTACTTTAGAGGTAGTTCAGATGCTCAGGGTCTACTTGAGTTGTTGGCACAAGTCAGGAATCCTGGTTTGTGCTGCCAGAAGAGTCCAGGAAGGGCAGGCGGCATTCAGGTAGAATATTTAGCAGTGGATCTGCCAGATTATCAATGATTAGAATACGCAAAATTGTTTTGTGCGCTCAAGAAAACAGTCTCATCTCACTAAATGTCAAGGCAACTTCAGAGATGGGATGTAATCAGACCCCAGGCAGCTGTTTAACTTTCAGAGACAAGTTCAAACAAAGATAAAAACACAAAAACAGCGCTCAAATGGGATCGTGAGAAAAGTTTATTTGTAAAACTGCTCTAAAGTCAGAACAGAGCAGAACACAGTTCAGTAGGACATGCTGTTAGGATGCTTGAAAAATGATATAGTGAAACTATCATTTGAATATAAAAAGTAACAGCATAGCACTATACCGCCTCAGGTCCTGGTGGCTGGGGATGTGTCGAGATGTTACTATTCCTTCACTTCGTTACAGTGTACAGGGACCGGCTCACCGCTCCATATGCAAAGAAAGCAGTTGATGTCATGGAGGGAGAGGGAGAAGAACACTCTCCTAGATGGTTATGAAAACTGCCGCTGGGTGCAGAGAGGAGGATGGGAAGGACACCAGTGAATTGTCCTGTGCGTTCTGAGCCGTCAGCGTGTAGAGTGTCCCGCGTCTTGCTGTGAGGAGGGAGGAAGCGCTCGACCTGACACCCGGAAGGGGAAGGCACCACCGCTGGTCTGGAACACAGGACGGCTGGGCATGTGCTGCTGGGGTATCCAAGGCGACCGTGACTTACTTGTTTCGCGCACATGCGCTTTGTCAAAGTTTGCATATGGAGCGGTGAGCCGGTCCCTGTACACTGTAACGAAGTGAAGGAATAGTAACATCTCGACACATCCCCAGCCACCAGGACCTGAGGCGGTATAGTGCTATGCTGTTACTTTTTATATTCAAATGATAGTTTCACTATATAATTTTTCAAAGATCCTAACAGCATGTCCTACTGAACTGTGTTCTGCTCTGTTCTGACTTTAGAGCAGTTTTACAAATAAACTTTTCTCACAATCCCATTTGAGCGCTGTTTTTGTGTTTTTATCAGATTATCAATGATGCCTATGGTTTAAATGGCAAAAAAAATTAAAAATTCTGGGGAGAGATTCTCTACCAGGTGTGGGGGAGTATCTTGGGCCATCCGTCATTGGATGTCAGTGGCCCAGGTGTACAAGACCACTATTTGGTCTTTGGTTTATACATCTACAGGATTTTTACCAGGTCAATGTCAATAACATAGAAGATACTGCCTTTGGCCTCTGCGTATTACAAATTGCAGAGTAGGTCCTTTTTTGTGGAAGTTTCTATGATAGTGTCTCCCTCCCCTCAAGGATATTGATTTGGGACATTCCAAGTAGTTATTATAATAACCGGCTCTGTGTCCTGTGATGTACGATAAAGAAAATAGGATTTTTTCTGCAGCTTACCTGTAAAATCCTTTTCTTGGAGTACATCACAGGACACAGAGGTCCCTCCCCTCTTTTGGGGAATGTATTGCTTGCTACAAAACTGATGTGCTTCCTGTGTAGTAGGGGTTATATAGGGGAGGACTACCTGTTTGATTGATCTACCAGTGTCCATTCACCTATAGGTTGCGTATAACCCAAGTAGTTGTTATAATAACCGGCTCTGTGTCCTGTGCTGTACTCCAAGAAAAGGATTTTACAGGTAAGCTGTAGAAAAAATCCTATTATCCTCCAGTACTAAATATAAAATGATCCAGTGCAATTAAATTCATACTGAGTCTCTAAAATTCCATGTAGTATGTTAAGTGCTGAAATGCACAAAACAGTGCTGACCAAAGATGAGATATTCTCACTTAAGTTCCTCCAACCAGGTAATGTTATTCTCCCAGAGAAACCCCACTGATGATAAACTCACCATAAAGTAGTGATCGTTTAAATTAATGAGATGGTCCAATCTGTGCAGATTAAAGATGCTCAGATGCCCCCTTCTGCAGGGACAATCAGTGACCACTTATCTCCTCACATATATCACTTCCCCCCAAACATTATAGAAAAGAATCTGGCATTGAGGCTCATTTATTAACCACTTGCCGACCGCCCCCTGTATATATACGTCGGCAGAATGGCACGTACAGGCAGAACCACGTACCTGTACGTGCCATTCTTCCGGCGGGTGGGGGGTCCGATCGGACCCCCCCCCGGCCGGCGGGGACGGTCGGGATCGCTTCAGGAGCGATCCGGGATGAGGGGACGGCCAGTGGTTTCTGGCCACCCCCTCGCGATCGCTCCTGGCGAATCAGATGCTTCCTCTGTCTGTGTCAATCAAAACACAGGCAGAGGAAGTGATGTCACGCTCGGTGCGCCGGTCTATGTGACCGGAACGCCGAGCTGTGAACATCTAAAGGTTAGTGCACCAACAGTACACTGACACCAGTACACATAGGCACACAAAACACCCCCCTGTCACCCCCAGATCACCCCCCAGATCACCCCCTCCCCCCCCCAGTCACAGTGTCACTAATTGCAGTGATCATTTTTTTACTGATCACTGCATTTAGTGTCAGTGTGACTGTAATAACTGTCAGTGCAGTTAGTTTTAGGTCCAAGGTAGCCCCCCACCCCCCCCTAATAAAGGTTTAACCCCTTGATTGCCCCCAGGTAACCCTTTCACCCCCTTTTGCCAGTGTCACTAAGCGATCGTTTTTCTGATCGCTGTATTAGTGTCACTGCTGTCGCTAGGTAACCATTTTTTTTTTTTAGGTAACCGCCATGTTTATATAGGTTCATAAATAGGTTTATAGGTCAGGTACCCCCATATTACAACCTAAATAAAGGTTTTAACCCCTTGATTGCCCCTAGAGTTAACCCTTTCACCAGTGATCACTGTATAACTGTCACTGGTGACGCTGGTTAGCCAGTTAGTTATTTCGTTATTTAGGTTCCCCGTCAGGTTTTTATATAGCGTCAGGTACCCCCATATATTACCTAATAAAGGTTTTAACCCCTGATTGCCCCTAGTTAACCCTTTCACCCCCTTTTGCCAGTGTCACTAAGCGATCGTTTGTCTGATCGCTGCATTAGTGTCGCTAGGTAACCATTTTTTTTTTTTTAGGTAACCGCCATGTTTATATAGGTTCATAAATAGGTTTATAGGTCAGGTACCCCCATATTACAACCTAAATAAAGGTTTTTAACCCCCTGATTGCCCCTAGAGTTAACCCTTTCACCAGTGATCACTGTATAACTGTCACTGGTGACGCTGGTTAGCCAGTTAGTTATTTCGTTATTTAGGTTCCCCGTCAGGTTTTTATATAGCGTCAGGTACCCCCATATATTACCTAATAAAGGTTTAACCCCTGATTGCCCCTAGTTAACCCTTTCACCCCCTTTTGCCAGTGTCACTAAGCGATCGTTTTTCTGATCGCTGCATTAGTGTCGCTAGGTAACCAGTTTTTTTTTTTGTATTACTGTTACGGGTGACGCTGGTTAGTTAGCTTGTTTTTTATACTGTCAGGGCACCCGCCATTTATTACCCAATAACGGTTTAACCCCCTGATCGCCCGGCGGGTGATATCAATTAGGTTTTAGGGTCAAATAAGGTCTGCGTCGCCCCAGGTTAGTGCCAGTACCGCAAACACCCACGCGCAAAGCATACACCTCCCTTAGTGGCACAGTATCTGAACAGATCAATATCTGATCTGATCAGATCTATACTAGCGTCCCAGCAGTTTAGGGTTCCAAAAAAAAACGCATTGTTAGCGGGATCAGCCCAGATACCTGCTAGCACCTGCGTTTTCCCCCTCCGCCCAGCCCAGCCCACCCAAGTGCAGTATCGATCGATCACTGTCACTTACAAAACACTAAGCACACATAACTGCAGCGTTCGCAGAGTCAGGCCTGATCCCTGCGATCGCTAACATTTTTTTTGTGGTAGCGTTTTGATTCAGTCGCTTCAGTCAGGAGCTTTTTTACCTGTGAATCTCAAAAAAATAAAAAAAAATAAAATAGTTGTCGTTTTATTGTTCTCTCTCTCACTCTATTCTCTCTCTATTGTTGCTCTTTTTTTACTCCATTCTATTCTGCAATGTTTTATTATGTTTTATTATGTTTTATTATGTTTTATCATGCTTGCTTTTCAGGTATGTAATTTTGTTTACTGTGTGTTTTAGTGTTGAGCATTTTTTTGTTTTCAGGTGCGCCATTCAGTTGCAACGCGGATTTATTTATCTTGACAGCAACAGCGTTTGCTCCCACGATACATAAAGCCGCGACTCCAACGCTGTAGGAGGTGATTTCACCACCACAGTTAAAAAAAAGAGCATATATGCCGAAGCATGGGGGCAGCAGGGGGGGGGGAGCGATTGGCTCCTAATGCCACGTACATACGGTCGAAATTCCGACCGTGTGTACACGGCATAACTTTTGCGGGAGGATGCCCCCATGCATCGGCATATATAAATGGTGCATGTATGCCCATCATTAGAAGTGGGTGGATGAAGGGAGGTATTCTAATGGTGGGCATACCCACCAATCAATCTCTTTTTTTCGTTCAGCCAAGAGGCTGCATGAAAAAAAAAAGATTACAATATATGTCCAGTATGTTGCTGGACTTTGAATGGTTATACCAGAATGATGCCTGCAGGTTTAGGTATCATCTTGGTATCATTCTTTTCAGCCAGTGATCGGCTTTCATGTAAAAGCAATTCTAGCGGGTAATTAGCCTCTAGACTGCTTTTACAAGCAGTGGGAGGGAATGTCCCCCCTCCCGGATATAAACCGCGCCATTGGGAAATTGGGAAAGCATTTTATCACACCAATCTTGGTGTGGTCAGATGCTTTGAGGGCAGAGGAAAGATCTAGGGTCTAATAGACCCCAATTTTTTCAAAAAAAGAGTACCTGTCACTGCCTATTGCTATCATAGGGGATATTTACATTCCCTGAGATAACAATAAAAATCATAACAAAGAAAAAAAATGGAAGGAACAGTTTAAAAATAAAATAAAAAAGCTAAATAAATAAAAAAAAAACCAAAAAAAAAAAAAAAAAGCACCCCTGCCCCCCCTTCTCTTGCGCAAAGGCGTACACAAGCGTTGGTCTGGCGTCATATGTAAACAGCAATTGCACCATGCATGTGAGGTATCACCGCGAAGGTCAGATCGAGGGCAGTAATTTTAGCAGTAGACCTCCTCCGTGAATCTAATGTGGTATCATGTAAAGGCTTTTAAAGGCTTTTAAAAATGTATGTAGTTTGTCGCCACTGCGTGTTTGTGCGCAATTTTAAAGCATGTCGTGTTTGGTATCCATGCCTAAGATCATATTTTTTATTTCATCAAAAATTTGAGCAATATAGTGTGTTTTAGTGCATTAAAATAAAAAAAAGTGTATTTTTTCCACAAAAAATGCGTTTGAAAAATCGCTGCGCAAATACTGTGTGGAAAAAAAAAATGCAACACCCACCATTTTAATCTGTAGGGCCTTTGCTTTAACAATATATATAGTGTTTGGGGGTTCAACGTAATTTTCTTGCAAAAAAAAAAATATGTTTTTCATGTAAACAAAAAGTGTCAGAAAGGGCTTTGTCTACAAGTGGTTAGAAGAGTGGGTGACGTGTGACATAGGCTTCTAAATGTTGTGCATAAAATGCCAGGACAGTTCAAACCCCCCCCAAATGACCCCATTTTGGAAAGTAGACACCCCAAGCTATTTGATGAGAGCAATGTTGAGCCCATTAAATATTTTTTTTTTTTTGTCCCAAGAGATTGAATAATGAAAAAAAAAAAAATATATATATTTTTTTTACAAAAAGTTGTCACTAAATGATATATTGCTCAAACATGTCATGGGCATATGTAGAAATACACCCCAAAAAACATTCTGTTGCTTCTCCTGAGTACGGGGATACCACATGTGTGGGACTTTTTGGGAGCCTAGCTGCGTACGGAACCCCAAAAACCAATCACCGCCTTCAGGCTTTCTAAGGGTGTAATTTTTTTATTTCACTTCTCACTGCCAATCACAGTTTCGGAGGCCATGGAATGCCCAGATGGCATAAAACCCCCCAAAATGACCCCATTTTGGAAAGTAGACACCCCAAGCTATTTGCTGAGAGGTATTGTGAGTATTTTGCAGATGTCGCTTTTTGTCACAAAGTTTTGAAAATTGAAAAAAGAAAAAAATTTTTTTTTTCTTTACTTTCTTCATTTTCAAAAACAAATGAGAGCTGTAAAATACTCACCATGCCTCTCAACAAATAGCTTGGGGTGTCTACTTTCCAAAATGGGGTCATTTGGGGGGGTTTTGTGCTATTTTGGCATTTTATGGCCTTCGAAACGGTGATAGGTAGTGAGGAGTGAAATCAAAAATTTGCACCCTTAGAAATCCTGAAGGCGGTGCTTGGGTTTCGGGGCCCCGTACGCGGCTAGGCTCCCAAAAAGTCCCACACATGTGGTATCCCCATACTCAGGAGAAGCAGCAAAATGTATTTTGGGGTGCAATTCCACATATAACTATGGCATGTGTGAGCAATATATCATTTAGTGACAACTTTTTGAAAAAAAAAAAAATCTTTTTTATTTTTGTCTTTATTCAATCACTTGGGACTAAAAAAAAAAATATTCAATGGGCTCAACATGCCTCTCAGCAAATAGCTTGGGGTGTCTACTTTCCAAAATGGGGTCATTTGGGGGGTTTTGTACTTCTCTGCCATTTTAGCACCTCAAGAAATGAAATAGGCAGTCATAAATTAAAAGCGGTGTAAATTCCAGAAAATGTACTCTAGTTTGTAGACGCTATAACTTTTGCGCAAACCAATAAATATACGCTTATTGGCATTTTTTTTTACTAAAGACATGTGGCTGAATACATTTTGGCCCAAATGTTTGACTAAAATTGAGTTTATTAGATTTTTTTTTATAACAAAAAGTAGAAAATCTCTTTTTTTTTCAAAATTTTCGCTCTTTTTCCGTTTATATCGCAAAAAATAAAAATCACAGAGGCAATCAAATACCATCAAAAGAAAGCTCTATTTGTGGGAAGAAAAGGACGCAAATTTCGTTTGGTTACAAAATTGCATGACCGCGCAATTACCAGTTAAAGTAGTGCAGTGCGAAATTGAAAAAAGACCTCTGGTCCTTTGGCTGCCAAATGGTCCGGGGCTGAAGTGGTTAAATACTCATAAAATCCACTTATTAGGATACAATTGCCTATACACATTCTTGAGGACCACTCTCTGCTTTGTGCGTGAGTTAGACCTCAAGTGCATGATGACGTTATAGGGTTCCAACTCTGCCCAATCAACTCAGTCACGAGTGGTCCCAGAACCCAGAAGAGACAGCCGTTTCCCGATGAAGAAAGGAAAGGAGACGATGGTGCTGGACCCATGAGCCGTGGATCATGCCAGGACAGTGCTGGATCCACCAGGTGCTTACGTTATTTTGGCTTAAAGCAGCAAAAAAAGGTAAGGGTATTAAAATGTAAATTAACCCTGGGGATGTGGAGTTGAAGTTCCTCTTTAACTGCAAGACTTTTATTTTTCAGCTCATTTGATATCCAAACAGAACTTGAAAAAATCTGTCCCCTCCTTCGGCAATATAACTCTTTCCATTTTTGTAAATATAATTGCAGCAATTCCACGTAAACCACTTTATGAATCAACTTGCTCATTTCCTTTCGAAGCTTGTACTGTCTTTGAAATGTGCAATTGACCCTTGTGCTTGTTGTATATTGGTTGCTAAGAAGCGTTATCATTGTTATCATTGGTATTGAGGTCTCTGCGGAATCGTTGATTATTTACTGCACATAAAACATATTCAATTTCAGTTTCATTAAAAAGAAGCAGGTGGGGCGTGGCCTTGACTATGCACTAGAGCAGACGTGCTTTCTTGGAGCTCCGGCGCCGACACAGAATTATCAACTTTAATCAACGCGCAGACCCCCAGAACACCCCTCCAAAGATGAAGAGGCGAACGACCAAATCCCTCCCCAAAAAAGGCCCATCCGCTGGTTCGATCAAACGGTTCATGACATTGTATCTCGTATGACGCGGGTCTGTGTTCCGGAGCCTCGGTCTCCTCGCCCCCCCCCGCAGCGGTGCCCGCTCGGCGCAGGGCCTCCGCTCCCCGGCTCCCCCGGGGGCGGTTGCGCTGGCCCGGACGGGCGCCCTGATAATGCACCGCACCGTTTTGCGTGCTAATTCAGCCATTGTGGCTGTACGGTTACAGTTTGTCTCCTCCACTCTGCTATTCCTCATCCTCTCTCTTCCTCTCTCACCTATCTCCCCTCTGCTTCCCCCTCCCCCCCCCCCCCCCGTCTGCCCCAGTCCGTCCAGGGTTCTGCTTAGATACGATATATATATGCTTTGTGTGCGGGGTATCACTGTGTGCCCGGTTCCCCAATTGAGCTCCCATGGCCCGAATAAAATTAATATCATTTAATGTTAGGGGGCTTCATGCCCCTGGTAAAAGGCATGCCCTCTACAGGGAATTGGACCGCCTGAAGGGTGACGTGGTTTTCCTCCAAGAGACCCACCTCACCCATATGTCCTCAGTTAAACTATTCTCACACCACTACCCCACGTGGTACTATAGCTCATCTGACCTGCACAAAGCTAAGGGAGTGGCCATTGGGCTCCGTAGGGGAACCGCGTTCATTTTGGAATCAATGTTGAGTGACCCGGCTGGGCGCTTTCTGTTTTTGAAGGGTACCCTGGGCAGCATGCAGTGCACACTTGCCAACCTGTACTCGCCCAATAAGGACCAAGCCAGTTTTATTGCCGCCACACTGAGGAAGTTGCGTGACTTTTCCGGTGGGTGCGTCCTCCTCGCAGGTGATTTCAATGTCCCGCTGGAGCCGACCCTGGATACTTCCAGGGGTGGCTCCGCCCTATCCCACAAGAGACTGAGATACATCCGCAAACAGCTCCACGACTCTCAGTTGGTGGACGCCTGGAGGATCATGCACCCAAGGGAACGTGACTTTACGCACTACTCCTCAGTCCACCACACCTACTCCAGAATCGATCTAATACTCATTGATCACCAACACCTACCCCTTTTACTCAGCTCAGACGTGGAAACGTCCCCTATCTCTGACCATGCACCAATCTCCCTTACAATTAAGGTACAGTCACTCCCCCTTAGGCCCCTTAACTGGAAACTGAATGATACACTCATTGCTGACGAAATCGACCTGAAAAATATAGGGGTGGAGCTAGCACACTACTTTAGAGACAACACATCTCCTGACATCTCCCCCGGCGTACTGTGGGAGGCCCACAAGGCCCACATAAGAGGCAAGCTTATTGAGCTAGGCACCAGGAAAAAGAGGGAACGCACGCACCAGCAGACCACCCTACTCATTGAGATACAACGCCTTGAGCGATTACATAAGTCAAAACAAGCGCTGGCCCTATTACACACACTAACTGAAAAGAGGGAGGAACTGAAATCTCTTATGCACCTCGAGCACAAGCAGCGAACTCAGTTGGTGGCCCAACAATTTTATGAATGGGGCGATAGGCCCAGTAAGCTCCTCGCCCGCTCACTCCAGCAACGCAAAACAGCGTCTTTTATATCTAAAATTAAGAACCCTGCGTCGGAGTTTGTACACGAGACCCCAAAAATCGCCAAAGAGTTTAGGGATTTTTACCAACACCTATACAGCGTCCAACACTCCATAGCCGACAGTGCGACCAAAACGCAGCTCATTAAAGACTACCTGCTTGGCGCAAACCTACCGGCTCTCCCCCCGGAGACCCTGGCGACTTTAGAGGGCGAGCTTACCCCGACTGAACTTCATCAGGCACTGAAAGCCATGCCGAGGGGTAGGGCACCGGGACCGGACGGCCTCTCGGTGTCATACTATCGCGCATATGCTGACATTCTGATCCCGCGCCTGACCACTTATGCTAACGTGACCATCGACGGGGGCACCCTCCGCCCAGAGACCACCCATGCTTATATTACAGTCATCCCCAAAAGCGGGAAAGACCCCTCTAGCTGTGGCAGCTACCGCCCCATATCACTCCTGAACATAGACGCCAAGATCTATGCCAAGGCCATCGCAAACCGCTTGCTCCCCCTAGTCCCTAGCTGGGTGTCCCAAGACCAAACGGGCTTCATACCGGGGAGGGAGGCCCGGGACAACTCCTTACGCACCCTCTCTCTAATTTCACACGCCCGGGGGGACCCCCAGCCCACCCTGCTGTTGTCTACGGATGCCGAAAAGGCGTTCGACAGGGTGGACGGGGAGTTCCTCATGGCAACGCTGTCTCACCTAGGTATTAACACCCCCCTTCTTCATCAGATAGAGGCACTCTACAGGGCCCCAACGGCGCAGCTTCGGATTAATGGGACACTAAGCGACCCTTTTGTGCTCCATAATGGCACGCGCCAAGGCTGCCCCCTCTCCCCAATCTTATTCGCGCTCTCCCTTGAACCCTTCCTATCCAAGATCAGACAGAACCCCAACATACATGGCATAACAGTCGCGCAGACCGAACACAAATACGCTGCATATGCGGATGACATCCTCTTCTATATCCGACAACCCCTCATATCACTTCCCAACCTGATGTCAGAATTCTCTGACTACGGCCGGGTCTCTAATTTTAAAATCAACATGTCCAAGTCTGAAATCTTAAACTTATCTGTCCCTACCCGCCTAGTGTCCCGTCTTAAGCAGTCCTTCCCTTTCGCCTGGCAACCAAAACAAATGAAATACTTGGGAATATACCTTACAGCCAGCCCGGCCACCCTCTTCCGCACAAATTTTATCCCTCTGCTCAACACCCTCCGGGCAGACGTACAGAAGTGGTCACAGCTTGCACACTCCTGGCTAGGCCGAATAGGAGTGATCAAAATGAATCTACTGCCCAGGGTACTGTTCATGCTCCAGATGATTCCGTACAATATCCCTGTTGGGTTCTTCTCTATCTTAAACTCCTTAGTGATCAGGTATGTGTGGAATAGGAAAAAGCCAAGACTGTCTAGGGCCCTCCTTATCAGACCCAAGAGAGATGGAGGCCTTGCCCTACCGGACTTTAGGCTATATTACCGGGCCATTGTCTTGACTAGACTCCGAGATTGGAAATTCTCAGCAGGCACCAAACTATGGGTAACCCTGGAGAAGGACTTGTGTGGCTCCGCCCTCTCTACACTTATGTGGATCCCAAAGAAATACAGGACCCTTTCCCCCACTGCTTCCCCGCTGACCCGTTCCTCGCTGGCGGTCTGGGACTCTCTCTGCAGGGTGCATGGTTGGCCACACAATTCACCGTTACTTCCCCTGCTGGGGCATGACTACTTTCCTCCTGGTAACCTCCCGTCCAGCGCCCAAACCTGGTATCTGGGGACAAAGACTCTCCTGCACCAAGTAACCTCCCCCAAAGGAATACTTCCACTGTCCACCCTGCTCACAACGACTCCCTGCTCTTTCATGGATCAATGGAAACACCACCAACTCACCGCCTTTGTTCATTCCTTACCAAAGCCTCTTAGAACGTTTGATGACCTCTCCCCCCTGGAAATTGCTTTCTCCGACCCACACGCTATTGGGAAACCCATTTCATACTTTTACCAGACGCTAACTTCGCTCCAATCGAGCAGTAGCCCTGCCTTCTTTCACAACTGGGAACTTGACCTGCATAGAGAATTATCTCCCGAACAAAAGAGCAAGGTGCTCATACTGGCCCACACTTCCTCCGGTGCTTCTAGGATGGCAGAGGTCAACTATAAACTCTTAACCAGGTGGCACTACACCCCCGCTCTGCTACACAAGCTGTTCCCACAAACCTCACCTCTCTGCTGGCGGGAGTGTGGTGAAACGGCAACCCATGCCCACATCTGGTGGTATTGCCCGAGGTTACGTCCCTTTTGGCTGGCTATCTTGTATTGGATTAGAGAAATACAGGGATGCGTAATTCCCAATGACCCTTGGTGTGTGCTATTCCACTGTACAGACAAACCAGTCGGTCCATATAAACGCTCTGCGACCCCCCACCTACTCAACGCTGCTAAATCTCTTATTCCTCGATTTTGGAAGTCTAGGACCATTCCGACCTTGCGTCAGTGGCTAATAAAGGTAGACTACGTATACCGCATGGAGGATATGACTCTCTCCTTGCGGGGTAAAGCGGACCTCGCAAGACAGATCTGGACCGGCTGGTTTGCCTTCAAGTATTCCACCGCCTATGCGGAAATCATGTCTAGCCCTGTGTAAACTGTGTGCCGAATGTGCTTGTCCTGGCCTCGCCCCCCGTACTCCCGGAGTCTATGGGTAGCTATCCAGGCAGATAACCTTTTTTCTGCGCACACAATAATTGACTGCTGTTTCTTTGTCTGTGTCTTTTATTGGCACGTTGCAAATTTTAATATACACGTGAATGACACATGTGATATGCGGTAAAACTGAAAACAACAAGAATAATATAACATTACCATACAGCAGTAATCATCATACAAAATAATAACTAAAATGACTAACTCCTTTCCCTGATAGCTTGTGGAGGAGGAAGATAGATATGGCTTACCTTCGATGCCACGGATGGGGAGAGATGGCATCTAGGCTGCTGCCATGATATGAACATGCTTATCACTGAGGTTGCTTCACTTCCTGACTAAAGAGGATATGACGATTTTTACATCACTTCCTAAGTAACTGGATATCTCTTATAACTATATTAATGTTTGGCCAGTAGGTGGCGCAAGCGTAACAGCTAACCTAGAACAAACATAATTTATAGCTTAATAATGCAACAACACAATATACAAATTAAATGACAAGGTGAATTCTCTTTTCTGGACCTCAGAAAAGAAAGAGGTATCCTGGAGACATAACACTCCCCGTCTGGCGCTAACCAACGCCACTAACAGCGTCATTGGACACAAGTAAAATCAAGTCCGATATGGGTCTGAGAAATGACCTTACTTCACCCTGTTTGGAAATCTTAACTTCGACCTTCCTGACATGTCCATCTTTGCTTGGGAATGTCTGTGTGATAAGTCCCAACGGCCAGTCATTCCTGTGTGCTTGGCAGTCTTTAACGAGCACCACATCTCCTGACTTCAGGTCTGGTTTGTTAACTTGCCACTTATTCCTGAGTTGTAGGGTTTGGATGTAATATCTCCTCCATCTGTCCCAGAAAGTGTTGGCTAGGCATTGCACCTGTCTCCATTGACGTCTGAAAAGGTCTTTATCAGTAAACTCTCCATTAGGAGCACTGACCATGTTGGTTTTTTGAGTGAGTAGAGTTGCAGGTGTCAGCAACATGGGGTCCTCTGGATCATTAGTAACTGGGATCAGAGGTCTAGCATTTATGATGGCTGAGACTTCAGCCATGAAAGTGGACAGACATTCATGCGTGAGTCTGACATTTCCCATTTGAAGGAAAATAGAATCCAAGATCTTGCGGGCTACACCTATCATTCTTTCCCACACACCACCCATATGGGAAGAATGAGGGTGGTTAAATGTCCAGGTACATCCCTGTTGATTGAGATACCTTTCCACACTGTTGTTGTCTAGATTCGAAAGGATCTGAAGTTCCTTGGCCGCTCCAACAAAGTTGGTGCCCCTATCAGAGCGGATGTGCTTAACAGGACCTCTAATGGCAATGAAGCGCCTGAGAGCGTTGATAAAGCTGGAAGTGTCCATTGATTCAATCAACTCTATGTGAACAGCTCGAACAGTCATACAAGTAAAAATAACTGCCCAGCGTTTGCTGCTGGCGTGACCTCCCCTGGTTTGGCGAGTTGTAACGGACCAAGGACCGAATACATCAAGGCCCACACTTGTAAAGGGAGGATCTGAGTTAAGTCTGTCAGGTGGAAGGTCAGCCATCTTTTGGGTTTGCAAAGGTCCACGGAGTTTGTGGCAGGTAACGCAATTAAAGATACACTTGCTCACACATCTTTTTGCTCCTATTATCCACAGTCCAGCAACCCTCAAAGCTCCTTCAGTGAACAGTCGGCCTTGGTGTTTAACTTGACTGTGATAGTGTTGTACAAGCAGGGCAGTGACATGGTGCTGAGCTGGGAGAATGAGAGGATGCTTCTCGTCATACTCCAAGGTAGCGTCTTTAAGGCGTCCTCCTATTCTCAACAGGTTACTGCTGTCGAGGAACGGATCGAGTTTCCTTAAGACGCTGTCTTTAGGGATTGGCTTTTTGTTGTTAATACAGTCAATCTCTCTAGCAAAGGTCTCTTGCTGCACAGTGTAAATGATCAGATGTTTTGATTGCTCTAGGTCAGTCACTGAGTAGGTATTTTTACAGCAGTGCCAGCCTTTGCAGTCAGTCCTTTTCCCAAAGGAACGAGCTATGTGGGATAAGAAAGTAATGGCTCTAATGAGTGATTTCCATGTGGAAAATCTGGAGAACCGATGAGATTTGAGTCGGTTTTGTGAAGTCACCGTGACTAATGCAGACACTTGCGGACGAACTTCTGCATCCTTGACTGCATCTACCAAGCTAAAGGTTTCCGATTCAGAAGTGTGTTCTGAATTGTACAGGAATGCAGGGCCAGTAAACCATGTTGTGTCCTTAAGACAGTTGGCTGGGACAGCTCTGGTCGCTAGGTCTGCAGGGTTGTGTTTAGTTGGAACGAAGTGCCACTGTTTTGGTTGTACGGATCTCCTAATCCTCAACACTCTATTACTGACGTAGACGTAGAAGCGTCTGGTTTCGTTGTAGATGTACCCCAGGACTACTTTACTGTCAGTGTAGAACTCAGTGTCTTTGATTTCCAGGTTCATCTCTCTAGTGATCGTGTCGGCTAACTCCACAGCTAACACTGCGGCACAAAGTTCCAGCCTAGGTATTGTGTGTTCTGGGAGTGGAGCAAGCTTTGCTTTTCCCATGACAAACCCTATATGGCACTGTCCTTTCATGTCCTTGGTCTTGAGGTAAGCTACCGCAGCGATTGCTTTGACAGAAGCATCGCAGAAAACACAAAGTCTTTGCTCTTGGATTTCTGTAGACGGTACAGGAGCATATGGTCGAGGGACCTTTAAGTTAGACAAGGCTGTCAGGGAATTTTTCCACTCTGTCCACTGATCTCTTTTCTCGGGGGGAAGTAGATCATCCCAGTCCACTGTCTCTTGAGTCAGGTCTCTGAGAAGAGCTTTACCCTCAATGGTGACTGGAGCTACAAACCCCAGAGGGTCATACAGACAGTTTATGGTTGACAAAACGCCTCTGCGTGTAAAGGGCTTTTCTTCCTGACTAACCTGGAAGGTGAAGGTGTCTGACCTTAAGTCCCAGAGTAGTCCAAGGCTACGTTGCGTTGGCAGAGAGTCAGAACCCAAGTCTAAGTCTTTGAACTCACCCGAGTGGTCTTGAGAGGGAAAGGCCTTCATCAGTTCTACGCTGTTAGAGGCGATCTTGTGGAGCTTCAAATTGGAACAGGCTAGCATCTCCTGCGCTCTCTTGAGGAGACTGATAGCTGCTTCAGCGGTGGGCAGAGATTTTAAGCAATCGTCTACATAAAAGTCCTTTTCTACTAAGTGTTTCACTTCAGACCCGTAGATGGATTCACCTTCCTGAGCCGAGCGTCTAAGCCCGTAAATGGCAACTGCGGGGGAAGGGCTGTTCCCAAATATGTGGACCTTCATGCGATACTCTACAATTTCTTTGGAAGGGTTGTTATCTTTAAACCAGAAAAACCTCAAAAAGTTCCTGTGTTCCTTTTTGACGCGAAAACAGTGGAACATCTGCTGGATGTCCGCCATGAATGCCACAGAGTCTTTGCGGAAACGGAGGAGTACACCAATGAGTCTGTTATTCAGATCCGGCCCTGAGAGAAGAACGTCATTTAACGACACGCCTCCTTCTCTAGAGCTAGAGTCGAACACCACCCTAATCTGTCCTGGTTTCTTGGGGTGGTACACTCCAAATATAGGTAAGTACCAGCACTCCTCGTTGTCTTCAAGGGCAGGAGCTAACTCTGCGTGATTATTTTCAAATATCTTACCCATAAAGGCAAAGAAGTGATCTCTCATGTCTGGTTTTCTCTGGAAATTGCGTTTAAGGGAGGCAAAGCGTTTAAGGACTTGTTCCTTGTTGTTAGGTAGACGCTGTCTATGGGGTCTAAATGGGAGAGGTGCGACCCAATTGTTTGACTCTTCTTTGGCTGTCTCCCTTTCCATTATTTGCAAGAAAAGTCTATCTTCAAAGGACATTGCTACCTGCTGGTCTTCCTTTGTTCTATGAAAGACTGTACACCCTAGGTGGTCTGGGTTGCTGTCACAAGCGTGGTCATCTGCGTCTGGGTCTACAGAGGAACAAGGTATGTGAGTACTACCTGGAAGTTCTTTTGTGATGAAGCTGTTGTGACATGGTTGCAAGGAGGAAGGACGTCCTTTGTCAAGTACATTAGTGAACATGCTACTGACCGTGGTGGGTCTGTGCACAGTCTTTAGACAGACGTCCCCTACGATGACCCACCCCAGGTCAAGTCTTTGGGCAAAGGGAGCATTGCGGGGACCATTAATCTGTTCCCTTACTTTATGAACCTGCAAAATGTCTCTTCCCAGGAGCAGCATTAACTGAGCTTGCTCGTCATATTCTGGTAGGAGGTGGGCCATGCGTTTTAGATGAGGTTGGTGAATTGCTGCATCTGGTGTAGGGATTTCTGACCGGTTGTCAGGAATCTGGTTGCACTCGAGTATGGTGGGTAAAGGTAGGCGAGTCCGACCGTCTATAGACTCTATACAGAAGGCGGTGGCACAAGTCTTTAGGGAATAAGGGGAGCTTGGACCCCTGACACCGAAGGTGTCAAAGAATATGGATCTAGCCATAGAGTGGTTGCTTTGGTCATCTAAGAGTGCATACATCTTGACAGCTTTGTTTCTGTGACCCGCTGGATAAGCTCTAATAAGACAGATCTTTGAACAAGACCTACCGCCTGCAGGATCTTTGCATACCTCAGTACACTGTGAGGTAACCATTGAGATGTTTGAACCAGTGTTCTCTTGCTCCCCGCCATGCTCGTTGGTATCGCTAGCTCGCTGGGCGGTCCAAGGAGCAGGGCCTGGATGTAGTGCTGAGTTGTGATCTGTGTTGTTACACTCTGTGCATGATACACTAACCTTGCAGTCCTTGGCAAAGTGTGATGTGGATGAACAACACCTGAAGCATATGCGGTTCTCTCTTAGGAAGGCTTTGCGATCTTCTAGAGACTTTTCCCTGAAGGTCCTGCATTTTGGTAGAGGGTGCGGCTTCCTGTGTAGAGGGCACTGCTTGCTAGGATCTCCGACTTTGTCTTCTGGGTGAGCAATGTTGGAAGACCTATAGGAAAAATCTGTAGGAGAAACATGAGACTTGTTCACTGTCACTGGCATCCTGTGCTGTTTGAAGCTAGGGGGCGTGACTGATGACAGCATAAAGTCAAAGCTGGGATCATTCAGGAACTTAGCTTGCTCTGAAACAAAGTCTACAAAAACGTTGAATGGTGGAAATGGTACTTGGAACATTTTCTTATGTTTAGAACCATATGTGACCCACCTTTGTTGTAGGTCATAGGGAAGCTTCAGAATTAAAGGTTTAATCCCTCTGGCCGCATCCAGGGAGGCGAGACCAGGCAGGTCTCCCTCCTCTTTAGCAAGAAGTAGTTCCTCTAGCAAGTCGGCTAATTCTCGTACTTTGTGATAACCCTTGCTAGGTATTCTGGGAAAGTCTTCAATCCTTTTAAAAAGTGCATGCTCTATAGTCTCTGTCGAGCCATAGCACTCTTCTAATCTGCTCCAAATCTTTTTAAGACCGGTCTCTGGTTGTTTTATGTTAATGTTCCTGATTCTACTGGCATGTTCGGCAGAGTCCTTCCCAAGCCATTGGACTAGGAGGTCTATTTCATCGGTATGAGACAGGTCTAGACCTTTTATGGTATTTTGAAAGGACGACCGCCAGGCTTTGTAATTTTCTGGCCGATCGTTAAACTTTACAAGTCCTTTTGTGATCAAATCACGTCTGGCAAAGAACTTGGCAAAGTCTGTTATAACTTGGTTGGTGTTAGAGCATGTTGGCGATTCACTACTGTAGTGGGAGTGTGGTGTGCGACCATACCTGTCAGAAGTTTCTGCTTTAGGCTCTCTTGTCTCGTATCGTTGTGTAGTAGAAGGGTTATTCTGATGCTGGTTTGGAGGTTGAGGGTTGTGACGTGCAGAGACGTAGGCTTGATCTGTAATGTGCTGACAGGAGTTCTGCTGCTTGCAGCTCTGAGGAATTTGGTTGCTCTCATGCTCTGTTACCTGCAGTGCTTGGTTTGTTTCTCCTAGGACATTGTCTATTCCCTGTAGAGAAGAGGTACCGTACATTGATTTGAAGTGTTGATGCACGTACTCTGAAGTGCGTTGCGAGGGATTTGGCTCTCCTTGTTCGGAGCCAAGCACATTTATTTGTTCACCACTGAGGCTTACGGCTGCTTCTAGGGCTTCTGCTTCAGCTATGGCAATTGCAGCTTCCCTTTCTGTAGTGAGCTTCTCTAGTGCGACATCTAGACGTGTTTGTTCAAGCTTTATAGAAGCTTCTATTGCGGCCCTATCTTGCACTTGCTTGGCTTCTATTGCGGCCTTATCTTGCGCTTGCTTGGCTTCTATTGTGGCCTTATCTTGCGCTTGCTTGGCTTCTATTGCGGCCCTATCTTGCGCTTGCTTGGCTTCTAGCGAGGCCTTTTCTAACTTCAAATGCATTTCTAGTCCGGCAAAGGTAGCTCGCGTCTTTGCCGCTTCGGCTTTCCCACGGGCAATGGCGGCTGCAACACTAGCTGTCACCGACTTGCTGGAACCGTAAACTCGTGATCTGGTTTTGAGTGAGGATGTGTTACTGCGTGACATGGCTGCTTGACTGAGTAGCGGCCTGTGGGAGCAGTAAGCGTATAGGGCTGCAGTCTCTGTATGCTGCTTGGCTGTATGAAAGTGGCTGTATAGTCGATTGCAGACTGTAGCTCTTCCGTGTGGGCCAAAACCTCTTCCCCTTCTGCACTATCCTTAGTGTTCCTGGACGAAGTTTTACTGTCCTGGCCTCGCCCCCCGTAATCCCGGAGTCTATGGGTAGCTATCCAGGCAGATAACCTTTTTTCTGCGCACACAATAATTGACTGCTGTTTCTTTGTCTGTGTCTTTTATTGGCACGTTGCAGATTTTAATATACACGTGAATGACACATGTGATATGCGGTAAAACTGAAAACAACAAGAATAATATAACATTACCATACAGCAGTAATCATCATACAAAATAATAACTAAAATGATTAACTCCTTTCCCTGATAGCTTGTGGAGGAGGAAGATAGATATGGCTTACCTTCGATGCCACGGATGGGGAGAGATGGCATCTAGGCTGCTGCCATGATATGAACATGCTTATCACTGAGGTTGCTTCACTTCCTGACTAAAGAGGATATGACGATTTTTACATCACTTCCTAAGTAACTGGATATCTCTTATAACTATATTAATGTTTGGCCAGTAGGTGGCGCAAGCGTAACAGCTAACCTAGAACAAACATAATTTATAGCTTAATAATGCAACAACACAATATACAAATTAAATGACAAGGTGAATTCTCTTTTCTGGACCTCAGAAAAGAAAGAGGTATCCTGGAGACATAACAGTGCTTATCGTGTTGTTACCTGTGGACGGACTTGGGCAGAACCCCACCCCTTCCCCCCCCCCCTCCTCTTCTCTTCCCTCTGTGCCCCCTCTTCCTCCTTTACCTCTCTTTTTCAGTCTCTGTGTGCTTCTCCCTGAAACCTGAAGGGAAGCATACTCCTCGCATGTTGGTTAACCTGGGACTGACACCCAGTGCTCTGATTTTGTATACCCTTGACATGTGCGGCTTATGGCCATTTGTACTGAACACGGTTGTCGTCACTCTCTCTTGTTTTGTATGTTTTTCCTTCTGTTCAATAAAAATTGATTAAACAAACAAAAAAAAGAAGCAGGTAGAAGAGCCCACAGTGCAGATGACCTGAAACTTTCCAACTTGACAGTCACTTTTAGTATAGTTAAAGCTGAATTCCCAGATAAGCGAATGTTGTCTAAATGCAAGAGCCATGTGCATTCTTTTTTAAATCTTGGTGTACTTTGTGTATTTCTTCCAGATCTGTGCAGTAATTCAGTGTGAGATTTTCCCTCTCAGCAGGAACTTCCTGTATTAAAGACCGCTCACTGCTGCTCTCTCTCCTTGTGCAGGGTGACTGGTCTTGTCTTCGCCCCCTCCTGTCATTTTCTGTAGGCATCCTGTAGTGGGTGGGACCTGCTAGCACACTCCCACAGCTTTGCTGTCTGCACAGGCTATGTACAGTGCATAGATTATGTTGTTTCTACTTTTACAAGGTAATCTCTTGATCTGCAACGTTTTTTGGTGCACACAAGGTGGATTAATATTCTTTGTGACTCTTGGAGAATATATTTAAATTAAAGTGGTCAGGTAAAACTTAGAGTGCTCTCTGCCTACCAGGGAGTATGGTCTATTGAGTGGGTCTGCACATTGTACTCAGGTGCAGCTCAGCTTGTTCTGACTGTCCCCCACTGGTCCAATAGGGAGGCAAATTGGACAGTGGGAAGGGACCTGGCAAGTGAGTGCACTGGCTTTGTTACAGCCCTGACAATTTGGCAATAGTAAAGTGCTGCATTGCATTGTGGGATACCGTATATAAGCTCAGAGTCCCTCAAGCTTAACGAATCGAAAACAGAACTCCTTATGCTACATGCAAACCAAAACTCCCGAACCAAGTCCCCTTGGACACCACCCACCATCTTTGGACAGACCATCGCCCCTAGGACCAAGGCCAAGAGTCTCGGAGTCATTTTTGACTCAGAAATGTCAATGGATGCCCAAATAGGATCGGTAGTCAGTGGTTCTCACCATCTGCTCCGCCTGCTACGCAGACTCATCCCCTTCATTCCAAAGGAGGACAAAGCAGTGGTAGTTGGAACGATCATTAATTCACGACTGGACTACGCAAACTCCCTGTACATAGGATTACCCCAATATCAACTTGCGCGCTTACAACTTATCCAAAACACGGCGGCAAGGTTGATAACTGGAAAAAAACCCTGGGAATCCATTTCCCCTTCCCTGAGGAGCCTACACTGGCTAAACGTAAAGAATCGGGTCATATTCAAGACCCTCTGCCTCACCCACAAATGCACCCATGGAGACGCCCCCCAATACCTTCTCGAGAAAATAAAACACTACACACCGAATCGCAGTCTCCGATCGTCTAACCAAAACCTCCTCCTCATTCCCAAATCCCGCTACAAATCTAAGGGGGAACGGAGATTCGCTGTCCAAGGACCGCGGCTATGGAACGCTCTACCGAACGATATCCGCATGGAAGGAAACCACCAGGCCTTCAGGAAAAAACTCAAGACCTACCTCTTCTAAGAAGCTTGACAACAAAGCACAAATACAGCGCCTTGAGGCGATTCAGTTCGCATTGTAGCGCTATACAAATTATTCATTCATTCATTCATTCAGAGTACATGTGCTCAGGGGAGTTGAGCCAGGGAACAGAGCCCAGGAGAGAGAGGTGCAGCTGCCCTCTCCTCCACGGAGGTGGCTGTGCGGTCCTGGGTGGTCGACCCAGGGGCCTGGAAAGAGAGAATCTGAACTCAGAGGTCCTGCAGAGCTGACTGGAGGGGAGACACCAGGAAAGATTTGATTCTGCCTACTGTGAGTACAGATCTGTGTCTTTGGGGCCTGTCAAGTGAGGGCCGACCCCTTCAGCTAGAAGAGTCAGTGGATGGGTGTCAGTAAAGGGGATGCTAGAGATTGTCCTGAAGATAAAGTAGTGCATCAAGTCTGCTGCTAGAGAGCAAGAAGACTTAAAACCTTCCATGCATGTGGCTGTATTGTTCAAGCAGTGTGTCTGCTTCCACAGATAATCCGGTGGTCTAAGGAGGAAAGGGGAGGTGTGGGGTGGTCTGAGGAGGAGAAGAGAGGTGTGGGGTGGTCTGATGAGGAAAAGGGAGGTGTGGGGTGTTCTGAGTAGGAGGGATGAGGTGTGGGGTGGTCTGAGAAGGAGAAGGGAGGTGTGGGGTTGTCTGAGGAAGAAAAGGGAGATGTGGGTAGTCTGAGGAGAAGGGATGAGGTGTGGGGTGGTCTGAGGAGCAGGAGGGAAGTGTGGGGTGGTCTGAGAAGAAGGAGGGATGTGTGGGGTGTCTGAGGAGGAGAGATGAGGTGTAGGGTGGTCTGAGAGGGAGAGATGAGGTGTTGGGTGGTATGTGGAGGAGAAGGGAGGTGGGGTGGTCTGAGGAGGAGAGATGATGTATGGGGTGGTCTGAGGAGGAGAAGGGAGGTGTGGGGTGGTCTAAGGAAGAAAAGGGAGGTGTGGGTGGTCTGAGGAGAAGGGATGAGGTGTGGGGTGGTCTGAGAAGGAGAGATGGTGTGTTGGGTAGTATGTGGAGGAGAAGGGAAGTGTGGGGTGGTCTGAGGAGGAGAGATGAGGTGTAGGGTGGTCTGAGAAGGAGAGATGAGGTGTTGGGTGGTATGTGGAGGAGAAGGGAGGTGTGGGGTGATCTGAGGATAAGAGATGAGGTGTGGGGTGGTCTGAGGAGGAGAAGGGAGGTGTGGGGTGGTTTAAGGAAGAAAAGGGAGGTGTGGTGGTCTGAGGAGAAGGGATGAGGTGTGGGGTGGTCTGAGGAGGAGGAGGGAAGTGTGGGGTGGTCTGTGGTCTAAGGAGAAGAAGGGAGGTGTGGGTGGTCTGAGGAGAAGGGATTAGGTGTGGGTGGTCTGAGGAGGAGGAGGGAAATGTGGGGTGGTCTGAGGAGAAGAAGGGAGGTGTGGGGTGTCTGAGGAGGAGAGATGAGGTGTCGGGTGGTCTGAGGAGGAGGAGGGAAATGTGGGGTGGTCTGAGGAGAAGAAGGGAGGTGTGGGGTGTCTGAGGAGGAGAGATGAGGTGTCGGGTGGTCTGAGGAGGATATATGAGGTGTAGGGTGGTCTGAGAAGGAGAGATGATGTGTTGGGGGGTATGAGGAGGAGAAGGGAGGTGTGGGGTGGTCTGAGGAGAAGAGATGAGGTGTGGGCACTGCTGTCCATATACAGTATATGACTAGCAGGATAAGCAGGTATTTAGTCAAGATTCAATTCAAAATCCAAATAAATGGGACCAGTGTTTGGAGTATGAGAGGCAGAGCAACAACTTCCCACATTTTTAAGGATTTTTAAGGATAAAATACACTTTAACTTAGAAGACCCTCCCCCTCCCCCTTCCTGCCAGTACATGATCATTGTACTCGACTTTGGGTAAGTCACATCCCTTTAAATAAGGTCGTTTGAAATATGTCTCTAAACAATAAAATATTCTCATAATGCATTCAGTCAAAATAATAATAATAAAAAAAAATTAAATAAAAAGTTCCCACGAGGGCTTGCTTAAAAAGTCCATTCTCATGAAACAGCATTTCTATTTATTCATTGGAAATATCATTGACAGCCCTGGGCAGTATATTAGAACAGACAGGAATGGATCGGGCTGGCAGCTGGTCCAAAAATTAACAACAAAAAGTGCTTTGAGTGAGGCGTAAACACATTTGCATAGCAGAAAAGGTTAGTACTTCCCTGCCAGCTCTGTTTAAAAATGATCTGTTCATTCCTGACTTTGAAGATGACCTTATTCTACAAATATACAATACTTCTATAATAAGAAGGAGTTCACAGTGCGATAGACTTATGGCGCGGCATAATAATGCATTGCTTACCCTTTTGTTGTGTGCAGCAAACCCAAAACTCAAAGTTTGGTTAATACAGATTGACTACTTATTCAGTTCATAAATGGGGGCGGACATAGTGGAGGAAATATTCTTCTTTTTTGGTAGCCTTGAAGGGGACCTGTCAGAATAGAAACATGTATTTAAAGCTGAACTCCAGTCTTCCCTCCAGTCTTTCACAGTTGTACAGGCTCCTCTCCAGGGGCATTGCTAGGTCTACAAGAGATCTGGGGCTAGAGCCCATAGCAGTGTAGTAAAGAAAGTCATACACTTGGGCGGGCATACACATGTACTTTAATATAAGCATGTGTGTGTATATATCCCCAGAGAGCCCCCCACTTACATCAGGGTCCCCAGAGAGCCCTCCTTACATTAGGGTCCCCAGAGAGCCCCCCACTTACATCAGGGTCCCCAGAGAGCCCCACCCTTACATCAGGGTCCCCAGAGAGCCTCCTCCTTACATCAGGGTCCCCAGAGAGCCCCCCTTACATCAGGGTCCCCAGAGAGCCCCCCACTTACATCAGGGTCCCCAGAGAGCCCCCCTTACATCAGGGTCCCCAGAGAGCCCCCCCTTACATCAGGGTCCCCAGAGAGCCCCCCCTTATATCAGGGTCCCCAGAGAGCCTCCTCCTTACATCAGAGTCCCCAGAGAGCCCCCCACTTACATCAGGGTTCCCAGAGAGCCCCCCACATACATCAGGGTTCCCAGTGAGCCCCCCTTACATTAGGGTCCCCAGAGAGCCTCCCCCTTAAATCAGGGTCCCCAGAGAGCCTCCCCCTTAAAATCAGGGTCCCCAGAGAGCCTCCCCTTGCATCAGGGTCCCCAGCGAGCCCCCAGTTACATCAGGGTCCCCAGAGAGCCTCCCCTCCCCTTGGGGACCCCTGCAGAGACTCGGGGATATGGGCCCCATATTCGGGGCTATAGCCCCAAAATTACCCCCTAGCGACGCCACTGCTCCTCTCCTGTACTGAAATAGCTTACTCTGATATCACTGCACACTGTGAGCTTCTCCAAGTGTGCAATAAAAGCTACAGCACGTCAGATAGAGCCCCACCTCATTTCCTGGCAGCATCATTTGTGGCTGAACTCAACTCTGCTGCAATAGGAGGAGGGAGATCACACTGCATACGTGTTTGTGTGTGAACATGGGTGAGTGCTTGTTCCTGTGATGTTCAATAGACAACATGTCCCAGCTTCAATGCCAGGGCAGAGCAGATCAGGCAGGGTAGTAGTTTTGTAAAAGGTAAAAAAACTGCGCTATTCACAAGAAAAAGAACTCTAAATATAGCTGCAATAATAATGGGATAAACACAGTAGTAATGTAGAGAAAAAAATCGCGCTGTTAGAGTCCAATTGAAGATAGGAAGTATGAAACAGTCCTAAAAACAACTTCTTTTAATGTAGATAATATCCTCCAATGGAAATATTAATCAAAGAAAATATTTCAGCAATATTGAACCTTGCTCCTATGGATAAGCATGCTTACCAGATGTAAGCCAAAAATTTCCATATGGCTTTAACCCAGCCTGGGTTGATGATCCAAGATTCTTTATAGGAAACAGCACAGATTTGTGGTATAGTGATCGTCTCCTTCCAGGTATGGTACTCACAAGGAATGGTTACACAGTGCCGAAAAAACAAAAAATATACCATAGCATAATACTGCTATATATTTTGTAGAGAATATGTCACAAAAATCATGTGCCAGACTATGAAGACACCCGTGTCAACAGGTAAAATAAATATATGTGCACCACCACCAAATAGAGGGCCTCCTTACCAGATGCCAAAGGAAGTACACACACACAGAGACAAATGATCCTTTCCAAAGGATTTCCCAACCAGTTCAAAAGAAATGAAATTTATCTGTGTGTTCTATAAGAGAAGTGCCTCCTTACCAACAGGAAAGCATAAACAGCAAGCATGCACTTTCACCGGTTAGGCTGTCTCCTTACCACAGTCTCAGGTTATAAAGGCTTGTACTGCTAGCAAAGGGGAGCAGGTAATCCTCCACAGCCCGGAATGTGCCGTTTACAGGCACAGAACTTTCAGCCAGTACCCAGGGGAAAAAAGCATACAGACCATGGCGTAATAACGTACTAAAAAAGTTTTATTAAAATAACAAAGGTTTGCACTTACAAACTAGAAGAGTTAAAACAGCGTTTTAAAATCGTAGAGCCGGCCGGCTACAAACACATAGACGCTCCCGTCCTGTTCCGCGTGGTGACGTCAGCACGTTCGCCCTCAGACGCGTTTCGTTACAAATAACATTGTCAATGAGGAACAGGCTACGTGCTGTGTCACCACCTTATAAAGGAAACAACCTCGTTCTGGGACATGAACGTGAAGCTCCGGGCGCCATCTTGATTATGGGCAACCCCTATGTGATATCTATATAGAGTTCCGGGCAGATATGCCGTTCCCTCTTTGAGAAAAAAATCTCCATTTTGACTGTGGTCAATGTTGTCCAGCTAAATCAATTAAACCAACTTTATTGAAACTATGGTCAATATTACTACAATATAGTAGTTTTGTGGCCAGGCTTCTGCGAAGCAGACCTTGGACTACTGGTATGTTATGCTGACTTGCCGGCCAGGCTTTTTTCTGGCACTTTTTGTTTACAAATTTAAATCAGTATTTTTTTGTTTGAAAATTACTTATAACCCCAAAATATTATATTTATATATATGTTTTTAGCAGAGACCCTAGGGAATAAAATGGCAATCGTTGCAATTTTTTAGAACGTGACTCCAAGTAGACGGGACTAGTGAAGGAAGCCAATGTTGCCGCCTCGGTCGGCGAGATTGACACCTCGCTAGCCCCGTCACCTGGTATGGATTTACAGGGGAATCCCTATGCTGAATAAATGGCGTGGGGGTCCCCCCCGAATCCATATCAGACCCTTATCCAAGCACGCAGCCAGGCCAGTCAGGAAAAGGGGTGGGGACAAGTTTTTAAAATACTTTATTACACAGCTCCTGGGGTCCTCTTCCGTCTTGGGGGGTCTTCTCGCCGGACTCCTCCGCTATCTTCTGCTAGCTCTTTTACTAGCAGAGGAGCCCGGCTTCCTTCTTCGTCGCTGCCGCCGTCTGGGGGTCTTGTCCCGCTCTTCTGTTCTTCTTGCCTTCTGTCGCCGTCGCTGTCATTGCCGCCACCTTCTGCTTCTTCTGCTTCTTCTTCTTTCTTCATCCGATGTTGACACAATGCCGTCTTCGCTTGCAATGGCCCAGACGTGTTGCGCTGCCAGTTATATAGGGACAAGGGGTGGGGTCATCGACTCATGTCACATAATGACCCCGCCCCCTTATGATTTCATAGTCCAGCATCCTCCGGGACTGTGACATCATATGGAGGCGGGGTCACCATGTGACATGAGCCAGTGGCCCCGCCCCTTGTCCCTATATAAGTCACAGTACAACGTGTCTTTGCCATTATGGCCAGAGACAGCATCGTGTCAACATCGGATGAAGAAAGAAGAGAAAGAAGCAGAAGGCAGCGGCGGTGACAGTGACGGGGACGGCGGCGGCAACAGAAGCCCGGGCCACCGCTAGGAAAAGAGCTGAAAGAAGATAGCGGAGGCCCGGCAACAAGAACCGAAGAGCGGGACAAGACCCCGAAGTCGGAACAAGACTCCCAGACGGCGGTGGTGACGAAGGAGAAAGCCGGGCTCCTCCGCTAGTAAAAGAGCTAGCAGAAGATAGCTGAAGAGTCCGGCGAGAATACCCCCCAAGACGGAAGAAGACCCCCGGAGCTGTGTAATAAAGTATTTTAAAAACTTGTGTTGTGTTTTTATTTACACTTTTTTCACCAGGTGAATGGGTAGGGGTACATGGTACCACATACTCATTCACATAGGGTGGGGGGCCAGAATCTGGGGGCCCCCTTATTGAAGGGGGCTGCCGGATTCCTATAAGCCCCGACAACCGCAGACCCCGACAACCAACGGCCAGGGTTGTCGGGAAGAGGCCCTTGTCCTCATCAACATGGGGACAAGGTGCTTTGGGGTGGGGGGCTCGCTCGCCCCCACCCCTTTTCCTGACCGGCCGGGCTGCATGCTCGGATAAGGTTCTGATATGGATATGGATTTGGATTTGGAAAGTCTGGCGGATTGTCCGGCCGAAAATTCAGATCGTGTGTACGTGGCATAACATTCGTGGCGATAACTCACATGTGTGGTGCGACTACTATTTACATATGCGTGCACGATTTACGTATACACGCAAGCATGGAGAGATGAGAGCGCTTTGATTTTTATTTATTTTTTACAATGTCCCTATAATTTTTTTTAGCACTTTTATTCCTATTACAAGGAATGAAATTTCCTTGTAATAGAAATAAGGATGTCAGTTCCTCTTCATGGAGAGATCCGGGGTCACAAAGACCCTAAATCTCTCCTCTACCTTTAAAAGCAAAAGATCAAAAGCATATTTTTTTGACCTTTTGCTTTAAAGTGGGAGTAAACACCCATACAAGAATTTTACCTACAGGTAATCCTAAAATAAGGCTTACCTATAGGTACTGTAAATATCTCCTAAACATGCACTGTTTAGGAGATATTTACTATACATGCAGCCGGTGACATCACCGCCACATGTGCTCTGTCCTGTACCGTAAACAACGTTATTGCGGCTCCAGCCACTCACACAGCTGGAGTCTGGGAACCCAGAAGGAAGAACGGTGAAGATGGAAGCCCTGTCAGTGGTGACAGCTTGCTGCTGAAGGGCTTCGTTTTAAGGTACAGTGCCTTGAAAAAGTATTCATACCCCTTGTCATTATCCACATTTTGTCATGTTACAACCAAAAACGTAAATGTATTTTATTAGGATTTCATGATATAGACCAGGGGTAGGCAACCCCCGGCACTGGTGCCGCAATCGGCACGCAAAGCCTTTTTTGCCTACACCCAATCTACCCTGCCTTTATTTCCTCAAAATGGCTCTCAAAATAGACTTTATAAACGCCAGGGGCTTGAACTCTCCACAGAAAAGCTCTGCACTTCTCAGTGAAGCCAACAGTCAAAAAGCTGATATGCTCTTAGTGCAGGAGACCCATTTCGTATCTGCTAAAACTCCCAGGTTCACCTTGAAAAACTACAACCAGGTCTTTTTAGCTTTAGGCCAGAAGACACTGCCATACAGGACAAATTACAATTCAAGCTACACCAATCCGTTAAAGACCCCCAAGGCCGTTTCCTAATTCTCGTACGTGACATTAACCAAGTCACCTGCACACTGATTAATATATGGGCCAAACAATAAAACAACTGCGATTCCACAAACAACTATACAAGGTAACACGAATCCAAAAAGGAAGGCTTCTTCTTGGTGGTGACTTCAACATAATTGGAGACCCAAATCTGGACACTACATCCACAGCTAAACTCCATCGACCTGCTCTAAACCCCTTTCTTCAAACAAACAAACTGACCCATGATGCCAACATGGAAATGAGCAGGACTTTTCCTATTTCTCCTCCTCTCAACTCTCATACTCCCGTATTGACTTCTTTCTTGTTGACAAAATCACCCTTCAGGACATGACAAACTCAGAGACTGGATCCATTACATGGTAGAACCATGCACCTGTCTCCATTACTGGGGGAAACTGTAAAAACTAGAACAACTCGACTATGGAGGCTTGATGCTTCTCTCATCACAGATCCGAGCAACATTCAAAAACTCACTACTGAGCACCACTCCTATTTTAAATTGAACCAACCAGACACCGATCGGTTTGTACTCTGGTTGGCATATAAAGCCTACATGCGTGGACTCCTAATTAAACTTCACAGTAATGTTGAGAACCAAAGGCTGGGTATAAATTACCAGTTCATAGATTAAACACATGAGCTTTGAAAATGTAGTACTCTTCATTTGGATCTCAGTTTGGTGTGCAGCCATCCAGACTTTCCTTTCATTATTGCTTCAACTGCATCTGGGTGAGCACCCTGCAGTGAGGAGATCATGCCATTGGAGCCGGCTCACCTGTGAGCAAGGTGGATCTTTTACCTGGACCCACATACCTACAAAAAAGCCCACAATGCTATTTTTAAAATTTTCATATTGGAATAAAATATCACTTTGGGATTCTACAAGCTGCGATGGTGACATTTTTCTACTATCAGGTCAAAAAAACATTTAATGCCCAAAAAGCCAATAGTCAAAAGACAATATTCACCAATATTTATTTCCCATATTATTTGTAATACAGAGCAATGCAAAAAAAAAAAAAAAAAAAGAATAAAGACCAGAATAAATATTTTTTTTTTAATGTACAAATTCAATACTAAATTGTGTTTTCCCTGTATCCCCCTCTTGAAGGAAGCCTACGCCCTGAGAAATATGGGTGCTGCCATTTGCTAACCTTCTTCAAAAAATAATAGTTGCCTGGCTATCTCCTTTTTTCTATTACTTTTCAAATTAATGACTTGAAGGACGAGTGCAGAGAGAAGTCTAAATCTTCTGATCTGCATACCTGTTCCAGGTCAGCGACTGAGGATGTACTGATACGACTAGAACAGCAGGAAAGGCAGGGAAATATCATTTTCAGAAGAGCAGGTCAAAAATAGCAGCCTACAGCCTTGCCCCGTTTATTTAAAAGCAATTCCTTTCATTATAAAAGAAATTGAAACTCTATTAGTTCAAGATTATTCTACATAGAGAGAAAAGATTCGACATAGAGAGAAAAGATTCAACATTATAGAGACAATAGCAAAAAAGGTTGACTGTGCCTAACCTAATTCTATTAGTCCAAGAATTTTGACATAGAGAGAAAAGATTCGACATGAAGATTCGACGAAGCAGTCGCTGCGAGCGGATATTTATGGTCAAATGCTCCGCCCATAGGCTATAGAAGAATTCTAATGTTTGTTGACTAGTAATAATAATTAATAAATATAATTATTACTAGTGTCATACAACATTTAGAATACATTTCCACAGCTTAGATTTTTTTCAAAATTTGTATAGTTTAATATATGTTTATTAAAGCGGTAGTAAACTCTTCTTTAACCACTTGCCTACCAGGTACGAACACCTCCTTCCTGACCAAGCCATTTTTCAGCTTTCAGCGCTGTCACATTTTGAATGACAATTGCGCGGTCATGCAAGGATGTACCCAAATACATTTTTTATCATTTTTCCCCACAGATAGAGCTTTATTTTGGTGGTATTTGATCACCTCTGCGGTTTTTATTTCTTGCGCTATAAACAATTTAAAAGGGACAAGTTTGAAAAAACGCAATATTTTTTACTTTTTATTATAATAAATATCCAATTTTTATTTATTTTTTTTAAACAAATTTTTTCCTCAGTTTAGACCGATACGTATTCTTCTACATATTTTTGGTAAAAAAAAATCGCAATAAGCGTCTATTGATTGGTTTGCACAAAAGTTATAGCGTCTACAAAATAGGGGATAGATTTATAGCATTTTTATTATTATTTTTTTTTTTACTAGTAATGGCGGCGATTTGCGATTTTTATCGTGACATTGACATTGCGGCGGACACTTCGGACACTTTTGACACATTTTTGGGACCATTCACATTTATACAGCGATCCGTGCTAAAAAAATGCATTGATTACTGTATAAATGTGACTGGCAGGGAAGGGGTTAACACTAGGGGGCACTGCAGGGGTTAATATGTTCCCTATATGAGTGATTCTAACTGTGGGGGGAGGGGACTGACTGGGGGAGGGGACCGATCGGTGTCCCTATGTACAAGGGACACACCATCGGTCTCATCTCCTCTGACAGGACGTGGATCTGTGTGTTTACACACACAGATCCACGTCCTGCTCAGTTACCGGGCAATCGCGGGTGCCTGGCGGTCATCGCCTAGTGGCCAAAAAGCGAGCGCCGTCATATGACGGCGGCCCGCCACAAGAGCTGCACCGTCCCGCCGTCATTTGACAGTGGACGGTCAGCTACTAGTTAAAAAAAGTTTTCTCCTGCAAAGTAATATCATAATGTGCTAGTATGCACGTTATGAAAGACTTACCTTGAAATGAAGCCCTTCCGGGTTCGCACAATGCAGCCGATGGACTGGCCGAGCTGCAATGACCTCGCTCCCACACATGCGTGCAGAAGTTTCGGCCACGGCCCACAGCTCTGAAGGAACGACACAAGTATGCTGTTCCTTCAGAGCGCGTGCGCCGGTGACGTCACCGGCTGCAGAAAAACCGAATATCTTCTAAACAGTGCAAATGTATTAATTTTGCCAAAATAAATAAAGAGTTTACAACCACTTTAAGGTTTTTTTATACAGATAGCAGGACGCTTATTATGGCATATTATGTGGGGTTGATTTACTAAAACTGGAGAGTGAGGGGGCGTGTCCTGGATGGCCGACTGAGAAGACGCACATAGAGTGAGCTCCGGCCGGCCACCTCTCTATTTCAGCCTGAACCCTGCAGATACCACCCCTGGAGCTGCCAGAAAGACCGAGACCTCACCCGGGAGGGGATGACCAAAGGTAGGGGCACTCCGAACACCCGCAAGGCATCCGCAGCAGCCAAATCGAAGCCCCGGCCTAGCTCGGGCCTACCTCCGGCCCCTAAGCCTCCGGACCGCATGGCGTCCCCGGCGGAGAGCCCAGACCCGGCCCTGTCTGACCAATCGAACTTCCAGGCACTAATGCAGGCAATTACCACCTGCCAGAACACCCTCACAGGGAAGATAGAATCCGTGCAGCTGGACATTAGCTTAGTCCGGAGGGACATGGACGCGTTCCGCGCCAGGCTGGCCGAAGCGGAGCGCCGCGTGGGGGACGCTGAGGACACATTGCGGGACCACTCCGGGTCCCTGAGAACCCTACAGACCAGGGTGAAAATACTAGAGAGCAGGGCCGAAGATTCTGAAAACAGGAATCGGAGGAATAACCTCCGCATTGTAGGCCTATCAGAGGGAGCAGAAGGAGCAGACCCCTCGTCCTTCACAGAGCGCCTCCTCCAGACACTGCTGCCAGGAGTGCGGTTTTCCCCATTCTTTGCGGTGGAGAGGGCACACAGAATGCCTGCTACCAGGGGGCCCCCTGGAGCTCCTCCACGCACCTTCATCCTCCGCCTCCTCAATTTTAGAGACCGGGATCTGGTCCTCCGGGAAGCCAGGAAGATAGAAGCCCTTAACTATGAAGGATCCCGCCTGATGATATTCCCAGATTACTCTATTGATACCCAGAAGATGCGGCGCTCTTTTGACCAAGTTAAATTGAACCTACGCAACAGACACATCAAGTATAGTATGCTGTTCCCAGCGCGGCTGAGAGTTCAAGATGGCGAGACGGTGAGATTCTTTACTACCCCTGAAGATGCATCCCACTGGTTGGAAACTTTGCCTAGAGGATGACCCCCTGAGGTACCCCCCCTTATATGCTACTTTTCCTTTATTCCCCTTGCCTTATGACAATGTACCAGCAGTACAGTAACCCTTCTCTGACGGTTACCATTGCATTCTACATGCTGATTGACTGACTGAGCCTGGGGTTCCTCCTCCATTAGGACCCCGATGGGATGCAGCAGGTAATTTACAGTATTAATGGTGGACTGGTCTCTCGGGACGTTTCTCCTGAGGACTAATACACGCCGAAAAGATGTTTGGGGTTCCTGGGGGCCCTGTCCCCCAGGGTGCATTCTTCATGCATCAAAGTTCAACATGCAAGAGTTTTGTTTAAGTATGTGCCCCCGCATTCAGCGGGAGAACTGTTGCTACAAAATCTGCAGGGACCGTCTATCCTATACATGGCCTGGCCGGACTGACTGTGCTAGGACTATAACTCTTATGAGGTTCTACCTTTCACGCACCCCCATGGTAGTTACCAGGGGTTTAAGTTTCGGGAAAAAGACACACCGTGGTTTGGGGGGTGATGTCCGGGTGGGGGAGGGGGGGGGGAATTTATGGTGTACTTCTCTTTGCTCTAAAGATTTGAATGTATTACTCTTTTTACTGCAATGCTTGGTATCTCTCACACACTGCATCCTATGTTGGTGGCTGCCTCGGTGTAGTGGCGCTCTCCTCCCGTACAGGGGGGAGGGGGGCTCCACGGCAAGAGGTATCAACCGAACTTGCTTGGATGGGACGGCCAATGGTTTTTCCGGCTCCTGTCCATGCGACTCATCCCCTTGTTTTACACTTAATGTGATATAATGATGGCTCCATTGACTATAATGTCCTGGAATGTGCGGGGTCTAAATTCTAAGGTCAAGAGGTCCCTAGTTTTCACCTATATTAAAAAGTACTCCCCGCAGATCTGTATTCTGCAGGAGACACATCTCCTGGGTGGAAGAACACTAGCCCTGAAAAAACCATGGGTGGGTTCCTATTATCACTCCACGTACTCAACATACTCCAGGGGGGTCAGTATACTGGTCCATAAATCGCTCCAGTTCTCCCTCCTGGACCTACATTTAGATCCAGGGGGCAGATATGTGGCACTGCATGCTAACTGTAATGGGCAAGAAATGTTTATAGTGGGCATCTATATGCCCCCACCTGTGGATATGCAAATACTTCACAAATTAACCCCATTACTGGCGTTATATCCAGGAGCTAGGGTATTAATTGCAGGCGATTTTAATATGACTCCAAACCCGTCTATGGATAGATTCAGGGTTGGTGTAGCTCTTGACTCCCCTCTACTGAAATGGATGGAGGTCTATGGTCTACATGATGTATGGCAGTGGAAACACCCGTCTGAAAAAAAGTTCACATGTCACTCTGCTACCTATGCTTCTTTTTCCAGAATTGACCTACTATTAGCTGATGACTTCCTGCTCTCCCGCACCACGGAGGTGGAGATTTTGCCGCGAGGCATCTCTGACCACGCGCCACTTCTACTCAAGCTGGAGATAGGTCCTGCCTCTGGCTCGGCTATGTGGCGGCTCTCCGGATTTTGGGTGAATGATGAGCGCGTGGCCCCCGAGATGGAGGTAGAGCTTGGAGCATTTTGGATAGAAAACAGAGGTACAGTAGAACCACCAGTGCTTTGGGATGCCTACAAAGCTTTTGTCAGAGGACAGTACCAATTCCTCATTTCCAAAGCTAGGAAAACTTCCAGGTTGGCACTAGAAGAGACTGAGCTGAGAGCACGCAGGTTGGAAGACGAATACACGAGGGGGGGTGACGCGGCAGTATACTCTGAACTCCAGGGGGTCCACAGAGAGATATCCCTACTAAGGGCCACTGCCAGCAGGAAGATACTCCTGAACCAATCCCAGAGAATATTTGAGCAGGGGGAAAAGACAGGTAGACTACTAGCCTGGCTGTCTAAGGAAAGGAACTCAGTGTCACACATAGCCATGGTTGAGGGCGAGCGGGGAGAGATGCTGACTGATCCCCACCTTATTAACGCTCGCTTTGCGCAATATTATGAATCTCTCTATACCTCCAGGGATACGTCTACCCCTGAGGCCCTCAACCATTTCCTGGACCGTATAGAGCTGCCCCAACTCCCTGACGAGGACAGTACCCGACTGGATAGCCCCATCTCTCTTGAAGAAGTCCAGCTTGCCATGACCTCCCTCAAAAATGCAAAAACGCCGGGTCCTGACGGAATACCGGCAGAATTTTACAAAACCCACATAGAACTACTGGCCCCACAATTCCATGCCACACTCACAGCCATGCTGGGCAAAGGGACCCTCCCTCCTACAATGTCAGAGGCGGTAATAGTGGTGATCCCCAAGCCCAACAAAAGCCCTACACTATGCTCCTCATATCGTCCGATCTCGCTTCTAAATGTAGACGCGAAGATCGTCACGAAAATCCTTGCAACTAGAATGAACTCTGTGATCTTAAAGTTGGTTCAGGGTGACCAAACGGGCTTCATGCCAGGTAAGAGTACGGACATAAACCTGCGTCGCCTATACACTCACATATCTCTAGCAGGGATGGGACGCACTAGTGGCACGGTCGCCTCACTAGACGCTGAAAAGGCGTTCGACTCTGTCGAATGGCAATTTCTCTGGAGGGTTCTGGAACGTTTTAACTTCGGCCCCAAATTCATCTCCTGGGTAAAGTTAATCTATGCAAACCCCGTAGCCAGAATCCGCACCAATGGCCTAATCTCAGATACATTCCCACTGACCAGAGGCACGAGACAGGGTTGCCCACTGTCTCCTGCCCTTTTTGCCCTCGCTATAGAACCTCTGGCCACGCTTCTCCGGGAGTCGGTCGAGGTCGGGGGAATACAGGTGGGCCCTTTATGGGAAAAAATATCCCTCTATGCTGATGACGCCCTGCTGTATCTCCCTGACACGACCACGTCCCTGAACGCAGCCCTAGCCATTATAGACGAATTTGCTATATATTCGGGTGTTAAAATAAACTGGGACAAGTCTATCCTGTTCCCACTGTCTGGTAGACCGCAGCCCGAACACGCGCACGCGCTCTTGAAAACAGTCCCTAAATTTCGTTATCTGGGAATAGAGATCCAGGGAGACCTAAAACTGTACCTGGAAGACAATGTCTACCCGATACTCCACAACCTGATTGATAAATGTCAAGCTTGGAAATCCCTTCCCCTATCCCCGGTGGGTAGAGTGAATTTATTGAAAATGACGTTTCTCCCCAAATTCCTATATGTATTTAGAAACACCCCTATCCCGATTCCCAACTCATTTTTTCAGAAAATAGACAAAATATTTAACTCCTTTATTTGGTCTGGCGCCGCACCTAGAATTGCCCAGGCCACCCTTCAACTACCCCTGTCCCGCGGGGGATTGGCCCTGCCATGCTTAAAACAATATTACTGGGCGGCAGTATTGGTCTCGGTAAGGTGGTGGTTTAAACAGTCCCGATCCAACCCGTCGGTCAACCTTGAGGCGGCAACCTTGGGCTCCTACGCTGCTCTTAGCAACCTGGTCTTCCGGGGACCCACAGCACACCCTGAGATTACCATCCCGATGAGAACTACGGTGCGAGTATGGTCCCAACTGACGAATAAAATCAGTGCCCCAGGTGAGATGTCACCCCATACTCCGCTGTGGGGTAATCCTAGACTGCAACATCTAAACTCTATTCCAGACCCGAACCTGTGGGCAGGCTATGGAATAAAGATCCTCAGACAGATTATGCCAAACGGTACACTTCTTCCCTTTAACTCTCTGCGAGAGGAGTTTGCACTCCCCTCCCAGATGTTTTTTCGCTACCTTCAGCTGCGACATGCAATCCGTGCTCAGTTTCCCTCAAAACCCTCCATATCTTCCCACGGGATAGAAAAATTCCTGATCTCAAAGGGTGCAGATAGGATACTCTCCTCCCTATATCTTAGGATCTCCTCAGAGCTGTCTGGTACTGGGGCTAAATTATTCGCTAAATGGCAAACGATCATCCCGACACTGGCAGGGGAGGACTGGGAAGAAGGGATCCAGCAATATATACCACTAATGATCTCGGCCAGGGACAGATTTATTCAACTCAAGTTCATCCACACAGCCTATTACACCCCTCAGAGACTATCGAGAATATACCCGACATGCTCTGACAGATGCCCGAAGTGCTCTACGGAACTGGGAACATTCATACACGTAGTATGGGAGTGCCCGCTTATACGACAGTTCTGGAGAGATGTGGTGGGAGTGATAAATGCAACCGGGAACCTCTCTCTGGGGCTGGACCCTTTGGTCCTGCTCCTAGGAGTGTGTGACAAAATGGCACCCAAAATCCATACGCAACTGTTTATATTCTACGCAGCGTTCTATGCCAGGAAAGCTATCCTCCTGAACTGGAAGAAAAAGGACCCCCCCACTGTGTCACAATGGAAGGCGCTGGTCGATTCTGTCCTCCCACTATACAAACTTACCTACATGAGCCGCAAATGCCCCTCAAAGTTTGATAAGGTTTGGGGATGCTGGGTCGGGAATTAGGATGATATCATGGTAAATGTGTAGAGACTAATGATACCTGCAATCCCCCTCCCTCCCTCCCCACATGAGCGCCGGTGGTTTCCCGTAATGACCCCCCCCCCCCCCCCCCCCCCCCCAGGGCTGGATAGGATATTGATATCTACTGGAGATTAATACAATGATGCAGACTCACATTATGAATACCAAGTATGGGTAATAGATTACTTTAAGTTTTTTCCCTTTTTGATGCCTGAGACGAAGTAAGCTTAACATATATGCTGATATGCAGAAAGTGAATGTACACCAAATGTTAGTTACGTTGTGATATGTTGTATGATGCACTGTTGTATTGTACTTATAATTTCTCTCCTCGTTGGAGATCAATAAAAACGTTTCTTTCAAAAACTGGAGAGTGAGAAGTTTGGTGCAGCTGTGAATGGTAGCCAATCAGGTTCTAACTCCAGCTTGTTCAATTAAGCATTGCCAAAAAAAAAAAAAAATGGAAGCTGATTTCTATGCAGAGCTGCATCAGATTTTGCACCCAATAATGTTAGTAAATCAACCCTAGTGCGCACAAGAGAGCATACAATAGGCACATTTAGTATATAATACAAGACAAAAGAAAAAGTGTGTATCACTTAATGACTATACGAGGAGGTTAGTTGGACAACATTCTAAAAACATAAGAAAATGCACAGCCTCATGTAGGCCAATAAAAGTGTTGGGCAATTAGAATAAGGAGAAGAAGGTGGTAGGAGAGGAAAGAAAAACATAGAAGGGGGGTCCCGGTCTTGAGAGGCTAAAAACACTAGACATGTGCACACTGAAATATTTTGTTTCGGAATTTCGTTTTCGCCCAAAAAATAAATTTATTTAGTTACTCCCGAAATTCATTTTTATTTATTATTGTTTTGTTAAAAAATGCATTTGTCCGAAAATCCGAAATATTTAAGGTTGAATCTGTTATTGAAGGCTTATGGTGTCTGTCGAACGTTCTAAGAAAATTTGACGGAGCAGCTAAACAGTACGACGCTGCAATCGTACATTTCTGGTCGAATGTTCTGCCTACAAGCTATAGTAGAATTCTAATGTTGTATGACACTAGTAATAATTATATTTATTAATTATTATTACTAGTCAACCAACATTAGAATTCTTCTATAGCCTATGGGCGGAGCATTTGACCATAAATGTCCGCTCGCGCCGACTGCTTCGTCGAATCTTCATGTCGAATCTTTGCTCTCTATGTCGAATAATCTTGGACTAATAGAGCTAAGGTCAGGCACATTCGACCACAGGTTCGATGGACACAGATCACTATTGTCAGCATCATGTCGAATCTCCTATCTATATCGAACTGTTGTCGCAACGAAAAACGAAAATAAAGCATTTGTTTATGTCGGATGTTTCAGTTTTAGGATTCTGCACGTTCGTTATCGTTTGTTAAAACGATAACGAAAATACCCGAAATTCGGACGAAAACGAATGCACATGACTAGAAAACACTGTTGGTTAGATCAGTAAGCTGTGTCATTATAACATTATGTATAGCAGGAATCTCAGGATGAGAAACAATTTCAGTATACATGAGTGACGGTTGGGGTAGTTTTTTTGCCCCAATAGGCAGGGATAAGAGATTTGGCAGCATTTTTAATAATGTATAATGTACAGTATAAAATGCCCTGTGAGCCTATACTAACTTTAAAAATTTAAAATGATCCTAAATCATACCATGGATCAGCTGCAAGCGTTAAACATGTCTCATAAAGCATGCAGAAATAAGCAAATCAGATATATACTGTATGCTGCGCTTCCAAAAAATACAAAGTGCTAGTGCTGCACAAAGTAAATAAATATGCTGAAAAAATATATAAGGTATGTTAAATAATTATCCTCTATATAAAGTGCAATACATAAAAAATAATAAATATAAACATATATATATATATATATATATATATATATATATATATATATATATATCTTGTGATAAAATATTGTGAATATAAATGAATACGTTTAAATAAAGTGACAATGAGCATCCATGTGATAAAAAAATATATTTAAAAACGTAAAAGTCCACAGGATCATATATGACAACTGATGCACTGATAAGTAAAACTCAAATAGAAGTGCTTCTGTGTGTTGTGCAATATTCAAGAAATATTGCCCCAGGAAGATACGGAAATCCCTTGTATCGACGCGCGTTGGGGAGGGGACAGGACAGGTTCTTCCAGCACCTAGGGCAAGGATGCAGAATTGCACCCCCTCCTCTGCTACTAATGCATGCTATATAATGGATGTAGCACCCTGTGCCCATTTCCTCCCCCCTTGTACTGGCTACCCATAGTTGGCATATATTGTGCACTGCACATCCATGGACATTCGCTTGCATTCTAGCAGCTAGAAAGTAGTTGTGCATGCACAGTGTGTTTTTTTGTGTAAGCTGGGGGCAGATGGGGTGGAGAGTGGACATGATGGATCACAGTGTGACAACAGTAGAGCTCAGAGCAGACATGAAGCCACAGGCCCACTGGTTGCCAGCCACTGATCTAGAATGTGTGTGCATGGAGGGGTAACCCTCCTACTCCTGCCCCCGCCCACCCCTTGGCCCAGTCCTGTTTCTGGAGCATCTTAAAAAGTAATTACATCCCTCCTTCAATGTCTCCAGTCCACCTTGCTCTCCATCTGGGATGTTTTCCTCCCCCCAATTTATTTTAATTTTTTTTTTAAACTTACCTTTTACAGATGACTTGAAGCCAGTCACAGTATGCACTAGGACCTCTTTGCCTCTTCTCCAGCACTGAGTGGTCCTCAAAAATACAGACAGCATCAGTGATGTGCAATGATGTAATCAAAAGCTCCATTCTCTGCATCAATGTACTAACTTATTATTATTATTATGTAAGGTACTTATATAGCACCGTCAATTTATGCAGCGTTTTACATATACATTGTGCATTCATATCAGTCCCTGCCCTCAAGGAACTTACAATCTAAGATCCCTAACTCACATTCATATACCAGGGCCAATTGAGACAGAAGCCAATTAACCTACCAGCATGTCTTTGGAGTGTGGGAGGAAACCGGAGTACCCGGAGGAAACTCACGCAGGCACAGGGAGAACATGCAAACTCCAGGCAGTAATGTAGAGTGTAGAGCACCATGGTGACCTCATCCCAGGGTTCAGGTCCATTAACCACATGCCATATCCGAAAGACGGCTACAGTGCGGTCGGCTTATTCTGGGTGGACGTCCGTGGAACGTCCTCCCAGAACCTTGCTCCCGCGCGCCACCTGGGGCGCGCACTTGGGAACATCTGTGCCCATCGCACTCGGGAACATCCTCATCACGGATCACGGTAAACGGCCGCTGATATCGGCCATTTACCACGTGATAGCTCCGTCAAATGACAGAGCAATCACATGTAAACAAACCGCCGTCACATCATGATGCCGGTTCTTCCCTCCCTGTACCGATTGGTACAGTGAGAGGGGAGAAGCGGAGAGGGGGAGAGATGGCAGCAGCGCTGTGGGCTGGATGTGTAGTGCCCACAGCGCTGCTCAGTGACAGCACTGTGCAATAGTCTGTCACCACTGTGCAATACTCTATCAATACTGTGCAATACTCTACCAATTCTGTGCAATACTCTGCCAATACTGTGCAATACTCTGTCACCACTGTGCAATACTCTATCAATACTGTGCAAATACTCTACCAATACTGTGCAATACTCTGCCAATACTGTGCAGCACTGCGATACTCTGCCAATACTCGCCAATACTCTGCCAATACTCGCCAATACTCTGCAATAAATTTTAATAGGAACAAAGAATTTTTTTTTACCGAATTTTAAGTCTTTTTTGATTTATAGCACAAAAAATAAAAAACCCAGCGGTGATTAAATAGCACCAAAAGAAAGCTCTATTTGTGTGAAAAAAATGACAAAAAATTAATTTGGGTACAGTGTTGCATGACGGAGTAATTGTCATTCAAAGTGTGAGAGCACCGAAAGCTGAAAATTGGTCTGGTTAGGAAGGGGGTTTAAGTGCCCAGTGGGTAAGTGGTTAAGCCCTGCACTCAAAAGAAGTGGTTTTAGCAAACACCCAGTGTTATTCAACCTAGAGGAGGACTGCTTTTGAATGATAGAATTGTATGTCTATGGGGGACAGAAGGTAAGTACTAGACTACAGGTAGGGTACCCATTTAAAATTGGAATTGGGCTTGGTATATTTCTGGACCCAATGCAACACAAATGTAATTGTTATAATTTACATTATAATAATTCCTCCAATCTGAGTAAGCTTTCTTATATGGACATTGGGGTCCGACATTGTTACCATCTAGGAACAGTGGTGTGATCGCTGACATTTGGAAATAAGATCTTCTGAAACTATGCAAAATAACACAATCTCTAATTATGCCCATCATTGTTTTATTGCTCTCTTCACATAACTTGTCTTGCTGTCATTTCGCCCTCGCCATTATCACATATCCCTGCATTGGCTTAGTCAGCCCAATGTCACTATTGATAGAACTTTTGAGAAGAGCTGAGATTATTCCTTAAGATTGCATACATTATCATGACAGGGTAACTAGCTTGTCATTATCATCTAAATCTGAAACGGGGAAATGCTAAATGAGAGATGGAGGATGTTCTATTACCCTTTGGACAATCTCATTCTATGTCAGCACTCAATGTTCCTCTGTCTGCATCCTGATGATGTCTCCTGTCAACCTTATCAACCTAATAGCATATGACCCGCACCAGTTCTCTCAACTTTTCAGACTGCTTGACATTGTTTCTTGGAATTTGGGACCACGATCACTTTTGTAATGAGAGATACGTAAACTGGTACTGGCAGAATTAGCTCCAACTCTGATTAGGAAATCTGTAGATGGTGGCTATCTACAAATATTAGACAGTCAACCAGGTCACTTTTAAATGTTTTAATTTATTTAGAGTGTATTTACCATATAAAACTTTGTTTTAAACTTTGGATCGAAAGGTTGAATTCCCCAGTGAGGGTAGAGTCAGCAATTAGGGTCATGCATAATGGTTTTGCTGAAATTGATTTTAAAATGAGGTGCAGGCTCTCAATCTCGATAAAGAGATCCATTCCTGATGCCAACTTACAAGACTGCAGATAAAAGCACAGCAAAAATGAAGTTTCAGACAATCTTTGTCCTTTTTACTGTTATCACCAAGAGAGAAAGTGAATGAAAAAACACATTTTGGGTTGTCAGCAAAACAGAAATAAAGGGGTAACCTTTCAAAGTTGGTGGCCATGTTGACAACCAAGGATTCCCTCACTTCAAAGGGATTTCTCCAACTTCCGGTTTTGGCTTTGGGACAGGACGTGGAGGGAAATCTCCCCAAAGGGGCACAGATGGTAAGAAACCATATACCGTATTTATCGATGTATAACACGCGCCGGTGTATAACAAGCACCCCAAGTTTAGGAGGGAAGTTTAAGGAATAAAACTTACATTTAAATGCCCATCAATGCAGCCTTATCAGTGTCCATCTGCAGCCTTGTCCATCATTGCAGAATGATCAGTGTCCATTTGCAGCCTTGCCCAGTGCCATTTGCAGCCTTGCCCAGTGCCGTTTGAAGCCTTGCCCAGCGCCGTTTGCAGCCTTGTCCAGTGTCATTTGCAGCGTGTAACTGTTTAAATTTGCTGCCGCCGAGATAGACAGAGCCTGTGTACTCGTATGTACTCGGTTCCTCTCGGCCCGTCTCGCAGTCCCGCCCAGTCCCGCCCCTTAGCCCAGCTCTTATGATGGACATAACACAGGTCCAATGGCGGGACTGGGCGGGACAGCGAGCGGAGCTGAGCCGAGTACACAGTACACTCGGCTCGGTCTTTTTCGGCAGCGCTCGCTCCTCATCCCCTCAGAGACAGCAGGGAGGCGGGGCGGCGTGACTGCGAGCAGAGCCGAGCACTCGGCTCGGTCTTTTTTGGCGGCGATCAGTCTTTTTCGACGGCGCTCCATCTTTTACGGTGGCGCTCCGTCTTTTATGTCGGCGCTCTGTCTTTTTGCCCTCAGAGACAGTGGGGATTGGCGTATAACACACCCGTGATTTCCCCCTGATGTTAAGGGGGAAAAGGTGCGTGTTATATGTCCTTCCCTTACTCTATCCATAATGAAAAAAATAAGTTTGGCCTTTAGTTCTACTAAAGATGATTTCTATTGCATGCAATGTGCCTCTGAACTTGCTAGGGAATTGACACACTACAGAAAGGGGTTGATTTACTAAAACTGGAGAGTGCAAAATCTGGTGCAGTTGTGCATGGTAGCCAATCAGCTTCTAACATCAGCTTGTTCCATTAACCACTTTGCGCCCATGCTAAAGCTGAATGACAGCTACAGCGTGGGCCTGAACGCCCCCTGCCATGCATGGGTGGTGCGTTCTTTGAACGCTGAGTCCTTCAGACTCTGTTGATTACCAATTGGGGAAAAGGGACGATCACAGCGACCCTTTACCACGTGATCAGCTGTGTCCAATGACAGCTGATCATGATGTAAACAGAAGCTGGTTATCGGCACTCCTTTCCTCACGCTCTCAGGGGGTGGAAAGTGGGGTCCCCCAGGGTTCTGTCCTGGGACCAATCTTGTTTAATTTGTTCATAAACGACCTGGAGGATGGGGTAAACAGTTCAATCTCTGTATTTGCGGACGATACTAAGCTAAGCAGGGCAATAACTTCTCCGCAGGATGTGGAAACCTTGCAAGAAGATCTGAACAAATTAATGGGGTGGGCAACTACATGGCAAATGAGGTTTAATGTAGAAAAATTTAAAATAATGCATTTGGGTGGCAAAAATATGAATGCAATCTATAGACTGGGGGGAGAACCTCTGGGGGAATCTAGGATGAAAAAGGACATGGGGGTCCTAGTAGATGATAGGCTTAGCAATGGCATGCAATGCCAAGCTGCTGCTAACAAAGCAAACAGAATATTGGCATGAATTAAAAAGGGGATTAACTCCACTCCAGGGATAAAGTGATAATTCTTCCACTCAACAAGACTCTGGTCTGCCCTCACCTGCAGTATGATGTCCAGTTCTGGGCACCAGTCCTCAGGAAGAATGTACTGGAAATGGAGTGAGCACAAAGAAGGGAAACAAAGTTAATAAAGGGTCTGGAGGATATTAGTTATGAGGAAAGGTTGCGATCACTGAACTTATTCTCTCCGGAGAAGAGACGCTTGAGAGGGGATATGATTTCAATTTACAAATACCATACTGGTGACTAGGGATGAGCTTCGAGTTCGAGTCGAACTCATGTTCGACACGAAAATTGCCTGTTCGCCTGTTCACCGAACAGCAAACAATTTGGGGTGTTCGCGGCAAATTCGAAAAGCCGCGGAACACCCTGTAAAAGTCTATGGGAGAAATCTAAAGTGCTAATTTTAAAGGCTTATATGCAAGTTATTGTCATAAAAAGTGTTTGGGGACCTGGGTCCTGCCCCAGGGGACATGTATCAATGCAAAAAAAAGTTTTTCGGGAGCAGTGATCTTAATAATGCTTAAAGTGTAATATTCCTTTAAATTTCATACCTGGGGAGTGTGTATAGTATGCCTGTAAAGTGGCGCATGTTTCCCGTGCTTAGAACTGTCCCTGCACAAAGTGTCATTTCTGCAGGAAAAAAAGTCATTTAAAAGCACTCGCGGCTATAATGAAATGTCGGCTCTGCGTAATACAGAGAACAGTCATTGAAAGTCATTGATAAAAAAATAATTAAATTACCAGGCCCTTCAGGATATTAAGGGGAACCTCGGGTCAAATAAAAAAAATGACGTGTCCATACCAGACCCTTCAGGTCTGATATGGATTTTAAGGGGAACTCCACGCCAAATGAAAAAAAAATGACGTGGAGTTCCCCCCAAAAATCCATACCAGACCCTTTATCCGAGCACGCAAACTGGCAGGCCGCAGGAAAAGAGGGGGGACGAGAGAGCACCCCACCTGAACCATACCAGGCCACATGCCCTCAACATTGGGAGGATGCTTTGGGGGTCTGTGACCCCCTCAAAGCACCATGTCCCCATGTTCATGGGGACAAAGGCCTCATCCCCACAACCCTGGCTGGTGGTTGTGGGGGTCTGTGGGCGGGGAGCTTATCAGAATCTGGAAGAACCCTTTAACAAGGGGACCCCAGATCCCCCCCCCTGTTTTAAATGGTAAGGGGGTACAAAAGTACCCCTACCATTTCACAAAGAAAGTGTAAAAATTGTTAAAAAACACACAGACACCATTGGGAAAACGGTGACCCCGCCCCCCTCTGATGTAACGGAAACCTTTGTTACATCAGAGGGGGGCAGGGTCACCCGTACATCACTTGGGAAGCCTGGGTTTCCCCTTGCTTCAGAGGGGGGCGGGGTCAGGTGACGGGTGGTGGCCCCGTCCTCCTCAGCTAAGACCTGTCAGGCCATCACCAGGATTCCTGCAGTGTCTCCGGTGGAGACAGGATGCGCTACACTGGACTACATCGGAAGAGATCATCCATCGCTGGACCCCGGAGAAGAGATCCGCCATCGCTGGATAGCAAGAGTGGATTACCACCGCTGGAATCTTTTTTTTTTTTTTTTTTTCATTTTTAATAAAGGACTTTTCCCAACGGTGTCTGTGTGTTTTTTTAAAAAAAATTATCTGGGGGTCCCCTTGTTAAAGGGGGCTTCCAGATTCTGATAAGCCCCCCGCCCGCAGACCCCCCGCAGACCCCCACAACCACCGGCCAGGGTTGTGGGGATGAGGCCCTTGTCCCCATCAACATGGGGACATGGTGTTTTGAGGGGTCACAGACCCCCAAAGTACCCTCCCAATGTTGAGGGTATGTGGCCTGGTATGGTCCTGAGAAAACTGCAGTTTTTAAAAGTTTTTTTGCATTGATCCATGTCCCCTGGGGCAGGACCCAGGTACCCAAACACTTTTTAGGACAATAACTTGCATATTAGCCTTTAAAATTAGCACTTTTTATTTTGAACGTTCGAGTCCCATAGACTTTAATAGGGTTCTAAAGTTCACGTGAAGTTTAGGTCTGTTTGCAAGTTCTGGTGCGAACCGAACCGGGGGGTGTTCGGCTCATCCCTACTGGTGACCACACAATAGGGATAAAACTTTTTTTGTGGAAGGGGGTTTAACAAGACTTGTGGCCACTCATTAAAATTAGAAGAAAAGAGGTTTAACCTTAAACTACGTAGAGGGTTCTTTACTGTAAGTGCGGCAAGGATGTGGAATTCCCTTCCACAGGCGGTGGTCTCAGCGGGGGGCATCAATAGTTTAAAAAAACTATTAGATTAGCACCTGAACGACCGCAACATACAGGGATATACAATGTAATACTGACATATAATCACACACATAGGTTGGACTTGTGTCTTTTTTCAGCCTCACCTACTATGTAACTATATATAGAGAACTACTCAAAGAAGAAGTTACCAATCCATATATGATACACTGTTATAAAAAAATATGCAATGGCAAGCAAATATAAATGCTAACATTGCATACAATATCATTCAAGTAAAATATTAATATCCAAGAATGTGTACTGAAAATACTGTTTCTATTCAAAGGTAATCTATAATATCTTTGTCTAGTAGTAGTTAGTCACACTTAACCTTGACTTGACTTGTTTTATAATGTTGAAGATGTTTTGCCAGTTAAAGAACATTATTTAACATTACAGAACAAGTCCAATTGAATGTGACTAACTGCAACTGCCCATACCATGGCCTAAATCAGTCTTTTTCAACCAAGTTCCTAGGTACCCAGGGGTGCCTTGAAGTTTTCTCAGGGGTGCCTTGGCAAAATGCCTAAAAAATTATGAAAAATTGTATACTAGCCAGCAGGTGGATCAATCCTGCCTCTTAGTTACACAAAGCCACAGGTTTTCATTATGCATTATTGCATCGACTCCTCTGTGTCCCTCTCCCTCATCACTGGGGTGACATTAGCTGACCGATGGAGAGAAATTGAGGGAGTAGAGAAACATTGGAGTACTAGTCAGTACCAGTGTGCAAGAGTGTATTTGCTTTGGAAGAATAAATCACCTCTAACGGTGGCTGTCCTACATGTGAATGTTGCTGCATTATGTGAAACGATTAGAATAGCTTTTTACATTTACAATGGGGTGCCTCCAGGCTGTCAATAATTTTAAAGGGTGCCTTGACTGAAAAAAAGGTTGAGAAACACTGGCCTAGATAGATAAGAACCTTCACATATATTTAGTGATTTTGCACAATATATATAATTATTATGGCCAGGAATAAAAAATATATTTTTCAGGCTACCTTTACCTCCTGTTTTGAAAATAGCCAGTTGTTTACAGAACTCAATAACTTAAGCTCTAATTTACATGCATAATGTGTTAGAGCGGGAACTGCTCCCATCCTCCTTTCTGCTCTGTTCTCATGGTTGTCTATGGTGTTTTAAAAAAAGGCAAGCAGAGGATAAAGGTCTGTTATTGCCTGTAATCTTCCTGTAGCTGTTCTTTTTCTCATTACTGACCTACCATGCCTTGTTTGGTACTGTTTTTTTCTGTGTGCAGGCTGCCATCTTAATACAGGAAGAGTTTTGCTTCTTCAGCTGACCATCGATGATTGGTCACCTGATGACTGATTAATAAAGCAGTTGAGGTTTAGTAGGCACAGATCCAAAGAATGGATAAAACAGAAGCAGAGAAATCCTTGCACAGCATGTTCTCAAATCCAGCTTCTCCCCCAGCAAGGAGAACAGTGAGTAACACAGTAGTCACATCAGGAAATCTGATTTCAAATCTCAGGAGATTAGCAGTCACAGGTAGCAATGCCTTAGATCAGGGGTGTCAAACTCAATTTCATCGTGGGCCGCATCAGCATTATGATTGTCCTCAAAAGGGTCGGTTGTATCTGTAATGCGGCGTACACATGAGCGGACTTTCCCGCGGGATTGTCCCCCGGACTGGAGTCAATCCGCCCATGTGTGGGCGTCGGCTGACTTTTTCCTGCCAAAAGTCCGGCGGACTAAGTTTTAAGTTCAGACTTAAAATTGTCCACTGGACTCGTGAGTCCGGCGGACAATCCCTTTCCCCAGGGCACCCCCCATGTAGAGGGCACGCGGCCTGGTACGGCTCAGGAGGGGGGGGGGGCGCTCGCTCGTCCCCACCCCTTTCCTGGCCGGCCGGGCTGCGCGCTCGGATAAGGGTCTGAGATGGATTTGGGGGGGACCCCAACGCCTTTTTTTCGGCATAGGGATTCCCTTTAAATCCATGCTAGGTGACGGGGCTAACGTGGCGGCATTCACTGCCTTCAGTACCTGAAGTTACGTTCTAAATGAACGGACTTTCCGATCGCGTGTCGGCAAGTCCGTTCATTTCCAAAAGTCCCGCAGACTTTTTCCTGCGGATTGTCTGCCGGAAAAGTCCGGGCGTGTGTGGGCAAGTCCACACGCTCGGAAAGTCCGGCGGACCTCCGCTGTAAAGTCCGGCGGTTTGTCCACTGGACTAAGTCTGGTGGACAATCCCGCCGGAAAGTCCGAGCGTGTGTACGCCGCATAAGATTAGATATCCAGCACATCCCCTCCCCTTACATTAGATGTCAAGAGCCACCCCACTTTTAGAAGTTGAGTCCCCTACTCTCCCTAACACCACAGTGCACCTCCCTTCCTTATGCTGCTGCTGGGAAGAAGCTGGATGCATTGCTTGAAAGCAGAAAGTAGGGGTCTGGAGGAGGACCAGAGGAGGCTGGAGCTCTCCTGCAGATGCAGGAGAGGTGTGAGGGCCATATGAAATGGCCTGGGGGGCCGGATTCGGCCCGCGGGCCTTGTGTTTGACACCTGTGCCTTAGATGATCTCACCCTGCAGATATGCAACTTTTTTCTGTAAACACATGAGACACACTGCTATTTTTCAGTGGAGATTCAAGACACAAATCCTTTTTACTCACAATTAATATTTCTGTATGTTCCCTATATTTTAGAAAATCTTCACTATTTGAGAAAAGGCCCATTTTATTATTATTATTTTTTTTTGTAATGCAAATATTTTTTTATGAATAGTAAAATAATAAATAAAAATCAGTTAACAAATGAAGTTGACCAAAAACAAACATTGTTGCTGTTTGAAAATGATCATACCTTTTTTTTTTTATTATTTTTCTTAGTAATGGATTCCCTCAGAAAACACATTTTTCCCCATTAAAAATTGTAGAAGTGTGCCGACACAAAACAAGAGGAAGAAAAACAATTATACATGTATCCTTTGTGGGAGGAAATCTTATTAATGTGTCAAATTGTATTTATTCATAATGGAATGAACTTGAGAGAGTTTGGAGAAATCCATTGTTCCGTAGAGGGGAAAAATGATGTCTTTCATTGGCGGTTATCTGGAAAGAGAAAATAGTTTTCTGCTGTTAATGTACAGTTCAACTCACTAAAGAAAGCCAGTTATATCTCATGTGGATATTACACTCTCCGGCTGCCTTGCTTCATAAAAAAAAAAAAAAAGAAGAAAAGGTGCGTTATTTGTGATTGGCCTGGGTATATTTCTTCAAACACTTAAAATGATATTACACGATACAGGACTGTTTGATTATCCCAGCCAAGCTGCAGGATAGAAGCTTTTGATGTTGCTATAGCTGTATCCATCAAACTGGGGGCTTATCGGTTTATTGCCAGGTTCTATGCTTAACCACTTAAGCCCCGGACCAATTTGCAGGCAAAGGACCAGGCCCCTTTTTGCGATTCGGCACTGCGTCGCTTTAACTGACAATTGCGCGGTCGTGCGACATAGCTCCCTATCAAAATTTACGTCCTTTTTTTTCCACAAATAGAGCTTTCTTTTGGTGGTATTTGATCACCTCTGCAGTTTTAATTTTTTGCGCTATAAACAAAAATAGAGTGACAATTTTGAAAAAAATGCAATATTGTTTACTTTTTGCTGTAATAAATATCCCCCAAAAATATATAAAAAAAACATTTTTTACCTCAGTTTAGGTCGATGCGTATTCTTCTACATATTTTTGGTAAAAAAAATCGCAATTAGCGATTATTGATTGGTTTGTGCAAAAGTTATAGCGTTTACAAAATAGGGGATAGTTTTATAGTATTTTTATTAATATTTTTTTTGTTACTAGTGGTGGCGATCAGTGATTTTTATTGTGACTGCGACATTATGGCGGACACATCGGACATTTTTGACACATTTTTGGGACAATTGTCATTTATACAGCAACCAGTGCTATTTAAATGCACTGATTCCTGTGTAAATTACACTGGCAGTGAAGGAGTTAACCACTAAGGGGGCGGGGAGGGGTTAAGTGTGACATGTGTGTGTGTTTTTACTGTAGGGGGCGTGGCTTGACATTCGACATCACTGATCGTCTTTCCCGATGACAGGGAACAGACGATCAGTGTCTCACTAGGAAGCACGGGGAGAGGTTTGTTTACACATACCTCTCCCCGTTCTTCAGCTTTGTGACCCGATCACGGGACACCAGTGGCGACCGGGTCCGCGGGTCCCGCGGCCACGGTCATGGAGCTCAGGCCTGGGTCGCGAGCGCACCCCACGGCTGGGCTCTTAAAGGGCAACGTACCTGTACGTTGATGTGCCCAGCCGTGCCATTCTGCCGACATAAATGTGCAGGAGGCGGTCCTTAGGTGGTTAAAGGGGACATAGTATCATATATAATTTTTTTTTTTTCATGTTAAACCTCAACTCTGGGCACTAAGAAATTATCCAGGCACAGCCCCACTGCAAGGGTTAATAGCTTGTTTTATCTAGGGGAGAGGAGAAACAGCTTTACTTACCTGATCCTCTGCTCGTTGGCAGATGACTCTCCCTCATGCTCCAGTGGTGGACTGTCCCTCAGCACCATCATGTTCAATGCAGGGTTTCAAACCCTATTTTTGTCTTTATGATGTCAAAATCCAAGACCATTGGAGTGCGGGGGGAGAAGAATCTGTGAGGGCCGCTTTTGCTTGCGGAGAGGAGCAGAAGAACAGGCAAGTAAATAGTTTTTTGTTTCTGTTTTCCTAGACTAGATTGTGACAGTGAGCTTGGGATCTTCTCCTTCAGTTCACTGTCACAATTAAAAAAAAAACACGGCTGTGTGAGGCTCCGCATCATTCATTCAAACTGTTCTGTAAATTGGAAAGCTACAAGTATTGACAGCCTTTGCGGCTGTCGGCTTGTAGTACTCAATGAACTACGGTTTCCTAAACAGGGGTGGGTTTTAGGGGGTCTGGTAAGAAAAAAATAATATTAACAATCACTATACAGCACTCCCCCTTGCAAGCAATTAACCATTGCAGTACAGGCACAGAACCACTGCAAGGGTTAATTTTTTTTAGTTGCCCAGAGAGGGGCTTTAAAGCCCATCACTGGGCAAAGATATAGACTCCTGATTAGGGTTGAGCGACTTTTAGGTTTTTGGCTTGTCTTGCACAGTACGGAGGGCAAGGAGATTCCGAAAATCTCCGAAGATGAACGGCGCCTGCGCAGTGAGTGCAGGTTCAAGCCCCACCATCCAAGTGGACATACGGTAGCACATAGTAACAGGGCCCCTCATGGGCTCGCTTCGCTCGCCACGCTTCGGGGGCACAGCCTCGATTGGCTCGGCTTGAACCTCGGATGGTGTGGCTTGAACCTGGACTCACCGCACAGGCGCCGTCCATCTTCGGAGATTTCCGAAATCCCCTTGTCCTACGTACTGAGCAAGCGCTATCCGACGGGGGATAGAATTCGAAACATCACCAGCCTTACCCAGCCATTGTTGTACTTTTGAACCAGTGTTGGCTACCTCATCCTCCTCCACCACCGCTTCCACCTACACAGCCACTTAACCTCCTACTCCATATGGACCTTGTCCTCCTAGGTCAAGATTATAATTTTTAATTTTTTTAATTTCAAAGTATTTTATTTGCCCACTAGCTTATCCATTAAATTGAATACTTTTTTTCCAGAAAGGGCATATTCTGGGGCATTCCCACCATATGTGCGGCATTGTGCCGTTGAGTTTCTGAGGTTCTAAATGTCTTCCTGTACCTCTTCTGCTGAGAAGGGGGCCTCCAGCATATTATTTTTTATTTTTATTTATTTTATGTTATTTTAAGTTTTTTCCCTATCCACATTTGTTTGCAGAGCACTTGCCATGCTCTTAACAACATTTTGTTGCCATTTGCAGCCCTCTAGCCCTTTCCATGACCTTTTTAGAGACATTTTAGTCCTCAAAAGTTCGGGTCCCCATTGACTTCAATGGGGTTCGGGTTCGGGGTCAAGTTCGGTCCTGAACTCGAAATTTTTTCCGAGGTTCGGCTGAACCTGTCGAACCCGAACATCCAGTTGTCTGCTCAACTCTACTTCTATGCCACCTGCATCCACCCATTCACAATTTTAAAAGATGCCTATTTTTTCTTTGCAGTGCCTCTTCTGGTAGTGAAGACCGGTTATCATCCAATGCTATCTAGGCCTATTAATTGGTCATGTTGTTGGCCCTTGCAATATGACCTCTTGACACCACTGTTTGAAGTCTTAGGGGCGCTCTGAGGACCCCTCTGATGGACTCCTCTGACAGCCAATGGAAAGCTTCAACGTCAGTGATTTGGGGATTTGAGGACCTTCAACACTTGCAGTCCTAAGGAGTAGAGGAGGGGAGCTACAGACTCTTGTCACTGACCTGAATAATGCAATAGAAATGTAGTAAGTCACAAGGTAAGAGGCAGCAACAAGGGCTGATCTGATTAACCTGTTGATACCCTCTTAATACACTATATTACCAAAAGTATTGGGACACCTGCTTTTACATGCACATGGAATTTAATTGCCCACCCTTTACAGCTATAACAGCTTCACCTCTTCTGGGAAGGCTGTCCACAAGGTTTAGCAGTGTGTCTATGGGAATGTTTGACCATTCTTCCAGAAGTGCATTTGTGAGGTCAGACAGTGATGTTGGACGAGAAGGCCTTGCTCACAGTGTCCGCTCTAATTCATCCCAAAGGTGTTCTATCAGGTTGAGTTGCAGGCCCAGGTCAAGTTCCTCTGCCTCAAACTTGCTCATCCATGTCTTTATGGAGTTTTGTGTACTGGTCCAAATAATTTGGTGGAGGGGGGGATTATGGCGTGGGGTTTTTATGGGGTTGGGCTTGGCCCCTTCGTTCCAGTTAAGGGAACACTTAAGGCATCAGCATACCAAGACATTTTGAACAATTTCATGCTCCCAAAATTGTGGGAACAGTTTGGGGATGGCCCCTTCCTGTTCCAACATAACTGCACACCAGTGCACAAAGCAACGTCCATAAAGACATAGATGAGTGAGGTTTGGGTGGAGAAACTTGACTGGCCTGCACCGAGTCCTGACCTCCACCCAATAGAACACCTTTGAAGTAAGTGTAAAGGCAGGCGCCACAATACTTTTGGTAATATAGTGCATATGCGGTGTCAATGAAGTGGACCTTCTTCTGAGGCATCACATATACGAACATAGCCTAGCCTGCTCCCAGCACAGAGACTAAGCTGTCCCTGACAACTCCTAGTCTCATACTAACAATCGATCATGTGGTCACTATGGGGTAGATTTACTAAAACTGGTGCACTTCGAGTCTGGTGCAGCTGTGCTTGGTAGCCAATCAGCTTCTAACCTCAGCTTGTTCAATTAAGCTTTGGCAATAAAACCTGGAGGCTGATTGGTTTCTATGCAGAAATTAGCCTGATTTTGCACTCTCCGGCTTTAGTAAATAAAATCCTATGGTAGCCTGTGATTGGCTATCACAGTGATGACTATCTATCACTCCACCCATCCAATACTGTATATCTATTGATCCATATATATGTTCTATCTATCTATCTATCTATCTATCTATCTATCTATCTATCTATCTATCTATCTATTCTATCTATCTATCTATTGATCAATCTATCTCTAGCTTTCTTGCTGTTCTTGCTCAGTTGTCTGCAGATAATCACACACTGGAAATACATACCATATTAATCACTTATTGTGGCACATCTAGATAATGTATGTATGACTTCCGAGTTAATTATCTAAGTGGCAAAACTAAAGCAACTGCCTGGAAAATCTGACACGTTGAGTTTACCTTTGCTGCTCCTGCAATTTCTCTTTCAGAATTTGAGCACAGCATGATCTTACTATGAAGTGAGAGATGTAAAATTGGAGTGATTAATGCGAACGTTTACACACAGTAATTAAAACCAGTAATGCAAATTGAAGTGAATAATGTTGATGAAGAGAGTTAAAACTAATAGCAGGAGAGAAAAGTAATCGAGGAAAGCAAAGCACATTTTAAAGACCAACTCTGAACCATTCAGGACACATTTCAATCATCCTGAAAATGTAATTATACCCTCTCCTCAAATTTTCCTAGTAATAACTAATTGGGGTTAATTTTCTACAACTGGAGAGTGCCAAATCTGGTACAGTTGTATATGGTTTGCAGTTGTCTGATGGCTTGATGCCAGATACAGCATACCGTATATACTCGAGTATAAGCCGGTACGAATATAACCCGAGGCACCTAATTTTACCACAAAAAACTGTGAAAACGTATTGACTCGAGTATAAGCCTAGGGTGAGAAATGCGCAGCTACTGTAAGTGGAAAAGAGGGTCAACAATGCCCATTTGCAGCCTCACTGTGCCCATTTGCATGCCTCACTGTGCCCATTTGCAGCCATAGGTCCCCCGAACTTCAGTAACTTGGTAGTTAAGGGTTACTAGATGCCCCCTAGCTGCAGCCAAAATCTGGAGTCTCTGGACCCAAAGGGTCCCGAAATTACATTGCTGCAAATGGAAACAGTAGACCGACTTTGGGGCCCTGTATCTTGGGACCACTTGGTCCTAGCACCAAGTGGCCCCCAGATACGGGGCCCCAAAGTCGGGTCAGAAAATGTCAAGCACTTTTTTGCAACAGAGAATGACATTTTCCAAACTGACTTTGGGGCCCCATATCTCGGGCCACTTGGTGCTAGGAACCCCCGAGATAGGGGGCCCCAAAGTCGGGTCGGAAAATGTCATTCTCTGCTGCAAAAAAGTGCTTGACTCCAGTATAAGCCGAGGGGGGCACTTTCAGCACAAAAAAAATGTGCTGAAAAACTCGGCTTATACTCGAGTATATACGGTACCTTCAGAGGTATAATGAGATCCATGCAGTGTCGGGACAAGGTCATCTAGGGCCCAGGGCGAACATGCCAAACCCCCCAAAGATATATGAACATTATGTGTCAGCATGCTTACCCCCTACGCATAAATTCCCCCCTCCTCCCAGGACAAATTCGCCCCCCCTGCTGAAATACCCCCTGCCAACACAAATCTTGCCCCCCCCTCCCATCTCCCCTCCCAGCTCAAATCCTATATCTCTTCAAATCCCCTCCAGCACAACCCCCCCCCCCCCCAAAAAACAAATCACTCCTAGCACAATTCCTTTAGCCCTTAAATTTCCCCTCCAAAGATACAGTATATTCTCTCCTCTCACTCCAAATCCCCCTTCCAGCACAACTCCCCCCCAATCCCCCCTGATAGTACAAATCCTGCTCTTCCCCCCCACATTTCCCCTACTAGCAAAAAGCACAACCCCCCCACCGCAAAAAAAAAAATAATGTCCCCTCCTAGCACAATTTCTCTACCACTCAAATTTCCCCTCCGAGTATACATGCTCTCCAAATCCCCCCTCCCAGCACAAATCCCCAATCCCCCATCCTAGCACAAATCCTCCTCTTACTCCCACACCACATTTGCCCTCCTAGCACAAATGCACCTCATTAATCTCTACTAGCGCAATCCAAAAAAATAAAAAATTGAATATCCCCTAGCACCAGTCCCTTTACGATATCACCTCTTCTAGCACAAACACCTGAAAACCCCCCTCCTAGCACAAATCTTCCCCCACTCCCCCTCCCAACACAAATTCCCCCCAAATTACCCTTTCTAGTACACAACCCAAATGTCCCCTCCTAGAAAAATGCTTACCCCTTGCTGCCCCCAAACGTCTCCCACTCAACACAAATTCTTTACTCCCAATCTCCTTATGGTGCCCCCCACCTCACATGATACTACAGTGCCCAGGGCAGCCGTCCCTTCTGTCCACCCCTTGTCCAATTAATCAATCAGATTCCAATTTCTCAGAGGAAGTCAGAGAAAATCTCCCTACACCTAGTAGGTAATCTTTTGTCACCAAAGCAAGGGTCCCTACTGAGAGATTCCTCCTCTACTTATATTTTGATCACAGCTTATCTTTGAAATTTGAAATTTCCTGTCACTTTCTGTACTAATGCCAACAGTCACAAGAAGAAATGACAAAATCTGAGAGTAAAATCTCATGGGGCAAAAAAGTAGAGATTTGTGGTCGCACTCCATAGGCCCCAACTCACACCAACTCCGTTTTGTACGCAAACTTTTTAAGCGCATCACTTGAGTCAAGTATGGACAACTCCTACTATGCAGTGACTTCAACCTCACAGTAGACCCCCATCTTGACTCTAACTCTCACAGGAGATAGCACACGCCCGCGCACCATCACCTGCCCCATTTAGAAGGCCTGTATGATGTATGGAGGTGCCAGCATGCAAATGTAGATATAGTCTCTACACCTACTTCTCTTTTAGACATCTTACATACTCACACATATCATATGTTTATTACGGATAAATGGCTACTGCAAAAGATCTCCTCATCTAGCATTCATGACATTACCTGGTCAGATCATGTTGCTATTTCTATAGTAATAGAAGAAAGCATTGTCTCCCCCTCTACCCCCATCTGGCGCTGCAATGTTAGGTTATTATATGATCCCAAAACTTATAACATGGTCTCTCAACATCTGCAAGACTTCTTTCGCTCTAACGCCACATCTGTTGAAAATCCCTCCCCCTATGGAATGCCCATAAGGCCTTCATCAGGGGTATACTAATTCAACAGGGAGCCAGAGCCAAAAAAAGCTACAACCTTCAACTCAACAACCTCACTGCTGAAATACACAAATTAGAATCCAAAAACAAATCTGCCCCCGTATTAGCCCTCTCACAAACCTTCCATAGGCTTAGAGAGGAATTAAGAGTACCACTAATATACCAATATGATAAGCACTTGTGTCGCTTAAAACTCCAAATATACGCAAATGCAAACAAAGCTGGCAAATTTCTGGCCAACAGACTCAAAATAGCATAAACCAACTCCAGGATCTCACATTTCGTACACCCTACTCTTAACCACAATGTGGTGAACCCACAAGAAATAGCCAACCAATTTGTGGACTACTATAGTATCCTATACAACCTTAAGGCAGACCCCAACACTCCACAACCCAACACTGAGGCTATCTCCGATTTCCTCAAAAACCTGAATCTGCCTAAGCTCTCTGACACACAGCTGCAACCCATGAATTCTCCCTTCACCCCAAAGTAGGTAGAGAAAGTTCTAGAATCATTATGCAATGGGAAATCACCTGGCCCAGACAGCTTCCCAATGAAAACTACAAAACTTTCAGCACAATGCTCTCCCCCCACTTAACCACATCTTTTACAAAAGCAGCCCAATCCTCCTTATTTCACCCAGAGATGCTGAAAGGGTATGTAGTTACAATACCTAAACTTTTGAACTCTGATGTTAAAGTGTACGCTAAGTTACTGGCAAACTGTCTCACTGACATCATACCAACCTTAATCCAAACCGACCAGATGGGCTTCATTAGCTTCTGATGCGACTAGAAGAATATTAAATGTTATTCATTTTGCTGAAGTGACCCAAACGCCTTCTCTGCTACTATCCATTGATGCAGAGAAGGCTTTCGACAGAGTACACTGGACATATATGTCAACTGTGCTATCCAAGTTTGGTTTCAGGGTCTCATTTTATCAGCGATACTAGCTCTGTACTCTCACCCCTCGGCACAGGTATACATGTTGGGCCTCTTGTCTAAAATCTTTCCTATAATGAATGAGACTGGCCAAGGTTGCCCCCTATCCCCTACCATATTCAACCTCATGATAGAGCCACTTGCAGAAACAATACGCACACATGCCCACATTACAGGATATCAATTCCGCTCCCGGCCACATGTCTTCAATTTATTTGTGGATGACGTTATCCTCCTTCTGACTAAACATCAAACAGCCTTACCACAGGCCTTTCAGATACTCTCCATATTCAGTAATATCTCTTACTATAAATTCAACTTTACCAAATATTTAATATTAGATTTAGGAGTGCCAATCTTGGTTAAACAAACCCTTAAAACCCAGCTACCATTCACATGGAGCACTCAGGGCATCCCATACCTAGGCATCACACTTACAGCCTCCTCCGTATTCCCTGGTCTCATCTAATCTCAAACCACTCCTTACCACAGTCAAAAATCAACCCTCACGCGTTTCACAGCATGAACTCACATGGTCTGGCAGGTTAGTGGCCTTCAAAATTATAGTCTTACCCCAAATATTATATGTGTTCAGAGGGCTACCTACCCCTATACCCACAAGCTACTTCAAATCTCTTAAGAGCCTATTAAAACACTTCATATGGGAAGGCAAAAGAGCCAGATGCTCTCATGCCATTCTGATAAAACACAGATCTGTGGGCGGCTTGGGGTTGGTTGACATCTGAGATTATTATTGGGCGACACACATGGACCAACTCAAGCAATGGTTCAAGAGCAGTGACGGCCCACTGTGGCTAGACATTGAAACAGCCCTCTCACCCACCAGAAACCTACACTTCCTAATCTTAGGTAAATCATAGAACTTGTGGGACACCTCCACCTTATCTTCTCTGACTGAAGCTTCACCTCTAGCCTGGGGAACCTTACTCAAGCATTCACAGAGCTTCCCACGGATCCAAACCCCTATACTTCCCCTGTGTACCCTAGAAGCCATGATCCCAATGCTATCCATGAAAGCACTTTACAGACAAGGCTTAACCAAAGTCCAGGACTTCCTACACTGCAAACTGCAAACCCAAAACGCTGGAAGCCCTGCAAGAAGAGTTTTGTCTACCTACAGATATACTCTTCACCTATTCTCGTATCCTACACTTCTTAGCTAAATACCCCACTCCCACACTACACGTCAATCCCAAAGCTTGGAAATTCTACAACTCACAAAAACCGGTAACAAAAGGTATATCCCTCTTCTACAATCTCTTACAATTTAAGTACTTCTTCCAAAAAACCTCAACCATGCAAAAATGGGAATCTGATCTTAATACTTCCTATTCCCCTGAACAATGGCAGTCAGCCTTCCGCACGGTATACAAATCATCCCACTGCATTAGCCATTGGGAGATGATGCTCAAAATCACTAACAGATGGTATTACACCCCCTCCAGACTAGACACAATTTCCCCCCTCTTTGCCACCTGGGTGCTGGGGAAACTGCAGACATACTGGCAGTCTGGAAGCCCTAGCCTGACTAGTTATTGGTGACAAGTATTTTGACTGTTGTCCACATTGACTGGTATAGTCACCACTCCACACCCAGGCTTAATGCTTCTTAATGTAGGAATAGACAAATTCCCATACCAATTTCGCCATAACCCATATCCTACTAGAAGCTCACAACATTATTCTCAGGAAATGGAAAACACAAGGCAAGTGCAATTTGACCATACATGGTCCCTCTGGCCACAACAGAAAGACAAGCCAAAAAGCTGTTCAGCTACAGGACCAACTCCCTAATCTTCCTCTTCCTCACCAGTTATCGCTGTTCTAGCTGTTATAGCTAACTTAATTTTTTTAAACCAATGTTTTATTGATATGCATAATGTGTGTTATCCACGCTTGTTCTTTACCAGAGATATCTCTGTATTGTATTGTGCACCATTCCTTGTTTGTAACCTCCTTGTTTATAACCTCCTTTGTAAAACCAATAAAAACTATTGAACTAAAAAAGTAGAGATTTGTATATACTGTAGCTCCAGATGCCTACATCTCTGAATTTGCTGACTGTTTTGACATCCGGAAGGTAAGCTCTGCTTCCACTATTTCAATCTTTTGCTCAGTGTGAATTGGGCAGGTTTATTACATGATTTGCTTTAAATAACCTTAATATGAAATGCAATAATCAAAACACTGAGCAGCAGGTGGGTAAAAGATATGAAAATGGTGTCATCATTCTTTCAGGGTAATGTTACAATAATAACTTAAAGTAGGTACTTACTGAAAATACACCATAGTTTCTATTTAAAGTGGATTTTTTAAGTCACTTTACAAGTATGTGCAAATTAAATTCAGGCATTTCGATACATACAGCAACAGCTCACTTCTTTAAAAAGTGTTGCTTAAAAAGCAGTGCTTGGGCTCCCGTTTGTGATTTTGCCTGAGCTCAGATAATGTCATTAGTCTGCTTTAGGCAGGAGAAAGCATTTTCCCAGTCTCCTCTCCTCTAGCGACATGACAACTTTGTAGCAAGTCACAAGGTGAGGGCTGATGTGTGAAAAATTTCTGTAGCGATGACATTCTTGTCTACTAATGTAATGTTAGCCTGTTACAATAAAAAATATGGACAATTCTATAGATTAGTATTTGGCGCCATCAAGCGGCCAAACACTAACAGTGGACTTGAATGATTTTTCTTTCACAAAACACTGAGCTAATTACAGGAAGTGACTGTTCTTTACCTTGGAGGGTTGACCTTTTTTACCCAGGATGCCAGGTGACCTACCCATGGACACCCTCTCTTGCACTGCATGCTGGGTATGACATAAAAGGAGCCCGAGCGGCCATCTTAGGCCTCTTCTGGATGCGTGGCCTGCCTGTGAGGACCTGTGAGGAGGCCTCCCAGAAGAAGTGGCCTACAGCCATTACGGAGCGCAACTCCGACAGTTTGTGTGAGTGACCTGACGGTGCCAGAGACACAGTGACCGGATTCTAGAGATGAAGAGACACTCGTTTGAGCATCGGAGGACCGGGTTCACCCAACAGAATGGAACGGAGTGACGGAGCCAGCTGACATATAAGCAAGCTGCAAACACCGGACCAAAGCTACCATACCGAGCTTCCGATCCAGTTGGTGAGTGGGTTGCGACCCACAGTTTTGTTAAACTTTTGCACCTAGTCAGACTTATATACAGGCCTCGCTGGGATCCATAGTCCTACTGAGGAGGAGTATAGCAACTGACGCTAGGCAGGCATAAGGCCTATTTGCTATTGCATCTCCAGCGTTGTATCATTGTTACGGAAGCAACCCCAGGATCATCCTTAACTCAACTTTAATTACTTTACCCCTTGGATTACAAATTATAAGAAATTATCATAGCTAGCAGAAGACAAGAAGACTAAAGACTGAGTACTGTTAATGAGATCTCACACATAGCTATAAAAGTAGGGGGAGCTCCCTTATAATTGTTATATCGAAATTCATTGTCCTGTCATTCTATGTTGGGATGACAGCACAATTATTGTAATCACCTGTTTGCCAATACTTATAGTAAAATATACTTTGGTTAAGTACCCCGTTGTGTGGAGTATTGTTTTCTCCCAGCAGGTGGAGCCAGTGGATCCTGAGAAGACAATACAGGTATATTGTGTTATATTACAGTGGTGTGAAAAAGTGTTTGCCCCCTTCCTCATTTCCTGTTCCTTTGCATGTTTGTCACACTTAAGTGTTTCGGAACATCAAACCAATTTAAACAATAGTCAAGGACAACACAAGTAAACACAAAATGCAATTTGTAAATAAAGGTGTTTATTATTAAAGGTGAAAAAAAATCCAAACCATCATGACCCTGTGTGAAAAAGTGATTGCCCCCCTTGTTAAAACATACTATAACTGTGGTTGTCCACACCTGAGTTCAATTTCTCTAGCCACACCCAGGCCTGATTATTGCCACACCTGTTCACAATCAAGGCATCACTTAAATAGGAGCTGCTTGACACAGTAAGGTCCACCAGAAGATCCTTAAAAGCTACACATCATGCCGAGACCCAAAGAAATTCAGGAACAATTGAGAAATAAAGTAATTGAGATCTATCAGTCTGGACAGGGTTATAAAGCCATTTCCAAAGCTTTGGGAATCCAGCGAACCACAGTGAGAGCCATTATCCACAAATGGCGAAGACATGGAACAGTGGTGAACCTTCCCAGGAGTGGCCGGCCGCCCAAAATTACCCCAAGAGCGCAGCGACGACTCATCCAAGAGGTCACAAAAGACCCCACAACAACGTCCAAGGAACTGCAGGCCTCACTTGCCTCAGTTAAGGTCAGCGTTCATGCCTCCACCATCAGGAAAAGACTGGGCAAAAATGGCCTGCATGGCAGAGTTCCAAGGAGAAAACCACTGCTGAGCAAAAAGAACATCAAAGCTCGTCTCAATTTCTCCACAACACATCTTGATGATCCCCAAGACTTTTGGGACAACATTCTGTGGACCGATGAGACAAAAGTGGAACTCTTTGGAAGGTGTGTGTCCAAGTATATCTGGCGTAGAAGGAACACTGCATTTCAGAAAAAGAACATTATACCAACAGTAAAATATGGTGGTGGTAGTGTGATGGTCTGGGGCTGTTTTGCTGCTTCAGGACCTGGAAGACTTGCCGTGATAAAAGGAACTATGAATTCTGCTGTCTACCAAGAGATCCTGAAGGAGAATGTCCGACCATCTGTTCGTGTACTCAAGCTGAAACGAACTTGGGTTCTGCAGCAGGACAATGATCCTAAACACACCAGCAAGTCCACCACCGAATGGCTGAAGAAAAACAAAATGAAGACTTTGGAGTGGCCTAGCCAAAGTCCTGACCTGAATCCTATTGAGATGTTGTGGTATGACCTTAAAAAGGCCGTTCATGCTCGAAAACCCTCTAATGTAACTGAATTAGGACAATTCTGCAAAGATGAGTGGGCCAAAATTCCTCCAGGACGCTGTAAAAGCCTCATTGCACGTTATCGCAAACGCTTGGTTGCAGTTGTTGCTGCTAAGGGTGGCCCAACCAGTTATTAGGTTTAGGGGGCAATCACTTTTTCACACAGGGCCATGATGGTTTGGATTTTTTTTCACCTTTAATAATAAACACCTTCATTTACAAATTGCATTTTGTGTTTACTTGTGTTGTCCTTGACTATTGTTTAAATTGGTTTGATGTTCCGAAACACTTAAGTGTGACAAACATGCAAAGGAACAGGAAATGAGGAAGGGGGCAAACACTTTTTCACACCACTGTATATTGTACTGTATTGTATTGCACCCCAGCTGTGTCAAGGGGACTGAGCCAAGTTAGTGGGGTTTATTAGCAGAGTGCAGGCCCAAATCAAACCAGCAGCTCCTTCGGGGGGGGGGCAGTGCTACATTTGTAAAAGAACCGCACAGCAGAATTTACATGGTTGTGTTATCCTTGCATCAGAATCTCAGCGCAGAATGTAGATGCTGACCCAGGATTAAGCCTAAACAAAGATTGCGTCATTCTTCCATAAAATCAGATAAAGTGATTGTTGTGGAAAAGCCCCAATCACGCATTCAACAGGAGCATCAGGGGTGCTTTAGAGCCGGTTGACAGGAATTCAGGCCAGTTTTTTTAATCCCCAAAGGTGATTTCACTTTGAAGTCCTGCAGGAACGAGTGCCTTAAATTAAGTTGCAATGTGCTTGTAGCATGGTCCCGTTGACTTGAATGGGGTGCTATTGGCAAACAGCACTGCCCGCCAATGGCAACATGTTCTATAAAATTTGCCCCACCACAAAAAGAGCACAGCAATATATACAAACATGTCTGCTATGCATGTTAACTTGCCGGTAGGCAGTGGGGGGTGGCAAAAAAGTGCACCAAGCACAGTGTAAGTAGGGGTTAGGTCCTTCCCCTGGGTGGGTATGGTGGGTTGGGCTCGTATGTCCTCTATATTCTAGAACCGGAAAGGCTTGGGGCAAAGGGTGATGGGAAAAGGCTACTCCTAGTATACCAATATGTAAGACTGTATGTAGCCAGGTGGCCTACTGTATGTTTAGTTAGCCCAGTTGCCCAGGTCAGGGGAAGGGGTTAATGCCTCACTGCCTTGCCTGTATATTTTTGCAGGCTTTTTGTTGGGGCCCAGCCTCCATCCCATGTTGTTTAAAAGGGAATGAGGTCTGGATCCCATGGGAGCCAGGACCTAACAGAAGACGGGACATCTACAAGGGAACTGTGGTCCAGTACTGGATGCTGACTCACCGGGACATCGCAAGGACATAGGTTTCTCTGCATTAGCCTTTCCAAGAATGGACTATTCCCGATATTACTTCACCTGTTCAGGTAACCTGGGGCAGCATCAGCTAGGTGTAGTCAGGTTGGCATGGGGCCCGCTATGTGCTCTGCGGAACTCCATTCCGTTACTGGGAGTGAGGAAAAGGAAATATGCTAAACTGGTGGAGAGCGCAATGGCTCAGTATGTCCCTCCACATGCAACACATACATCAGTACAAGTATGTAGCTTGTTGGGGCAAACATCTTATGGAAGAACATTATTGCTGCACACAAGTGTCTCATCTCTGAGTCGGGGACTGCCTTAATGTTTAATTTTTCCTCTTAAGTGCAGTCTCTGCCTGGTCCTGGGCATTGGTGAGCATGCCTTCGGGTGAGGTGTTACTCCACGTGCTTGGGTGCAATTAGACCCTGCCCACAAGTAATCTTAGGAAATAAACTCTTCAGGGAAGGCCCATAGCAGACTTGGTTGGAGAACCTACCTATGGAGGACCTGCAGCAAGGATAGTGGAACAGTTGGAAAGTTATAAGGTGTTTATATTGGACTTGCACTTTGTGGAACATATATCCTGAGTCGGGAGGAGTGGAGGCAAAGGTTGTGTTGTAAAGAACTGTCCCTTATACTTCTACTACAGTAAAACCACTGCAATGCTGAGCTTGTGGACATTTCTATTTCTGGAGGTGGGCCTCAAGCCTGGAGAATGTGAGTGACAAAGATGGTGGAGTTCATCCCCGTTACAGGTTTGTGCATACACTCTCTCATCCCTTAGCAGGAAGATGATAGTAGGGGCTTTTGGCCAGCATGATCGTTGCTGGTGGTGAATTAGGGTCCCACTTACAACCTGTTTTTACCGCCTATCCACCGCACATGTGAATGAGATCTTAGAGGTAGTAAACATGCACTTGTAAAACATTAGCTTCATTGTAAAGTCTCTTCAGTTTGGTTGATCAGTAAATATGAATGTAGTATCAATATACTGTATATAGCCTTTAACAAGGTCAAGTTGCAACAAAAATCATGACAGTAAGTGGTTGCTAGTTGTACAAACTGGTCACATTTTGTGTGAAAAATTCTGCTCTATAAAGCCTGACATTGAAACAAACCCCCATATACACGTCAAGGGAATGCAATTTCAACTTTTATCCTTGGCTGCTTAATAACAGACTTCCAAAAGCATTTAGGAAATGGAAGGGCATTCTCATCTGCAATTGTGTTTGAACTGTCAGTCGACTGTCACTTCTAATAGCCTACATTATGGATACAATGGTGGCACAATGTGGTCACCAGCTTATTAGTATAGGTATAAGCCTCTATTAAATCAGAAGAATTTTTATCCTGAAATATCCTTCCCCTTCAAATTGTGTTATGCTTGGCTTGCATGAAGCCAATTTAAATTATTTGTCTCAAACCAGCCTGCAGTAGCGTTAAGGCACGGTCATACCATTTACAAAGATTATCATTACACTGTCAAACATGGAGGATTAGACATTTGCTAGAGAAGGACAAAAATTAGCTGCAAGGTGAAAAAAAAATTTTCTCATGAAAAAATATGTCAGACAATGGTTGTTAGAGAGACGTTCATGGTTTATTGTTAAAATGAGCAGTAGTCTGAAGAATTTCTTTCCTAATGGCTGATTCCAGCATAGCAAAAATGGAGAGGGGGGTTAACAAAACTGATTTTCTATATGGCCAAATGTATGTGAACACTACTCAAAAATATTGAATTTGGATGTTTTAGAGGAAGCTACTGTTAATGTCCCAGGATACAATACAAATACAGCTGAAAGCCCTTTTCTTTTTTAGCAGGACTGTGCCCCTGCTAGCAGATACATGAAGACATAATTTGATCAGTTTGGTGTGAAGAAATATATGTGGTCTGCACAGAGCCCTGGCCTCAGGCCTGTTTTGGTATGAATTGGAATGATTCATAGCAAGCCAGGTCTCCTCATCTAGCATCAGTACCTGGACACTTTTGGCTTAAGGGGCACACATTTCTACAGACTCTCCCAAGTCTCTTGGAAAGGATTCCCAAGAAGGGTGAGGAATGGTATAGCTGCAAAGGTTAGTAGAATAGTTGAGGAAAAAGCCAAAGGTCAGTAACAAGTGGTAGAGGACATACGGATGGCAACAAAAGAGACAAAAGTGAGATATTGTCTGGAGAGAGCACAATAATCTGGCAAACAGGTAATGCAAAAGCATGGCTAAAATAGAACGTTTATGGAGAGGAGAGGAGGGTTAAAAGTTCAACAGAAACAAGGATCAAGGCAGGATCATTCAAGGAATTGTCCAGGGAGCTGTCCAGCATCCCAGGTGGCTCAACAAGAGGAGACGTTGCCAGACACGGAGGAGGTTTGGACCTAGGCCCTGACAATAGGTAAGCTGGTCAGATGTTCATAATAACCACCATGCAATGTACCTCTGTACATGCCCTTTAGGCATTCCAGCATTTCCTCATCCAGTCTGCAGCTACAGTTATAAATGCTGCATAAATCTTTAGGAAAGTGTCTCTCTAGAGTTCCTAGTAACGTCAAAATCCATCTTTGAAATTAGTGCAAACATGGGCAATGTACTTATATTTGAACTAAGCCCAAATATGGACTGTTTTGTCAAAGACCACTCCAGGAAGACAAAGAACTCCTAAAACCATCTCATCAGGGAGGTGACAACCACTTACTTGCCCCCCTATGGTGTCACATAGGCTCCCATCTGCTGACATCCTCTCCGGGGGACCAGTGGCTGTGGAAGAGCCCATTGCTCTAGCATTGAGAGGGGTAACCCATTTTTGGGAACCCCTCTCAAAGCACTCCACTAATACTGAAGGGTATGCAAACTAGTATAAACATGGTAGCCAGATTCATGCTTGCTGCTTCCTGTGGTAGTTTGGAATTCAGGAAATAATTTTTTTAGTGGACACATTGTGCAATCTTCCCTCATTTTTTATTTTGTTGTTGTCAAGGTTGAGATCAAGCCTAGATCTGCACCCACTGGGCCCGCTATGTAAGGACATACCTGGAACAGGTTTTATATTCTCTGCACAGCTTCTGGTCCCCCTGAATATGGCAGATTGGTTGGTTATCAAGGTGCAATCCAGTTTCACACAAACATCTTAGATAAGAGCAGTGCATCAGATATCACATAAGGAAGCTAGATGAGAATTCAGGGATTTTACGTGATGGTTGCGGAAATAATTGGTGTAACACTTCTCCTCAGAGTGACCTCAATTTCCATAATTTAGAATTTCAATTCCTTGGTTTAGAATACTAATTCTTGAGTTTAGAATACTAATTTATTCACCATGGGAAATGTACAAGAGGCACTTCCTCAGGATGTAGTTCCTTGTAGAACAAGATCATCAGAGCAATTAATTTAAAAAGAATAGACTCGTATTAAATATTCTGCAGAAGGTTTGCTAGACCTTTGGTAAGTGAAAGTTTATCAACATATGGTCTGTGCCCTCAGGTGGTTGGATAAAAAACAGATGGCAAAATAAAAAAAACATTTTTTTGGATAATTCTAATTTTAAATGTGATATTCTTTTACAATTCAAATTATTTAACACATTAAAATTCAATGACGTGGTCGTACATTTGCATTTCTGATAAAGGCATGTGACAAAGATTTTTATTGCGTGAAGAGAAGTTTTAAATTTTCCTTTTTTTTGCTCTTTTTTCAGCCGCAGTATGTACACACAATGCAAGGTAGCAGAGTGGACGGGAAGTAGGGGATTAACAAAAACTTCCCCTTTTATATTGCTTTTGTCCTTAATGACCTGTTGGTGCTATTTAACCCAGCCACCAAATAGACTGGTTGATTGTTAGGAGGTGTAATTTGATAATGTTACCCAAGATGCCCCCCTCTCTTCCAAGATCATCTGAGCAGACAGGATGAAGTATAATTCCCCAACTCAGTACACATTGCCTAAAATTGTCCTGGTGGTATATGGTCTGTTGCAGGGGTGTCCAACCTGCGGCCCAAGACAGACTATGAATACAGCCCAACACAAAATCCTAAAGTTACTTAACCACATTCAGACCGGACCATTTTGCTGGCTTAAGACCAGACCACTTTTGCGATTCGGCACTGCGTCGCTTTAACTGACAATTGCGCTGTTGTGCGACGTGGCTCCCAAACAAAATTGGCGTATTTTTTCCCACAAATAGAGCTTTATTTTAGTGGTATTTGATCGCCCCTGTGCTTTTTATTTTTTGCGCTAAAAACCAAAAAAGAGCGACAATTTTGAAAAAAACACATTATTTTTTTACTTTTTGCTATAATAAATATCGCCCAAAAATATATAAAAAAACATATTTTTTTCCTCAGTTTAGGCCGATACCCATTCTCCTACATATTTTTGGTAAAAAAATCGCAATAAGCCATTATTGATTAGTTTGCACAAAAGTTATAGCATTTACAAAATAGGGGATAGTTTTATAGCATTTTTATTAAATATTTTTTTTTTTTACTAGTAATGGCGGCAATCAGCGATTTTTATTGTGACTGTGACATTATGGTGGACACATCGGACATTTTTGACACATTTTTGGGACCATTGTCATTTATACAGCAATCAGTGCTATTTAAATGCACTGATTCCTGTGTAAATGACACTGGCAGTAAAGGGGTTAACCACTAGGTGGCAGTGTAGGGGTTAAGTGTTCCTAACTGTGGGGGGCGTGGCTGTGATTTAGTGACCACTTATCCCAATCACAGGGAGCAGAGATCAGTGTCACTAGTTGCTAGGCAGAATGGGGAGATGCTGTTTACTTCCGCATCTCCCCATTCAGCCATCCCGTGAGACGATCGCGGGTATCCCCTCGGCGATCGAGTCTGCGGGACCCGTGACTGAACTCATGTCAGCGCGCGCGCGATGACACGGCGGCAATCTTAAAGGGGACATACCGGTACGCCCTTTTGCCTGCCTGTGCCATTCTGCCGACGTACATCGTCGCGCGCCGTTCGGGAAGTGGTTAAAAATTTTCATTTAAAAAAAAATTAAAAATAATTTGTTAAAATGCATTTACACAGCGAACAGATGCGATCGGAGAAAAATTTGACAGCGTCTCTTTACTGGACTTTTATACGTTTTATCTTCCCAAAGAGAACTATCCCACGCTTCACAATCACGCCTTATTTTTGGCATCAGTTTTCAGCAACACCTATATTTGTGAGCAACTATTTTCAATGATGAAGTACTTGAAGGGAAAAATTAGAACCAAAATACCTAAAGAGCTTCTTGGGAATTTAGAGAATTTATTGAGAATAGCTGCTACATCCACTGAGCCAGATATTGATGCTTTTGTTTATCAAAAATTGCACTAGTTTAATGTTGCCCTCTTTTACAATAAAAAATATTACAAAAAATTGTATTACTCAGATGGGTAAATTTTCTATATCAGTGATCGTTAAAGGGGTTGTAAACCCTCCTTTTATTTTTAAATAACAAACATGTCATACCTCTACTGTGCATTTCGTTTTGCACAGAGTGGCCCCGATCCTTGACTTCTGGGGTCCCCCAGCGGCGCTGGTAGCTCCTCCCCGCATTGAGTGTCCGCATTGAAGAAGGCTCTCCTAAGGTGGGCACCCATGCGGGCGCGCTCCAGAGTCCAGCATCTGTGTACATTCACACAGAATGCATCAAAGAAGAAAAGGGGGAATATTTGGGACCCATCCAGCAAAAAGAAGAAAAAAGGGAATAAACAAAAATTAAACTAACGGAAAAAATAACTCTTACAAATGTACGAATCGTTACGAATACGAACACCGACGACCGACGAATCCATCCAGCGTACACTGGCGTGACAACAAGGGAGAGACAGCACGGCAGCAGCCGGACCTATTCACCATGTGTCAGCCAAGCTGTATATTATAGAGCATATCAGCAAGGTGAACAGAATGAAAACATAGGGTGTCCATATGGTAAGAATAGGGAAGGGATGCCCACTTGGTGTCGCAATCATGGAGTGGAAGGTGTGGCACCGATGCACGGTGAAATTGCCCGCCCAATCCCCCATCCCCATAATGTGTGAGAAGGAGGGGAGAGGGAAGGCATGCAGCATGTATCGCAGCTCCCGATCGTCTCACGGGAAGTCTGAACGGGGAGATGCGGAAGTAAACAGCATCTCCCGGTTCAGCCTTCCCATGAGACGATCGCGGGTATCCCCACGGCGATCGAGTCCGCGGGACCCGCGTCAGGACTCACGGGGGTCCCGACCGGCGCGCGCATGCGATGGCACAGCGGCATTCTTAAAGGAACGTACCTGTACGCCCTTATGCCTGTCTGTCCCATTCTGCCGACGTACATCGTTGTGCGCCGGTCGGGAACCGGTTAATGATGACTTCTGCATGTGGTTCCAGGAGTATGCAATATGCCCAAACTGCACCCTGTACACACTTTACGTCTAGTCCCTGCTGACAATTTTACTTTCAGGATTTGTGATTTGTGGCACTAGCACACTTGCTGGCATTAACATAGATCAACTTACATTATCCCCAGAGATTAACCTTTGAACTACTTGGTAACTCCACCGGTTTTAAATCCTGACGCCATTTTGGGCATTCAGCTATTACATAACTGTCAGTTTGTGTTGATAATTGCGGACATAGTTGATAGCTGTTTGACTGTGGTCATCAAGGAAACTTCTTATTGCCCTGAAGCATCCATGTCTGACGGTAAGCAGACAAAGTATTTTCGGTCAACAGTAAATTCACTTAAAGGGGTTGTAAAGGTTTGTTTTATTAATTTAGAAATAGGTTCCTTTAAGCTAGTGCATTGTTTGTTCACTTACCTTTTCCTTCGATTTCCCTTCTAAATTTTTTTTTTCTTTCTCTGAATTTCTCACTTCCTGTTTCTCCTCAGTAAACTTCACACCATCATCCGAGCGGTGTTTAGTCAGCCAGAACAGCTTACTGAACAGCTTACTGAGGAGGAACAGGAAGTGAGAAATTCAGACAAAGAAAACAAAGAAAAAAAACATTTAGAAGGGAAATCGAAGGACAAGGTAAGTGAACCAACAATGCACTAGCTTAAAGGAACCTATTTAGAAAATAAAAAACGAACCTTTACAGCCCCTTTAAGACTTCCGATGACCCAGATGTGACAAGAAATTTTGAAAATAGAGTTTTACTCTCTTTTACGCCAATTGTGAATTCTGCTAGATTGTGATAGACAGCATCTTCCTCACCATAATAATATGACATGTTGCGGGATTATTTGCATATCACAAAGCTTCTCTCCCCTGAGCTCTGCCCCATAGCCCCGCACTCTCCACTTAACTTCTTAACATCATCTACAGAAAATCTACAACAGATTTTCCCAAATCCTGTATTTAACAATGTAACTGCATTGTACTTTTTGTGAATTCACATTTTGCATTAATGTAAAATTATTTACCCTTAATTTAAGTTATTTTTTTTACTAGCAAGAAACTATTTGTCAAATTCAACTGGACTTGTTTTGTATGAAAACAATGTTTAGCCTGGACTTATACTTTAACTGTTTCTAAAAAAATTTAAAAAGCTACAAATACTGTAGCTGCTGACGTTAAAGCGGTTCTGCACTGACGTTTTTTTTTTTTTTTATTAATGTCTAAAAATCATGTCTTGCTAACATCATACTCACTTGTAGTGATGATGCTTGTTATCCAGGTCCGTTTTTCCATCTAATCCATAGTTTAAAAAACTAATTCCCGGCTGATGTCATCTTGCTTGTGGGCATTTGAAGCCCACAAGCAGTCACTTCCTTGTTACAAGGATCACGTCCGCAAATCCCACCCGAACTCTCACGAGATTTGCGGCCATCAAGCCGTAATCTTGCGAGATTTGCGGCCATCGAGCTGTAATCTCGCGAGATTTACGGCCATCGAGCTGTAATCTCGCGAGATTTGCGGTCATCCAGCCGATGGCTGAAATCTCGCGAGATTTCGGCTCAATGGCCGCACTGACTCCTGAGATGAATGACACCAGATCCCAGGGGACAGTGCGGCATGACGAGGATCCCCGCACAGACCCCGCCCACCCCCGAAGAGAAAGAGGAACGACCGGCAGCAATTACAAGGTAAGTAAAAAAAAAAATGTCCATTTAGTACTCTTTGCCAGATTTGGAAGGCAAAGAGATTTACTAAAAAAAGTGTGTGCAGAACCTCTTTAACCACTTCAATACAGGGCTTTTAAACACCCTTCCTTACCAGAGCACTTTTTGCGATTCGGCACTGCGTCGCTTTAACTAACAATTGCGCGGTCGTGCGACGTTACACCCAAACAAAATTGACGTCCTTTTTTTTCCCACAAATAGAGCTTTCTTTTGGTGGTATTTGATCGCCCCTGCGGTTTTTATTTTTTGCGCTATAAACAAAAGAAGAGCGATGATTTTGAAAAAAAACACAATATTTTTTACTTTTTGCTATAATAAATATCCCATTTTTTTTTAAAAAAAACTATTTTTTTTCCTCAGTTTAGGCCGATACGTATTCTTCTACATATTTTTGGTAAAAAAAATCGCAATAAGCGTATATTGATCGGTTTGCGCAAAAGTTATAGCGTCTACAAAATAGGGGATAGATTTATTGAATTTTTTTTTTTTTTTTTACTAGTAATGGCGGGGATCTGCGATTTTTTTTTCGTGACTGCGACATTGCGGCGGACACTTCGGACACTTTTGACACATTTTTGGAACCATTCACATTTACACAGCGATCGTTGCTATAAAATTGCAATGATTACTGTGTAAATGTGACTGTCAGGGAAGGGGTTAACACTAGAGGGCGCTGGAGGGGTTAATGTGTGTCCCTAATAGGAGTGATTCTAACTGTAGGGGGAGGGGACTTAAGGGGAGGAGACCGATCATGTGATCCTCCGTACTGGGATCACATGATCGGTCTCCTCCCCGCTGACAGGACGTGGGGCTGTGTGTTTACACACACAGCTCCACGGTCCTGCCCGGTCCCGTTGTTTTAACGGGCAATCGCGGGTGCCCGGCGGACATCGCGGCCGCCGGGCACTCGCACCGGGTCCCGAGCGATGCCGGCGGCGCGCGCGCGACCCCCAGGCGGCCGGGAATCCGAGGACGTCATATGACGCCCACCCAGGATGGTAGATCCACCTTGTGGGCGTCATATGACTATGGCCGGGTATTGAAGCGGTTAAAGTTGAACTTCTGTAATTTTTTCATCTTTCCATCTATTACATTTTCTGCCAGTAAATACTTTATACAGCTCACTTCCTGTTTCTTGTCTGGTAAAAAGCCTAGGCTTATGACATCATGCACAGCTCTCTCTCCAACTCTCCTGAGAGCCTACCAGGAAGGGAGGGGGGACGAGTCATAGGAGGGCCAATGAGAGCTGCAGAGCTGGAGGTGTGCCTCTGTGTGTCTATGTAAATCCAGGAAGTGAACAGGCAGCAGCTTCAGCTGCCCACAGTTAAAATGGTTGCAGTCAGACTCAGTGGAAGGAGATTTCTGCAGCATTTTTGGCAAGTACAGAATCACAGTATATATAAAATAATATGCAAAGTGGTTGGAGGGAAGCCTCAGAACGGCAAAAATGTTTTTATTACAAATTATGTAAACAACAGCCGTTCCCCTTTAACCACTTCACCCCCAGAAGGTTTTACCCCATCTTGATCAGGCCATTTTTTGCGATACGACACTGCGTTGCTTTAACTGACAATTGTAATTTTTTCCCTATAAATATAGATTTCTTTTGGTGGTATTTGATCCCCTCTGCAGTTTTTAATTTTTTTGTGCTAAAAACAAAAAAAGACCAACAGTTTTAAAAAAAAAAAATACTATATTTTTAACTTTTTGTTATAATAAATATCCAAAAAAAATAAATAAATACATTTCTTCATCAGTTTAGGCTAATATGCATTCTTCTACATATTTTTGGTAAAGAAAATCACAATAATATTGATTGGTTTGTGCAAAAGTTATAACATCTACAAAATAGGGGATATATTTATGGCATTTTTATTATTAATTTTCTTTTACTAGTAATGGTGGTGATCAGTGATTTCAAGCGAGTACTGCGACATTGCGGCGGACAGATTGGACACTTTTGACACTTTTTTGGGACCATTGACGATTACACAGCGATCAGAGCTAAAAAAAATGCACTGGTTTTCGTGTAAATGTCACTGGCAGGGAAGGGGTTAACACTAGGGGGCGATCAAAGGGTTAAATTTGTTCCCTGGGAGGTGTTTATAAATGTGGGGGGAAGGGGTTGACTGGAGGAGGAGATAGAATGCTGTTCCTGATCACTAGGAACAGCAGAGCTCTCTCTCCTCCCCTGTCAGAACGGGGATCTGTCTGTTTACATTGACAGATCCCCATTTTGGCTCTCTGTGGAGCAATCACAGGTGGCCAGCGGCCACTTTACAGGTAGACTAAGGGGACCCCCATGCACTATTTTGGAAGGATTTTAAAAAAATGTATGCTTTCACTTTAAAAATCAAAAAAATAACTGCTCATTTTTATATTTTTCACAAACTTTTTTTTCTTTTTGATACATGTTCCCCAGGGCAGGACCCGGGCCCCTATAACCATTGTTTGCCCAATTACTTGCATATAAGCCTTCAAAATGGGCACATTTGATTTTTGATGTTCGGGTCCCGTTGACTTTAATGGGGTTCGTTATTCGGGTCCGAACGTTCGCGGGGTTCGAAAGTTCTGGAGCGAACCGAACAGAGGTCCGTTCGGCCCATCCCTAATGGCAACCAAAAAGTGTCCCTTTACGTCAAAAGCGGTTTTAGACCAGATAGAAAACAGCGATAGTAAATTAGAATCAATTCACAGAATTGATCGATAGTGATTCGTGGGGAAATTCATCATCAAACACTGAAAGTAACAACAGCGACAATTCTGCAACTGAGCAAATTTCTGTGTTTTTGATTTGATTACATTATTGAATACATTTTATTATTATTTGTTATAATTATTTATACATTTTTTATTATATTATATATTATGATTTTGTGTTTCAAACTTTGTAATCCCCGGATGTCTACTAGACTCTTGTTTGGACAGATTTAAGTGAGTTATTCCTAAGAATTACAGGCCTACAATATGAAACGCAAAATTTAAGTTTAACTTACAACATTTTATGTTGGTGTAGCGCTGACACTTTTCTAAAGTGTGGGCTATAGTGTACCAATCTTTCTCGGAGCCAATCAGTGGGCACGTCTGGTGTATTCTGGGAAGGGGTTTTTAAGATGCTGGAGTCACGTGTTCAGGGTTCGGCTTGCTCTTTGATTCCTGGTTCCGGTCTGGACCAACCCTGTGAGGGGTCCCAGACCCAGGAGTGTCTGCTGTCCCCCATTAGCCTGGTCACCCTGACCACCCCCAGAGGCCCTCATGGTCTGGAGTGGGGATCTGTCCGTTTCCGAGCCTCGGAACTGGCTAGTTCGAGGCCCAGTAACTGAAGGAGGACTCTGAAGTGTCCCGGTGTGCTCTCAGGATTGGAGAGGCCCAGCAACTCGTACAAGTGACCGGGGGAGGACTCTTCGGAGGAGGGACAAAAAGCTGGCTGCTCGGTAAGAGCCTGGGAGCTGAGATTGTATGGACACCAGTGAATCCGCATTTCATACAGTATCGCCAAAACGGCTGGAACAATCAGGTACCGTAGGAAAAGTTCCTAACTCATCTTTCAGTTACAACCTAGTCTGTGGCAGAGACTTTGGAAATCTTTGAATCACTTGTTGGCTGCTAAATCTACAGACAGGGGTTTATCCAACAGTGAAGCTCCCAGTTGTGAGTGGCTACTTTCTGGGCTACCTAAAGAGACATTCATTTGATGTCAGCAGTTCTGAAGTGCCTGAGCTTTATCACCCATGCCCTCTATTCCCAACTAAGAGACTGTGTTATATTTAAACGTTACTTTATGCAAATAAAAATCCTCAAAAGGACATTTGAGTGTCAGCTTCTGAAATTACTGGTTACTAACCCTGGGAACCCCTGGACAATGAACGATGAGCTACAAGGAGGAGGTAATTGGTAAGCCCAGAAAATAAATAGCCGCCCCGCAGAGGTTATGGCACTACATTGGCATGATTTTAGAATAGGAAGTGCACTAGGTTCATGTAGGTGTGGTGGTCACATTTGGTCATACAGTGTATTTAATAAGTGCGTCTGAGGTGTTGCTGTACGGTTGTGTTAGAATGTAATGGCTCTTACAAGGAATCTTTAAAATGCTTCTGCTATACTCTTTGAAAAACCATGCCAGCTAAAAGCTTTTAATCTCAGTATGTTGCAGAGTTTATGAAAAATTTAAACTCAGCGCATGTTTCTATTGCTTGCTGAATGTCAGGGGAGCTTTATCTATCCTTGTGCACAAAGAGAAGCTCTCGCGCCTTGTAATGTGCAATAACCGAACAGCTAATGCAAAATCATTTGCTTGTGGCATTTAATAAAATATGCAAATGTATGAAATAGTTTGAAATTGTCAAATGAAAAAGCCAGTCATGTTAGGAATTTCTATTCAATTTACTCCCTTCAAACTCCAGTTTGTTTGAATAGTATTAATTATCGAGAACAGGCTTCTATGATGTCTCGTCTTTGTTTTAGACTTGCTGTATTTCATGCTCTCGTGATGGGGAATCATATTGGCTAATGAGGCCAAATGATTAATCATCTTTTTGTTTCATTCGCATTGTGGGGAAAATTCTTCTTCTGGGAAGGAGTTGAAAAATATTCTGCCAGCGCTACATGTGACTCCTCTTAGCCATCTGAGGCACTAAAATAAAATAAGAAAACGGATTCAAGCAATAAATATATTTCCAGTAGTGATGAGCCAAACACATCTGAGTTTGCTTCAAGTAGCGTTTGGCTACCATGAATAAAGTTTGTGTGCCAAATCCGAACACCATTGAAGTAAGTGGGAGCCAGTGTTAATTTTGGCAGCAAATTTTGATTTTGTTTTATTCTTGGTCTTAGGACTAAAATGGCTTTTTAGTTTTAGTTCTATTTTAGTCTTCTGCAAGTGTTTTAATTTTAGTCGTATTTAGTCGACTAATTGTCCAGTACATTTTAGACGACTAAAACTCCTTTAATGCCACGTACACATGACCGGACTTAGTCCCGCAGACAATCCGCCGGACTTTCCAGCGGAGGTCCGCCGGACTTTCCGAACGAGCGGACTTGCCCACACACGACCAGACTTTTCCAGCAGACTAGGTCAGGCGGAAAATCCGCCGGAATTTTGAAATGAACGGACTTGCCCACACACGGAGTAAAGTCCGTTCATTTTCAACGTGACTCCAGGTAGACGGGACTAGCCCCGTCGCCTGGTATGGATTTAAAGAGGAATCCCTATGCCGAAAAAACGGCATGGGGGTCCCCCCAAAATCCATATCAGACCCTTATCCGAGCACGCAGCCCGGTCAGTCAGAAAAGGGGGCGGGGACGCACCATCTCTCGGCTAGGGGTTTCTTGGCTGTTGATTGGATAGATTGATAGCAGCGCAGCCATTGGCTCCCGCTGCTGTCAACCAAATCCAATGACGCGGCCGTGGGGGGTGCGGGGCCGAGTCCTGCATTCGGCGTCTATGGATGCGGAATGCTGGACTTGGGAGCGCCCCTGCAAGGTAACCTCCCAGGAGAGTGCTTCTCCCAGGGGGTTATCTAATGCGGGAGGAGCCGAGAGAGCCGCCGAGGGACCCTAGAAGAGCAGGTTCGGGGCCACTCTGTGCAAAACGAGCTGATACTAAAGGAATGTTTAGTATCACTTTAAGCATTTTTCTACAATTTCCAAGCTCATTATATACTACTGCTGGAGTGAAAAATCTAATTTGTTGTTGTTATTAATGGTTAGGTTTGAACATGCACTACAGACACAAATTAAGTCGTTATATAACGTCTTTATTTAAGTAAAACCGTTTCATCAAGAATATTGCTGTTTTGACAAAAGGGTAAAGTAAAAATACCAAAAAAACTAAACAAAAATAAGAACTCTTTGCGTGACTCAGGCTCCAAGAGCAACTTCTCCTAACCATCTAAGAACAGTTTGGTGATGAACAACAATGCCTTTTCCAGCATGATGGAGCTCCTTACCATAAGGCAAAAGTGATAACTAAGTGGTTTGGGGAAGTGGGAACCAAAAATTTAAATTTTAGGTCCATGGCCAGGACACTACCCAGACCTTAATCTCTTTGAGAACTTGTGGTGGACCGGTGGTCATGGTCAATCTGACCTCAAGAGGCTGGTGAGTGAACCAAAAAAAAACCCACAAATTCTGACAAGCTGCAAGCATTGATTATGCAAGAATGGGCAGTAGACATGTGCAATTCGTTTCATTTTTCGTTTTCTTTCGTTATTTTTCATTCGTTCATTTTCGTACGAATGAACGAATCGTTCGAATCGTACGAATCCGAATAACGAATCGTTCGAATCGTACGAATCCGTTTAACGAATCATTCGAATCGAACGAATCCGAAAAACAATGAAAATCCAAAAAAAACAAATTAGAAACAACGAATGTACTAATGAAGAAAATCTGAAAAACAAAAAGGAACGAAAAATTCGTACATTTGTAACTTTTTTTTTTTTTTTTTTTGAACAATAGATTTTCATTGAAGTTTTACAGGTGACACAGAACAAAAGGAGACAAAAAACAAAAAAAAAAAAGCGAGAGTCTGGCCAAACATAGAAACTGCAAGTAGCAATTATGGTAAACATTAGTTCAGGACTTTGCTGTAACATCACATAGACAGGAGAAGACAAGTTGAGCACATTTCAAGTATGAAGACCTTTTCGGGTGTAAAGACTTGTACTGTCTTTGGAGAAAAGAGGATGAGTGGACTCCCAACCTGACCACCCCTAACGGGATCATACTGTGGCCAGGACGGGAGTCCACCCAACCAGCGGGTCAAACTTAGATTGTTAAATCCAGTAACTAGCAACTATAAAACCATATACGTAGGTAGTGACGGTACTCTATTGTCTTTACTCAGGTCAGTGGGTTGTGCATGTCGTCTTGGTAAGTACTGTATTGTGTAGTGGAGCTACTCAGTCAATGGTATTTGTGTATTATTCTTGATCCACGTGGACCATGGGAGCCATGATTGAGCAACGCGGTCCCTATTACCATTCCTGAGTGCTATGTTTTGTTCATAGATGTAGTGTAGATGGGTTGTTCTCACCACATCACCTAGAGTGGGTGGTTCGGGGTTTTTCCACCTTCTTGTGATGGACAGCCTAGTGGAGAGCAGAACATGAGATATGACATGTCTCATCTGTGTCGGGTACGTGTCTATGCCTAAAGATAAGAGTGCAAGGTCAGGTCGTGGAGTAATATTGTGGAGTAATATGTCTGATAGGATTTGAAATGTGGATGTCCATAGGGGTATTAGTGCAGGGCAGTTCCAGAATGTATGAAGCATATCTCCATTCTGTCCACATAGACGCCAACATTGGGCGCTGGCGGAGTCAGAGAATTTGGCTGTTCTCGTTGGGGTCAAGTACCAACGTTGAGCTATTTTTATGGCCAGTTCCCACAGGTTGGAGCAACTAGTGACTTTGTAAACTGATTTGCACGCTGTGGTCCATTGGTCAATGGAGTATACTTGTCCTAAGTCTAATTCCCATTTGAGTAAGTGATTAGATTTGGTGAATATATTTTTCTGTTGGAGTAAATTGTAAAAAAGAGATATGCCCTTATGCTTGCAAATCGTGTTATGCAGGAATTGCCAAGCTGGTTGGGGGATTTTGCATGCCCAATAGGTAGATGTAAGTAAGTAGTGTTTGGCTCTGAGGTACAGGTAGTATTCAGAGTCAGAGAGGAGAAATTCAGTCTGCAGGTCATGGAAAGGTTTGAGATGAGTGTCAGTGAAGAGGTCGTTGATGTAAGATATACCCTTCTTGCACCAGTGTTTAAAGGATACTTGTTCCATTTTGTGATGTAGCGTCAAAAGTGGGATTTTCAAGGGGGTTCTTGTGGGGTGGGTCAAGGTGAGATCAATGAATTTTTTCCAGGTTTGTATTGAGGCCACCATTGTGGGGGGAAATTGAGACGTAGAGGTGGTAATACGTGGGTTAGAGAACAGCCACGGGAGTATGTTTTTCTCTGGAGTCAGAGAGGATTCTAGTTGTCCCCATATGGTGTGTTGGACGGGAGAGAACCATTCTTTTATTTATGGTCTAGAGCCCTACGGACGACAAGAGTAACGATGACACATAGGACTAACACAAAACTCACCAACATGAAATAGACCTGAAAGTGTGCCTTGGTCTACCGTATGGTACACCAAAATAAGGGGGCATACCCTAGATAAGGAATGATAAGAAGTAGTTATGGAATAATGTGGAATGAGTATTCAGTCTGGGGTAAGAATACTTGGAAGAGGCTTTTTAAAAGGGGAGGGTGGGTGGGTATCACGCACAGGAAACCGACAAAGACCGGCGGCCTTAGGGCTGCTTAAATACCCTCCGGGCTCCTCCCATAACTTCAGGCCGGTACCCGGCCTTCCAATTTATGGTCTAGAGCCCTACGGACGACAAGAGTAACGATGACACATAGGACTAACACAAAACTCACCAACATGAAATAGACCTGAAAGTGTGCCTTGGTCTACCGTATGGTACACCAAAATAAGGGGGCAAAAACCTTCAGGTAGGGGATAATAATTTATTAAGGTAAATGTGACTGAGTAGTTGGGCAAAGGCCTGAGCCCTCTCCAACTGTGGGTTAGGTATGTAGCGAGAAGCAGGCCGACTTCCACCGACCTAGTTTCTCGATCACATGGTCCGGAACCCCCTATCTTGGGGCCGACGTGGCCGCCCCGATCCGGAAAGAATGCCCGGAGTATTGGCTGGGGTCCAATTGAAGATTGCCGAGAAGGTCCCGGACATGTACCACGAACTGCGACGAGTTTGAGGGGTTTAACTGGAAAGGGTAAAGCGGGCTGGACCCTGGGCGGTCGGATAGCAGGGCCGTCGAGCGGTTTAACACGGCAACTGGGCACCAGTTGTTGTGGGTCCTGCACGGTGAATATCTATTCCGGAACCTCGCTGCTGAGTCTTAGACGTCGCCAAGTGAAGAACGTAGAGATCCTGGTGGCGGCAGAGATTACTTTATGCAAGACTGGACCGGCTGGGTGGCTGCGAGTAAACTCGCTGGGCCGTAGGAACCCATAAACGCCATGTGTATCGCAGCCTGCAAGACGGTGCTGAGGAGGAGACCAAGGGGGGACCTATCCAGGACGTCAGACATCCCCTTAAGACCTCCACAGTGATAGGCAGCCGCTTCGGGCTGACTGGCGGCTGGAGCTTCTGAACTCCACGCAGTAGAGCCCTCACTGCATAGAAGGAGAACACCGAAGGCCTAGCGGGGTCTCGAAGTGACAAGTAGTGCTGCACCCCGGCCACGTACTGACGTTTCGCGCTGTGTGACAGTGCCAGGTGAGAATGGCAATAAGCGATAAACGCCAGAACCTGATCGACGCTGGAAGATTCACGGGCGTTGGGGCAGGAACTTATCAAACGCCCCCAGGCCGTCTGGCAGGCCCGACAGGTGTTGCGGGCGAGCGAAGCGTTGATGAAGTTAGTAGCTGACTGCAAACGAGGGGCTAGTCCAAGGTCAGTTGTGACCAATCCGGGATAGAGGCTGAGAGATGGTAGGCTCCTGGCATCTGTTCAAAGAAAGGAACAAGGTTAAACGGGAGAGTGCGTCCGCTGCTGAGTTGAACTTCCCTGGAACGAATGAGCAGTAAACATTGAATTGATGTTGTAGGGATAGCTGGATCAGTCCGCGGAGGAAGGACATGACGGGCCTGGATTTAGACCTGCCCCTGCTGATGATCTCGGCTGTGGCTTGATTGTCTGTCGTAAAGCCACCGTCTGTCCAGACCAATGGTGACCCCATAGGTGAGCGGCTGCTACGACGGGGAACAGCTAAAAGAGGGCTGACGTGGTAGTAAAGCCCGGTGTGGCCAGTGCCTGAGGAGGCCAAGGGGCGGCGAACCACAAATGGCCAAAAATGGCGGCGCATCCTGTGGATGCCGCCGCATCGGTCACCACTTGAGGTGACTGCGTGGACACGACTGGGATGAACAGGGACACAACGTTCCAATTACTAAGAAAGTGTTCCCACATGGCCAGATCTGCCCTGGCTGCTGAATCCAGCCTGACGACCTGGTTAGGGTCCTGAGTGTAGGACAGGAAGACCGGCAACCGGGACACGAAGGAGCGGCCCTGGGGGATGATCCTCGTAGCAAAATTCAACATCCCAAAGAGAGACTGAAGTTGCTTCTGAGTACATCCCCCACCCGGGTGAACACTCGCAGAACCGTCCTGAAACGGCCCAACTTATCTGCGGGAAGGCTGGCCTGCATGGCAGGCGTGTCAAGGTCGATGCCCAAGAACGTGATCTTGTGCGCCGGGCCGTCCACCTTGCGTTCCGCTATGGGGACGTTCAGATTGTCGAAAACCGTCCTCAACTTTCCAAGGTCCCCTGGGGGAGCCCCGGGTGGTTCTATCAGAAGGAAGTCATCCAAATAATGGACGACCTTGTGGCACTGTGCCTCGTGGAGAAGGATCCACGCCAGGGTCTCCGCGAACTTATCAAATAACCAAAGACTACTCTTAGACCCGAAGGTCAATTTGGTTGCAAAATAATATCGCTCCCTCCATGCCGTGCCAGCACCACAGGGAAGGATGTATGGGCAGTAGCTTGAAGGCGTCAGATATGTCCGCCTTCGAGAGCCAAGCACCTACCCCTGCCCTGAGTATGGCCTGGGTAGCCATATCTGCCGAAGCGTACTTCAGTGAGAAATCCTCGGAGGGAATGAGCGAGTTGATACTGGGAACGACGGAAGAATGAGGCGCTGACAGATCATACGCCAGACGTTTATTTATTTATTTTTTTCCAAAAATTTTCCCTGTACAAGCCCGACAGGGCTAACCCTCCTGATACTAAAGGGAGACTGACTGAACGGGCCTATCATAAAGTCCCGATCCAACTCCGTCTGAAGAAGGACGTCGATAGCTGGCTCATCTGTTGCTGCTGAGCGCAGGTTCGGACATTCGTGGGTGGTGTGGGGCAGGGTGATGAGCCCGGTATGAAACTCATCGGTGAGACCTCGGGTGAGGTAGCTGGCGAGTGACGGAGTGGGGTGTGAGGTCAAGTAAACATCGAGCCAAAGGACATTGACCTGGCTTAGTCACGGTTTCTTCTGCTTGGGGGTGCGCCCTCTGGCATAGGGTGCAAACGTGCAAGAGCCGGCACTGGCTGAAATTGCAGGAGCCGTAGTTGAAGTTGTTGCAAATGGCGGCTCCCCCAACCATCTGCCCCGGACGACCCCACTTGTCCACCTTCTGCCCTTGCGCCGGGGCCTGCTGAGCCTGACTCGAGCTGGCAGAGGCCGTGCTAGTTATCGGGTGGACAGGGCTATGTTGGCACACCAGACCGAGGTGTGGGATGCTGACTGACCGACAGCACATAGCGGGGACCGTAGACTCGCAAAGTGGCAGCGGAACAACTCGGTGTCCACTACACTCCAGTCCGTTGTCCAATGGAACTGTAAGAATCTGTCCGCGGCTTTGGCCGAGAAGGACCGATGATAATCGTAGAAGGCTGAGCCACCGTATTTGTGACCCAGGTCTACGATTAAATGGAGGTAGAGGTCCAGTTCCTCCCGCCTGCCCGGGGAGGCTGAGCACCGTACGTCCCTGAACATGCCGAAAGCGAGCGTGAACTCGGGCGCCGTGAGCTTTCTGTTGAGCCTGGATCCTTCGCCTTCAAAACCACCGAGACGTCGCCCCAGGTGTAGGCCTTGTTCTCGGCCAAGTCATGGACCGAGATCGTGAGTGAGGCCAGGTTAACGTCTCTGCCCTCTAAAATGTCCTTCCTTACGCTGGGTGGCACCAGGTGGGAAGGATGAATGGTAGTCGTGGCAAGCTCACTACCTGCGGCCGGTGCACTGATGGCTGGGACCACCGCAGGGTCCGGAACCGTGGCGGCCGGGCTGGCCTCTAGACGAGACACCCTGTCCTGGACCTCAACGATCGAGGAAGACAGGGAAGACACGAGGGTGTGTCGCTGAGCGACGGCGGCTGAAATAGATTCCAGGGACGCCGCCTGAACTGCTGTCGTCCAGAGCAATGGTACCCGACGTTGACGATAACGAGAGGCGATAGTGACTTAAGTCGACTGACGTGACAGCTGTGGAAACAAATGACAGACAACAACACGAATGACTGACATGACATGTTGCCTTAACTGAAATGAACTTCCCGTGACAGGGCCCGGCCCATTCGTACCGTATGGGGGTGACTGTGAGCCGGACACTGGAGCACGTACAGAAATGAGGCAACCGTGAAATGAGGCCAACTGCCTGGGTACGCTGAGGCCGAACTGTGACATCCAGCTGCCACCCGCTCCGACTCCAAGCTTTTTTTTTTTTTTTTTTTTAGAAATGCGGCCGGCCTAGGGCACGCCGGCGCGAATTCGTACAGGCAGGTGACCAATTAACGCCGGGGCGTGGTAAGGTGACACAGAAATGATATAACATGACAAGGACAAGAATCAAAGTCTCTTTTTATTTTATATTTTTTTTTTTTGCGATTCCGCCCCTGGCGCATGTATTGAAATGAGGCCGGCCTAGGGCACGCCGACACGAATTAGTGCGGGGAAGTGACTGCATTCATGCCGGGCGTGGTAAGGTGACAGAAATGATATACCATGACAGGGGCAAGAATCAAGAATGTACGCAACCAGTGATGCGATTCCGCCCTTGGCGCATGTATTGAAATGAGGCCGGCCTAGGGCACGCCGACACGAATTAGTGCAGGGAAGTGACTGTATTCATGCCGGGCGTGGTAAGGTGACAGAAATGATATACTATGACAAGGGCAGGAATCAAGAATGTACGCAACCAGTGATGCGATTCCGCCCTTGGCGCATGTATTGAAATGAGGCCGGCCTGGGGCACGCCGACACAAATTAGTGCAGGGAAGTGACTGCATTCATGCCGGGCGTGGTAAGGTGACAGAAATGATATACCATGACAGGGGCAAGAATCAAGAATGTACGCAACCAGTGATGCGATTCCGCCCTTGGCGCATGTATTGAAATGAGGCCGGCCTGGGGCACGCCGACACGAATTAGTGCAGGGAAGTGACTGCATTCATGCCGGGCGTGGTAAGGTGACCGAAATGATATAACATGACAGGGGCAAGAATCAAAAATGTACGCAACCAGTGATGCGATTCCGCCCTTGGCGCATGTATCGAAATGAGGCCGGGTAGTCGTGCATCTGGATCGCCCCGATTGGAGCATCTATGGATGCGACCGGACCAGGATCGAAACGATGGCATGAACGCCCTGTTTAACTGATGCGAAATGATTTAGCATGACCGAATGGCCTGATACGTTAGCCATGTTTGAAATGATGAAATGATTGTCATGCTAATACGTGAAATGTTTCGACACGGTCGAAGTGATTCGTACAACTAACATGCCAACAGCGATTCGGAATGCAAATAGCGATTCGGCACGCTTGCTGGCGCAACCGATTTGAATAATGGCAGGACATGAACGATGGGTGTGAGTGCGAACGGCACCCGTGCGTGAGTCATGTTTGAACGATTCAAAGACTGCGTAGCACGACCGCGTAAGGGGAACCCTTGAGTGCCGGATGCGGCATCAGTCGGAGTGTTGTATCGGGTGGCCCTGAATGTGCGTGCCGCTAGATGGCTCTCGATCGTGTACCACCAAAAACGTGCGAGTAAGTGTTTAGGTTTTGAGACAAGCAGCGTGTGGTTCGTGAGCTACGCAGACCACAGTTTAGTGACATGATAAGCAGTGCATGAGAACGTAAAACATGGGACCAGAAGCCCTACCTGCGACAGCCGAACCAGACTCTTTGTACGGAACTGCGACTCGGCGACCCGAGTGCGACACGAAGGGACAACACGACTTACGAACGCGGAACGCGGGACTGCAACAAAGGAGACGGATAGACGACAACGGAGCTCACGAACCGGCACCAACAGCGCTTGTCTCGAACGAGTCGGTCCTAGATGACTGACGTATCACGCACAGGAAACCGACAAAGACCGGCGGCCTTAGGGCTGCTTAAATACCCTCCGGGCTCCTCCCATAACTTCAGGCCGGTACCCGGCCTTCCAATTTGTGTAAGGATTGCGGCTAGATAGTAATCACGGAAGTCAACATAACCTGATCCCCCTGCAAAGCGTGTTTTAATTAGGTGTTTATGTGCGCTCCTGGCCCTTTTGCCCTGCCAGGTATAAGAGGATAGGATAGTTTGGAGAGACCTGAAGTAGGCATTTGGTATGGGAATTGGTAGGGTTCTAAATAGGTACAGGATTTGGGGAAGATGAAGCATTTTGAATGCCGCCAGGCGGCCCATCCAGGACAGCTCAAAAGACGCTAGTTTACGTAGACTATCTTGGAGTTTGTTGCGAAAGGGGATATAGTTATGAAAGAATAGTTCCGCAGTGGTTTTAGTTAGTTGAACTCCAAGGTAGGTTATACTTTTGTCCGCCCAGGTAAACGGATATTGTTGTTGTAACAACAAGCTGGTTGTAGAATCTATTCCTAGGTTCAGGATGTTGGATTTGCTATCATTTACTTTATAATAAGATATCTTGCTGAACCTGGCTAGCGTCTCCTGAACTGCCGGGAGGGAGGATGTAGGATTGGATATCATAAGTATGACGTCATCTGCGAATAAGCTTATTTTATGTTCCTGTTGTCCTATGTTTATACCTGTAATTTGTTTGTTCGTGCGGATGGATTGGGCAAGGGGTTCCATAACTAAATTGAATATTAAGGGGGAAAGGGGGCAGCCTTGTCTTGTGCCATTTGTTATGTTGAATGGACTAGATAGTGATTCCGCTGAGTACACTCGGGCTGAGGGAGAAGAATATAGGGCCATGATTGCATTATAAATTTGTCCCGTGAGTCCGAATTTTCTTAAGACTGACGACAGGTACCCCCAGTGCACTCTATCGAATGCTTTTTCAGCGTCTAAGGAGAGGAGTACAGAGGGGGTACCTGTGAGTTTCGCCTGGTGTATGATGTCTATCATCCTTCTGGTAGCGTCTGAAGATTGTCTGCCCTTTGTGAATCCTGATTGGTCTTTATGGATAAGTTGTGGGAGGATGTCGATTAATCTATTGGCAATTAGTTTTGCATACATTTTAGCGTCTACATTGAGCAGGGATATGGGCCGGAAGTTTTGGGGAGAAGTGGGTTCTTTACCTGGCTTGGGGAGTGTGACTACTATGGCACTAAGCATATCTGAGGAGAAGGAGGATGAGGAGGCCGCGGCATTGTAAACTGCGCTAAGTTTGGGGGCTAGAATCTGATTAAATGTCTTATAATATTCCCCGGTGAACCCGGCGGGTCCAGGGGATTTGGCTGTCAGGAGATTAGAGATAGCGTATTCTATCTCTGGGATTGTGAAAGGATCGTTGAGTTTGGATAATTGAGCTGAGGAGACGGAGGGAAGGTCAATGTTATCTAAGAATTTGTTGATATCATCTTTGGAGGGCTGAATGGTGGCTGTATCGTCTTTTAAGTTGTAAAGATCTTTGTAATATGTACTGAATGCGTTCGCTATTTCGTGAGGTTTAAGCAGTTTTTCCTTAGTGTGTGGGTGTTGGATGTATGGTATTTTAGATTTGGCTTTATGCCCTTTGAGTCTCAATGCCATCAGTTTGCCTGCTTTATTACCTGTGGAGTATGTGTTAGCTCTTAATTTGGTGTATGTTTTTTCAAATGCCTGGAGGAATAAGGATCGCAAGTCGTGCCTTAATTTAAAGAGTTTGGTTTGGAGTGTAGGAGATGGGTCGGTTTTGTTTTGGGCGTCAGTGAGTTCTATGTCAGCTGTCGAGTTTTTGTGATTTCAATCTTTTATTTTTGGCACTCAGTTGTATGAAAACACCCCTAACTACAGCCTTGTGGGCGTTCCACACCACCTCCGGGTCAGACACCGAATGGGAATTTATGGAGAAATACTCCTCAAGTTGTTGTTGTATTTCCTGCCTTATGGGCTTGCTGTGGAGAAGGTAGTTATCGAGTCTCCATAAGTAGGAATTAGGATGGTGGTGTTTAACATTAATAGTGATACTGACCGGGGCATGATCTGACCAGGTGGTAGTGTGGATCACCGATGCTAAAATTTTTTGTAGCAAACATTTGTCAGAGAGAAATAAGTCTATGCGCGAGTAGGTGTTGTGACGCGGTGATAAGAAAGTATAGTCGCGTTCACTGGCGTGACAACACCTCCACACGTCGTACATATCATTTGAGTTAATAAAACATTTCAGAGGTGAGGCGTGTCTTTTGTTACCCGCTGTGGAGTCCATAAGGACATCAGGTACCAAATTAAAGTCGCCACACCACAATACATGTCCTTTTTGAATCTTGTGGACCTTTGTTATGAGATTGTTGAGGAAGGACATCTGACGTTGGTTCGGTGCATACAGGGATACTAAGGTGTAGAGGACGTTGTTGATTTTGCAGATAAGAATAATGTACCGACCTTCGGTATCCGTGAGGCATTGTAGAAGATCAAACGAGACTGTATTGCCAATGGCGATTAGGACGCCTCTTTGTTTCTTAATGAAGGATGACTTAAAGATGTGGGGGTATAGCCTGTGTTGGCACATAGGGGCCGAGTCTCGGGTGAGATGTGTTTCTTGGACACATAGTACATTGCATTTGAGCGATAAGGCTGTCCTCCATAGGGAAGAGCGCTTGGCAGGGTGGTTTAGTCCCTTTGCATTTAAGGACACAACTGTCACGGACATTGTAGTGTTCTGTATAGTAGTGGTGTGTGCGTTCAACTTACAGTTGTGAGGGGTGGAACTTGTTCTCTTCTAGTTGTGTGTCAGGTGAGGCTGCGGAGGTGACTTTAGAAGATGCTCGATGGGTAGATATGATGCTGGGCGACACCAGATAATGGAGGTCGGCTGTGAAGACTTCCCTGTCTTGACACTGGAGCTTGTCGCAGGTGGGTATCAAAGTCCTGGAACTGTCAGATGTATCTGAAACAATAAAAGAAAAAAAAAAAAAAAAAAGGACAAACGAAGAAGAAAAGGGGAGAACAGATGTGGGTTCAGTAGGTGGTAGCCGATGGTGTTTGTTCTGAGACAGGTCAGCAGTTATCAACCAAATGTGGATGCCGACAATATTAGGGGGGAGAGAGTTCAGAGTAGTAGACTGAGACAGCGGTCGGCCGGACCGGATTCAGTGTGGTAGCTTTAAGGAGAGCTCGGGCAGAAGCTGTCAGTTCATGTTCGGGTGGTAGTTTCTTCGCTGGGTGTTCTGAGGAGAGGAGTTGAATTTCTGTGGCGGTGCGGAGGAGTCATTCGGCGGATCAGGTATGATGCCCCACGCATGTAGTAGTTTCATGCCTCCTCCCATTGTAGAGATCATGTGGGGTATGCCATTGTATGTAACCAGAATGGTGGCTGGATGGCGCCACTTGTAGATTACTTTGTGATTTGTGAGGGCTTTTGTTATTGATTTCAATTGCCTGCGCATTTGCAGCGTGTACTGCGAGAGGTCTGCAAATAGTTGGATGTCTGAGTAAGGGGCTGGTAGTACATTCATCGCCCTTGCTTTTGCTAGGATTTGTTCTTTTGCCTGGTAAAAGTGGATCCTCAACAGTACATCTCTCGGGACCGTGTCTGCCAGGTGCTTGGGTTTAGGAATCCTATGGATGCGGTCTATTGTCAGCTCAATGGGGGTTAATTCAAGTAGCATGGCGGCAAACATGGAGCCGGCGTATGCATGTAACTCAGCAGGAGGTACCGATTCTGGAATGCCGCGGATCTTTATATTGTTGCGACGAGAGCGGTCCTCGAGGTCTGCGATTTTAGATTTGATCCAGTCAGTGTCATCTCTTTGGGCCATACATGTATCAACCAGATTATTGACAGTCTCAGTACATTCCTCCATTTTGTCTTCTAGATAGTGTACTCTGTTTCCCATTTGTCTCATGTCAGTGGTGAATTTTTGCATCAGGGAAGACAGATTGGTCATGAGGGATGATTGAAGGGACATTAGCATGTCCTTCATTGTAGTGTCCAGAACTGGCTGCCCTGATGTGGGGAAGGCTGCAATAGACGATTGCAGTGAGGATATGGCATGTGCATTGTGCAGTGCTGTACTCACTGTGGGTCCGGTTTGGAGATTGCCATCCAAGCGCATCCGCGCTTTAGCTGGGCTCTGGGAGTTGGGGGTGAGCGGAGGAGATCCATCTCGAGCTGGGGGTGTGAAATCCCCTTCCATTTCGCCCGGATCGCCGTTCTGGTGGTCTGTGTGGGCCGCGGCCTGTTTGTTTGTTGCTCCGGCGGCACCATCTTGTCTGAGGCCTCCGCGCTGGAAGGAGAGGGCCGTCAGCCTTTGGAGGTTTCGTTCCTCCTTTCTTTTGCGGGATGTCATTCCGGAGGGGTCCCCAAGTCTTTCTGAGGTAATGTGGGGGTTCGATGGGTCCGATATCTGCCCGTAAATCGCTCGTTTTCCGGCCGGCCTGGGAGAGCTGCAGACTCAGGCTTCCATCCGGATCGCGCGCAAGCCACGCCCCCCAACTTTTTTTTTTTTTGTTGAATTGGTCATTTTCCGTGTCCCTTACAATGGTGCTGCTTAACGTGCTTCGAATGGATTGAACAAAAAAATTCGTACATTCGTAACTTTTTTTTTCGATTCGTAACTTTTTTTTCGGATTCGTAACTTTTAATTTTCGATTCGTAACTTTTTTTTTTTTTTTTTTCGATTCGTAATTTTCCGTGTCTCTTACAATGGCGTTGCTTAACGTGCTTCGAATGGATTGAACCAAAAAATTCGTACATTCAGAACTTTTTTTTCGATTGGTAACTTTTTTTTTTTCGATTCGTAACTTTTTTTTTCGATTCGTAAATTATTAAAATGTAATAATAGCATACACATTACATAAAATTATGAATTATGCTCCGATTACGAATCTACGAATGTTACGAATGTTACGAATGTTACGAATGTACGAATAAATACGAATGCGTCCGAAAATGAAACTAATGAAAAAACGAATCAACAAAAAAATAACTCTTACGAATGTACGAATCGTTACGAATACGAACACCGACGATTTACGAATGTACGAATCGTTACGAATCCGAACACCGACGACTTACGAATGTACGAATCGTTACGAATCAACGGAAACGAAAAAAACAAAACGAAAATAAACAAATTTTTTTGTTGTGCACATGTCTAATGTGCAGTGCCACTGCCGATGCCAGATCAGTCAGGAATCAGGATGTGGCACAGAAGTTGATTGGCAATGACAACATGCCATGCCAGGCCAAGGGCAAATTACAGCAGTGGTCTTGAAAAAGAAGAGTTAACTCAAGTCAACACTGCAAATATTGACTCTTTGCATAAATTTAATGTAGTTGTCAATAAAAGCATTTGACACTTATGGAATGCTTTACCAGATACAATGATCTGACACAAATGTCAGATCATTGTATCTGTCACAAATGTCAGATCATGTATACCAGATACATCTGACACAAAAATATCTAAAAATAGGTATGGGCCAACATTTTGGCCCGAGCATAAGTTCGGGCCGAACTTTGGTTGTTCGGATGTTCTGCGAACACCAAACAATATGCACCAGCAATCCATTACCAGGCCATTTGTGTCTGGTATGAATATTAAGGGTAACCCGAACCAAATTAAAAAAAAAATTGCATGGGGTGTCCCCCTAAAATCCATACCAGGCCCATCCCCCGGGAAATTTTTGCCCTGTTTGCATGTTCTGCTGCAAACCGAACAGGAGGGTGTTCGGCTCATCCCTATCTAAAAACACTAAAGCAACACTGGCAGATATTGTCAAAATTAATATTGGTGTCATTTTGGCCATAGCTGTACATGTACGTACAGTACACACAGACAGCAGCACAATGTACAGGCACTGTTACTGCCAGTCTGACACAAGCACAGCATAATAAACCAATAAAACAATACTATAAATAAAGCTTATTTCTACAAAAAATAATACATTTATTGTCATTTTATTATTTCAACAGTTCTAATTCTCAGATACATTCAAAGAAAAAGTGCACAGTCTACAATAATGCCAATAGTGTGTGGATTTACTGGATTGTAACAGTTACCACTTTTTATCAACTCCTCTCTCTCAGCATTTGCAATGACAATAATAGAGGTAAATATCACACTAAAAGACTACTGGGGCAGGACCCCGGCGTAAGGTAAGACTCAAAGGTTGCCCTTTTCGACCGTCTGTTACTGATCTATTTTTCTTTTTCATTAGTGTGATATTTACCTATATTGTCAAATTTGTCAATGCTAAGAGAGAGAGTACAAGACAAGTTGATAAAAAGTAGTGGTTGTTGTTATTGTTCCACATACTAATGGCATTTGTAGCCTGAGCCTCAGCCTGTGCATTTTTCCTAAGAATTTAATTGACAATTAAAACTGTTGAACTATTGATTCTTCCTATGGCAATAAGCAAAACCCACAAGTATTAGGTATGCTTCTTATGTTAGAAATAGAAATACCTGAAGAGAATAATAAAACACTTCTATTTGTTTTGATTCATTTTAAGGAAAGCACTTCGTGCCAACATGACCCTTGCTCTATTCCGCCGGGCCTCTAGAGATGTCACCTGTAACACTGAATACCCTCTCTGAAAAGGGCTTGAGAAGCTGGCATAGCCAGCAGGTCTAATGCAAAGGGTTTTAGCTGGTGATAAAAAGTGTTACTCTTTGACAGCCAAAAATCTGTTGGGTTGTCCTCACTGATGGCAACTCGGTGCAAAAGCTCTTCCTTATATGTTCTGATCTGCTGCTCTATGCTGTTTGCTGCCTTCGTCTTCTGCTGCATTTAGAAAGAAACCAAAAGACTGGCTGCTTAGATGTGGATGCCGGTGGCGGTGCTTCTTTCACTTCCTGCTAGATAGTTCTTCGACCACATCATCTTCTTCAGACAATTCCTCATGTTGTGTGTGTGGCAATGTGGATTTTCTTGCAGCATACTCCTTTGCCTTTTTAAGCAGTTCCTGAATATTCACATCCGCCAAATCAACAAGGGTTTCACAGACGATAGGGTTGACAAAACAAGCAGCTGCTGCAAGTGGAGAGAACATTTCGTCAGTTGCCAACTATGCAATTAAGCAACACGGCTAGGTTACCTCCCTGTGATTGGACAGCGAAGTAGCAGCAACAGACTGATGTGATATATAGGGGTCTGATAATGTTGATTATATATATATGAGAGAGAGAGAGAGAGAGAGAGAGAGAGAGAGAGAGAATTTGTAATGCACTTGCTTGTTTTATTTTTTTAGACACAGAGTTTCAGTCTATGATGACCTTCACCGCCAGATAAGAAGCACCAGTTTACTCCCTTTTTGCCCCAAGAAATTGACAGTCTTATCTAGCTGGTCTGATCCAGTACCGTCATGACGGCGCCCATGTTTTCTTTCACTTTCTATCAGTCACATGATTTAACCACCTACTTAACTGTTCCCTTGCTGTTAAAAAATATGAATGCTGATTGTACTAAACTATACGGTGACACCTATAACACGCCTAGACCTTATGCATATTCATAAGTATATATTGTTAAACTCAATGTTTGTAAGTCAAAGACACCTTCTTCATTCGGCCCGGCAGAGCTGAATATCGGTGTGTGTTGTGTCTCTCCACTGCCGTGTATGAATAAAGCACCTCATTTTCTTTTACAAAGATTTGGATCTACTATCTCATCCGATTGGTCTTATTTGGAGACTCCCTAACCTGATTTAACAGCATCAATAAAGGTAATTTACACCCGCCGGCCGTCAAATGACGGCTGGGCTGTGCCGCTCTCATTCTGGGTGGATGTCATATGATGGCCCTCCAGACCGACCGCTCTAGCGCGCCTGTGGGGGCACGCATTGTGGCGATCAGTGGTGCGGTGTGTCAGTCTGACATACCGCTACACTGATCTCGGTAAAGAGCCTCTGACGGAGGCTCTTTACCACGTGATCAGCCATGTTCAATCACAGCTGATCACGATGTAAACAGGTAGAGCCACTGATTGGCTTTTCCTCACTTGCGTCTGACATTGTTTATCAGCACAGCCCCCACAGTTATTAATAAAAATAACTAAATGTATAATGTTCAAGTCTGCTGAATACAAAATTCTTAAACAGCTATGTTGATTTTTAAGACAGGATTAAATAAACAACTATTGTTTGCACCCTTTTTATAACTTGTCTGCATACACAATTTCTTACTATATATGAATGTTTACTGTTTCAGATTATTAAAGAGGAACTGCAGTCTGCTCACACAATTTGTAATAAAAACATCTTTGCCATTCTGAAGCTTCCCTCAAGCCACTTTGCATATTATTTTATATATACTGTGATTCTGTACTTGCCAAATATGCTGCAGAAATCTCCACTGAGTCTAGCTGCAATCATTTTAACTGTGTGCACACCTGCAGCTCTCATTGTCCCTTTTATGACTCACCCCCCTCCCTTCCTTGTAAACTCTCACGAGAGTTGGAGAGAGAGATGTGCATGATGTCATAAGCCTAGGCATTTACCAGACAAGAAACAGGAAGTGGACTGTATAAGGTATTTACTGGCAGAAAAAAAATGTTTTATTATCCAAAGTTAAAACAACAAGGGCAGAAGATTAAATAAATGGAAAGATGAAAAAATTACTGAAGTCCTGCTTTAATGTTGATCGTTATAACAACTGTGGATATGTATTCTGCAAATTGACTATTTTGTCCTTGGTTTTGACAAAGCGAAACCTAATGCAAAACACGCTGACTATTTTCTAATGATTAAAATAGCGTTATATATGTTGTTCACAATATAATACTCGGTATGAAAAAAACAAGTGTTCGACGTTCTACTTGCTGCACCAAGCAATTTTCAGTATGTGTTATATATGATGATAAGTGTTAATTGCGATCATAGGTCTCTAAGAAATACATTTTTGAAACCATATTTTTTTTTTTAAATATCATGGATTAGAATTGAATAAAGTCACTATTTTGCCTCAACTGAACGTTTTCACAACCCTACATCAGAGGTAATTCAAAACTTCGCACTAGTGGTCATGGTTGAGGAACCAGAGGAAGGCTTCAGTGACAAAAATAACAGATTTTAGGGATTATTTTTGCACTGCACCACAGTAGGTTCCCAAGTCGAAAAATAATAGGCAACAATGACGCCACTGCTGAATTCTCAATTTACCTCACTAACCACATGGCATTTCTGGGTTTTGAGGTACCCTTCACACTTGTTTGGTTGGTTACGTATAAGGAATATTTCTCTGTATATACTTAATTTTTTAAAAGTAGCATTGTAGTTTTTTTTTTTTTACAAGATTATGTCAATATGACATCACTGGGGGTCGGTATTTGCTTCTGCATGTTCACTTATGTATATATACATGTGAGTGCATTGTGAGTTGTCACTGTGTAAATTTGCAGAAGGGACCCTAAGTGGCCCCAAAATGTTGGGGTTCTGGTGACTTCTCATTGTTTTACTGTGATTTTCATGGCGGCATCTGCTACAGTCACTGCCATCACACATCTATTATCAAGACTGAACACTGAAAGGAGTGTGGCCCTCATCCTTTGATTCATGTGAGCTTCTGTAAAATGCATGAGCCAATTAAAACCTATTACACCCTTTAAAATCAGCAAAAAATAACCTAAGTTCACCCTTTTTTTTTTTTAATCAAATTCAATAAGAAGCTAAAAGAAATATTCTTACCCCATTCCATTTTTCAGTCTATCAGTTTTTGAAAAGATTTAAGTAGCATCCACCCATCCGAGCTCCTCCCTATAATGCAGTTCACCTTGTTTGGGCTTGATCATGAAGTCTATGGAGGTCTTCAGAATGCAGAATGAATATTACTTTCTATTTTACATTCTGGCTGGTATAGTTGGCACTGTGATCATCCTACCACCTGTAATGGTTTGTTTGCAAGTTGTGCAGATTGCAGTACATGCTAAGTACTGATTTTCAGTTGATAAGTAATGTGTAAATTTTCCTAGTTCCACCAGCACTGTGATCATCCTACCACCTGTAATGAATTGGCATTTCTATGCAGGATCTATGGGTTTCCAGTTCCACCAATGAATTTCACCAAAATGGTAAATGCTGAGTTTCATTGAAATTCTGAGTAACGTAAAACCTCAATTTCACTCATCACTAATTTCTGCGTTGGTCCACAGAACTTCAGAACATTAATTTATTTCACACATAATAAATAAAATGCATTTTGATAGAAACGTCTCTTGAACCTGATCAGATCTTTCAGCGGATGAATGATGGGCCAGTACAAAAAGCTCAAGATTATTTAATCAACCTTTTAAAGAAACATAAGGCATTGGGAATGGTTTGTTTGCAAGTTGTGCAGATTGCAGTACATGCTAAGTACTGATTTTCAGTTGATAAGTAATGTGTAAATTTAGGAGAATGGACTTTGTTTTTCAAATCTGGAACCACTACAGTCTATAGTGCTACAAATTGAGGAAATAATCAGCTCTAATGTGCGGAGGAGAGGCACATTAAGTTGAATTAGTAGTAATCTGCAAAAATAATGCAGTGTAATCTTGGTTATGTACTTCTCAAAAATGCTTTTCCAAGAACTCTGCTGAAAATTAAAAAGTAGATAGAATTAGTGATAGCCAAAGTACGATGCAGTGGCGATAGATGAACAGGCTGGAAATGTAAAACTAAATGAAAACAGTAGTTCCATTTAAAGAGACACTAGTCTAAATATCATAAACACTTTTTTAGACACAAATATTTTCCAACAATGAAAGATCTCTACATCCCACAAGTGTACCTATATCCATAAATAACATTTTCCACTATGTTGACCAACTGTGAGGTGTAGAAAAAGGCAGGACCAAGCATTGTGCAATTATTACAGCAAGAAGAGATGGATGTCCCACTAGTCATTGTTCTTGCTGAGAGACTTCTCACCTAAAGCCTCGTACACATGATCGGATTTTCCGATGGGAAATGTGTGATGTCAGGCTGTTGGCGGCAAAATCTGACCGTTTGTACGCTGCATCAGACAATTGTTGTCGGACTTTCCACGGACAAATGTTGAATGCCAGTTTTTAAAATTTTCCGCGGAGAAATGTCAGTCGTTGGATTTTCTGAGCGTGTGTACACAAGTCCGTCGGACAAAAGTTAAAAGTACAAACACGCATGCTCGGAAGCAAGGATGAGCCAGAAGCGGTCGGTCTTCTAAACTAGCGTTCGTAATGGAGAATTAACATTCGTGACGTGGCAAATTATGAAATCTCCAAATGCAGCACACAATTCTCTTCTTCTATAATGGGATAATAACGAAGCTGCTTTGCTGGTGATACTGAGTATTATTGCAAACAAATTTTGCAAAGTTATTGCAAACAAATTTTCAAAGGCTTTTATTTTTTCTAGTGATATCAAGAATAATATTATTATTCTTTTTTTTTGGGCAAGTTACCACAACACCATTATACCGTAGTTTTTAAGATCAAAGATACAACTATGTTGGTCTCCCTTGTCAATTTTACATTGTATTTTTTTAAATGTAACTGCCGACTCCCAAACTGTCATTTGAAGTAAAACACATAGCCAAGTATTATTCTCCACAATTTTTTTATTGTGCATTAAAAAAAGAAAACAAATAAAATAAGACATGCAATCTGCCAATAGAATTTAATGTGGTTGTAAACCCTTACAACACACTCTTTGCTACAGGTAAGCCTATAATAAGGCTTACCTGTAGCTACCCTGGATATCTCCTAAACCTGAACGGTTTAGGAGATATCCCCTGTATTTGCATGTGCCAACGTCATCGTCACATGCGCACTGAAGCAAATTGAAGCAATGGCACGTACGTGCTATTGCTTCAGTTAGTGTGTGCCGTTACCGGCGGCTCTCGCGCGCATGTGTGGGAGTGACGTCATTGCGAAGCAATGAACGAGGACTTCTGCGGTTGCTTCGATCGAAGGTAAGTAATGCTATACATACTAGCTCATTATGCCTTTGTCTTGCAGGTTTTTTTTTTTTTTTTTGGGGGGTTTACAACCACTTTAACCAAAAAGTGCATTCTATGCATCCAAAAATATAGAAAAATATAACAAATCAAATCATTATTATTCAACCAAAAAATGAAATAAAAGCCTCATGCATGTGTCCTGCTTCTTAATATAGGGGGTCAACAATGCCAAGAGTTGGTGAAAGCAGGGGTCCGTCATCCAGAGATAATTCCGAAAATCACCTAGATTATTCTCCTGGAGCTCCCGCAGCAAAGGCATATGACATAATTGGTCACGATTAATAAAGCAACCAATTTTTGGTCCAAGAACTCCTGCTCCTCCTGTTCCTGGACTGGACTTGGGTCAAAGCAATAACACTAAGGACAATATTAAACAAAATGTTATCTCCTTCGATTCCGCAACATGTCTTGTTGACAAATAGCCGTTCAGAAAGTAACTGAAAAGCAAGAAATGAAAAGCACGAACTGAAAAAGTGCTAAATGAAAAGCGCAAATCAACACTAACCAAACTTCTACTAACACGAAATTAGCAGAAGGAGCCCAAAGGGTGGCGCTAAAGAGCTGAAAAACCACATAGTATGTCACTACGTTCCTGTTTGTTGGACCGACAATTCCTTGCCGTTTGTATGCAAGACAAAATCCAGGCACAAGCCTTTGGACAAAAGTCTGAGGTTTTGTCTGCGGAAAATCCGATCGTGTGTACAAGGCTTTAGACCATAATACTTGTGTAAGAAGCATCTGATAAAAACTGCCATTCTCAGCTTTCTGGTTCCATTCATCTACCAGAGAAACAAAGCTGAACCTAAGAGAGAAGTAACTCACCCAGGGCTAGGTTCTTATTAAAGAAAAGTTTTGGAGTCAAATTTATTGAATTGCATTAAAAGTTTATACATATTTAAACTAAAGCTTTTATATTTTAATCTTTACTCTACAAATACATATTTAACAGGGTGCAGTCATTACACTGGGTTCACAGTTTTATAGCATTTTAAACCAGTTGAGCTCAAGACTCATTTTCACTTTTCAGCTAAGAGCCTATTGGTTCAGCAAAACTTTTGTGATGGTATACAGAGTATATATATATATATATATATATATATATATATATATATATATATACACACACACACACACACACACTATATTACCAAAAGTATTGGGATGCCTGCCTTTACACACACATGACCTTTAATGGCATCCCAGTCTAATGCCCCGTACACACGGTCGGATTTTCCGACGGAAAATGTGCTATCGGACCATGTTGTCGGAAATTCCGACCGTGTGTGGGCTCAATTTGACTTTTTCCATCGGAATTTCCGACAGAAAAAGTTTGAGATCCTGCTCTCAAATTTTCCGACAACAAAGCCCTATCGGACTTTTTCCAATCGTGTGTAGCGAATTCCGACGGACAAAGTGCCACGCATGCTCAGATCACATTACAAGACCAAAGTTATTGGCTACTAGCCTCTACGTAGTCCCGTCGTACGCAACGAACATCACCACGTTCAGGATGATCGGATTTTCCGACAACTTTGTCCGACCGTGTGTATGCAACACCAGTGTCGGACAAAATCCGTCGGAAAAAATCTGACGGATTTTGTGGTCGGAATTTCCGACCGTGTGTACGGGGCATTAGTCCGTAGGGTTCAATATTGAGTTGGCCCACCCTTTGAAGCTATAACAGCTTCAACTCTTGTGTTAAGGCTGTCCACACGGTTTAGGAGTGTGTCTATGGGAATGTTTGACCATTCTTCCAGAAGCACATTTAAGAGGTCAGGCACTGATGTGGAATAAAAGGCCTGGCTCACACCAGAATACCAGAAAGTGATTAGGAGGAATCACAGGAACAGGAACCAATTCCATCTTGGAAGTGGAGGAAAATTGTCGCGACAAAGCGCCAGCCCTTATATTCTTAGTACGGGGTAAAAATGAGACAATGTAGTTGAAACTTGACAAGAAAAGAGCACATTGTGCCCTTCTGGGAGAGAGGCGTTTAGCCTCAGACAAGAATGTGAGATTCTTATGGTCAGTAAGAATGAGAACCGGCACAGTGCTACCTTCGAGGAGATGCCTCCATTCTTTAAGGGCTAAAATGATTGCTAACAACTCTCTGTCCCCAATCTCGTAATTGCATTCCGCAGGTGACAACTTCTTGGAAAAGTAGCCACAAGGATGCATAGCGCTCTCAGAGGTAGGACGTTGAGACAGAAGGGCGCCAAGTACAGTCTCAGAAGCATCAACCTCAAGGATAAAGGTTAACGTAGGATCAGGATGTGCCAACACAGGAACAGAAACAAAGGCACCCTTGAGACTCTGAAAGGCCTTAATTGACTCTGGAGACCAACTCTGTTGGTTACTGTCCTTTCTGATTATATCAGTCAGGGGCTTGACCAGAGATGAGAAGTTATGAATAAACTTTCGATAATAATTGGCAAAGCCAAGAAAACGTTGCAGAGGACGTATACCCATGGGTCAGGGTCACTGTAGGAACGCTAAAAGTTTCTCTGGGTCCATCGAAAAGACAGCAATGGAAATTACATAACCCAGGAATTTAACCTGTTCATGATGGAACTCACACTTTTCCAATTTGCAATAGAGATTGTTCTCTCTCAGCCTCTGAAGCACACGACAGACATCTGTGTGGTGGCTCACTAAGGACTTGGAAAAAACAAGGATATCGTCAAGATAAACCACCAAACATAGCTGCAACAAATCATTGTTGATAAATTCCTGGAAAACTGTGGGAGCGTTGCAAAGGACAAATGGCATTATGAAATACTCATAATGGCCTGTTCTGGAATTAAACGCAGTTTTCCATTCGTTGCCCTCCTTGATCCTCACGAGATTGTATGCTCCTCTCAAATCCAGCTTTGTGAAAACCGTTGCTCCCTTGAGGCGGTCAAATAACTCCATAATCAATGGAATTGGATAGGCATTCTTAATCGTGAAACAATTGAGACACCTATAATCATTTCAAGGTCTCAGTTCACCACTCTTCTTCACAAAGAAGAAACCAGCAGGAGATGAGGACTTGCGGATAAATCCTCGAGAATGTGCATCTGCAACATACTCCTCCATGGCTTTATCCCTTGAGACCGACAAAGGGTAAACCCGGCCATGAGGGGGTATGGCCTCAGGTTGAAGGTCAATTGCCCAACCATATGACCCGCGTGGAGGCAAACTACCGGCTTGACCTTTGTGAAAGACATCGCTAAAATGGCGGTACTCCTCCGGCAGGGAGGAGAGTGAAGAGGTGCATAGGACCTTAGCCACATTCTGGAAACATGTCTTGCTGCATTGTGGCGACCAGGAGAGAACCTCAGCACAAAGCCAATCAAAAGAGGGGTTGTGCCTCTGTAACCAAGGTTAACCAATAACTAGTGGAAACTTAGGTGAGGAAATAACTTGGAATTGGATTATCTCATGGTGAAGAGCCCCTATGGCCACGGGCAATGGAACAGTCTCATGAGTCACATGAGCAGGCTGCAAAAGGTCTCCCATCAACAGCCTCAATGGCAAGTGGAGTGGCACGAAGCTGCAGTGGAATCGAGTACTTAGATACAAAGGCAGCATCAATGAAAAGGCCTGCAGCCCCCGAGTTTAGCCTGTATCTCGACGGACGACTCAGACCAAGAAAGGATAACCGGGACCAGAGGCTTTGCCTTCTGGATAACTGGGGACAAAACAACGCCACCTAAGGTCTGCCTGCTACAGGACCTAATGGTTCGAGCGTTCCCTGGACAGGTAGGACAAGACTTCTAAAAGTGACCTGCCTGGCCACAATAAAGGCACAATCTCTCCCTCCTCCTAAAGGTTCTCTCATCCACAGAGAGACGTGTGAAGCCCAAGTGCATGGGTTCATCCAGGGCCATTTTTTCCACTGGGCATGCTGGGCAGTTGCCCAGGGGCCCACTTATCTGGAGGGCCCCATCCAGGGCTGATCCTCAGTGCTGCAATCTTCTGCTTAAATTGACTGACTGCACTGGTTGCTCACTTCACCGGCCGGCATCTAACTAGCAACCAGTGACGTCAATCAGAGGCCCCCACAACATTCATAGTGCACCGGGGCTGCCCCAGTGGCTAGTGAACAGGCTCCGCCCACCTCTGCCATGTTCTTCAGACAGCATGGAGAGGGAGCGGAGAGGAAAGATGGCCCTTGATAGCTGGCGCTGCCTTGCTGCTATGAGTGACACACTCTACTGCACCAGGCCGGTGGCCTCAAGTAAGTCTAACAATGTCTACCTAAGTAAGTTCAAGTTGTGCATCAAACACAGCCACTGTCTGTGCCCCTCAAAAGCGGCCACTGTGCCCAGCAAACACAGCCACTGTGCCCATCAAAGCTGCCACTGTGCCCATAAAAAGCTGCCACTGTGCCCATAAAATGCTGCCACTGTGCGTATCAAACACAGCCACTGTGCCCATCAAAGCTGCCACTGTGCCCATCAAACACAGCCACTGTGCCCATCAAAGCTGCCACTGTGCCCATAGAAAACTGCCACTGTGCCCATAAAATGCTGCCACTGTGCCCATCAAACGCTGCCACTGTGCCCATCAAACTCGTGTTATATTGTCCAAACGTTGTGTTAATGTTTAAACACTGATTTTGTTGGAAGTATCAACAAATATAGCCTTATTGATAATTTGCATTTTTATTCTCGTGTGTGATCGTGTAGACAGGGCCCCAGTGCACTGTATTGCCCGGGGGCCTATAACGCTCTTAAGATGGCCCTGGGTTCATCCTCACTGACCGACTCTGTACCAGGAAGAATGGGAGGTGAGGGAGGCAAGGGTGGGACTGCAAAGCTCTGAGACAAATGTACAGGAGGATTCCGAAAGCGCTCCTTAAAAGAGAGTCTTTCTCTGAGTCTGGATTCAATGAGGATGGCAAACGTGATCAACTTCTCCAGCTCAGTGGGTATATCTCGGGCTGCTATCTCATCTTTGATGGTATCCGAGAGACCATGAGAAAAAGCGGCCACAATGGCCTCATTGCTCCACGCAACCTCTGCTGCGAGAGTATGAAATTCAATGGCGTAATCGGCAACAGTTCTCGTACTCTGTTTTATTGATGTGAGGCACTTGACAGCAGAAGCGGAGCGTGCAGGAACGTCAAATATCCTTTTAAAAGAAGCCACAAAAACTCAGGACAGGTTTTTGTGTCTCCCATAGAGGGTTTGCTCAGGCCAAGGCTATCTCAGAAAGCAAAGAAATCACCAAACCTACTTTGCTGTCCCTGAGAAACGCCTGGGGCAGCATCTCGAAGTATATCTCAACCTGATTGAGAAACCCTCTGCATTGAACTGGATCGCCCCCAAATCGCTGGTGAAGCAGAGCGTAACCAGACACACCTCTTATAAACACAATACTCGAGGCGGGTGCCTGCACAGAGACTGGAGCAGCAGCAGGGACTGCCTGCAACACAGGTTGTACCGGAGCAGCCACAGTGGGAAATTCAAGTGGTTGACTGCATCTTCTGAATTCATGGCCTTCGCCTACTGTCAGGAACCATGAATTAAGACCGAGACAGAAGTGCAGTTCAAATCACACTTGTTTAATAATAATAATAGTATAAGGTAAACAGAGCAACGTATTCAAATCATAGCCAGAGTTCGGTAACCGGGACAGATAGTCAGACAAGCCAGGACATCAGGGAGCCAGAGATCAGCATACTTCAGGACAGGCCAGGAAATCATGAAACTGGAGAATGAGTGTAGTGGAAGAGCAAGCAGGATCAGGAACCAGAAGGAACCTCAGCCAAGCAAGTCTTCAACAGGTACACAGGAGAGAGTCTCTGGATGTGTTGGCCAAGGCGAAGGCAGAGAGGGACTGAACTGAACAGCTTAACCACTTCAGCCCCGGACCAATTGGCAGCCAAAGGACCAGGCCCCTTTTTGCGATTCGGCACTGCGTCGATTTAACTGACAATTGCGCGGTCGTGCAACGTGGCTCCAAAACAAAATTGGCGTCCTTTTTTTCCCACAAATAGAGCTTTCTTTTGGTGGTATTTGATCGCCCCTGCGGTTTTTATTTATTTATTTTTTTTCCATAAAGATTTTATTAAGAATAAGTCATACAGAACAGGCAAGGGAACACACATAAATTGCAAAACAGATCGTCTGTCAGTACAGGTATAGAACAAAGAACAAAATGTGTAAACCATCGGAGCATGAATTTGATGAGTCTAGCGTGTGCCCTGGAGGACATGGGGATAGAAAGAGGTTGGTGGGATTTAGTCCGTGCCATCCCATAGTGGACCAGTGGGGTACGGTATAACGGGTACGACAGGTGTATACCAGTGGACACCTGTCGCCCAAAAGATGCTTAGGGGATGGCGGGAGGCCAAGAGGGGGCGAGAGGGAGGGAGTGAGAAAGAGAGAGAAAAAAGGAGAAGGAAAAAAAAAAAAAAAAAAAAAAAAGAAAAAGGAGGGGGGGAGGGATAGGAGGTGGGGGGAAACGAGGGAGGAGCGAGGGGGGAGGCATAGAGAGAGGGAAAAGACTGGGAGAGGAGGGAGGGTATAGAGGGGGAGGTTGAGGCGGTTGAGGCGTCCCTCGCCCAGCTCTCACACAGAGGATAGGTGGGGAAGCAGAGTAGTGGGTCTTGGTTGCCTAGGTAGAAAATCATTCCAGGAAACGTTAACCTTTGTAAGACATTTAGCGGATATGATGTTCGTACTCTCGGGTGGTTGTAAAGTGATTCCAGCAAGCCCAGGTGGTTGTGAACTTCTCCATCCTCTCCTGAGCGATGTGTATCAGCTCTTCCATGTCTCTAATCCTAGAGATGCCACTAAACCATTCTCGAATTGTCGGGGGGAGGTTCGAGCGCCAGTGCCGAGGAATGCAGAGTCTGGCTGCATTTACCATATGCATGGCAAGGGATCTAAAGTAGTTTTTCCTAGAGAGGGAGGTGTGATGCAAAAGGTATTGTTCAGGTGTGAAGTCTAGCGTGTAGGTGGTGATCGAAGAGATAAGGTCATGGACTTTCTTCCAGAAAGGTTGGATGTTGGGGCAATCCCACCATATATGTATCATAGTCCCTGCTGCTGTGTTACACCTCCAGCAGACATTGGGGATTGTGGGAGAAAATTTGTGCAAGCGGGAGGGAGTTCTGTACCACCGTGTTATTATTTTGTACCCATTTTCCTGGATGGCGACATTCACCGACCCCCCGTGGGCATATTCATGAATTCTAGTCCAGTCAGCAGGTGACAGGGGAGTTTGAAGGTCTCTGTTCCAAGAGGTTTGTGAGGGTGGGAGGGTCAAATCGGGTGAGTCCTGTAGTAGGGCGTAGAAGAGCGAGATTAGGTGCCTCTGTGGGATCTTGCGACTACATAGAGTTTCAAAGGGGGTGAGAGGCCTAGACCAGTTAGCTCGGGTAGTGTAGGTGGTCAAAAAGCTACAGATTTGTCTGTATGTCCAGAAGGAGAAGGTGGGATTATTAGTATAAGTGCGTAGGTCATTCAATGAGATCAATTTGCCTCCTGGGAAGAATCGGATGGCCATTCCTGTTTGAGGAAGTTGGGGGAGTCCCCGGGGGGGAAGTCAGGGTTGCATCTTAGGGGCGTCAGTGGGCCTGGAGTTGGGGCAAGAGACCTGTCGGCGGGTATCTTCTTAAATGTCGATAGAGACGTGTGTATAAGGGGGTGTGAATCCAGCCTGTGCGGCCAGCCTTTCGGAGGGAGCCACGGAATGAGATGCAGGGGGATCGGCGAGAAAGTGTTCTCGAGTGCAACCCACACTTTTTGTGTGGCGTGGATGTTCCAATCCGCGATTCTTGTTAAGTGGCAGGCAGAGTGGTACTTTTGCAGGTCAGGGAGAGCTATACCTCCTTTGGGCTTGGCTCGGGTGAGGAGGGTATACCTGATCCGTGGGGGGGCATCCTTCCAAATGAAGGCGGAGCAAATTTTCCGATATGTCGAGAAAAAGTCCCGGGGCAGGGCGATAGGGATGGTTTGAATCAGGTAAAGCAGACGGGGCAGAATAATCATCTTAATTAAAGCTGCTCGACCAAACCATGAGACATTGAGAGTCATCCAGTCCTTAAGATAAGCTTGGGCTTTAAGCAAGGCTGTTTGGAAGTTAGCTGGATATAGATCTGAGAAGCGGGGTGTAATCCGCACACCTAGGTATGTGATGGCTGTCTTTTCCCAGTGAAAAGGGAAAGAGTCTTGGCAGTGGGCAACTTCTTGCTGGGGGAGCGAAATGTTCAGGGCTTGTGATTTGGAGTAATTGATTTTAAGGTTTGAAAGTTCTCCAAAGGTGTGTAGATCCCTAAGAAGGGATGGCAAGGAGGTGCGTGGGGATGTTAAAGACAGCAGGACATCGTCCGCAAAAGCTGCAACTTTAAATTGTCTACCTTGTATTGTAAGGCCACGGATATCTTGGTTGCTCCTGAGTTTATTAAGAAGAGGTTCTAATGTGAGGATATAGATCAAGGGGGAGAGGGGGCAGCCTTGGCGTGTGCCATTACTGATGGGGAAGGCGTTTGACAGGTGGCCATTAACACGGACCGCTGCAGAGGGGCTAGAGTATAGTGCCATTATAGCAGACAGCATGCGTTCTTGTAGGCCAAGGGCCTCCAGGACTGCCCTCATGTAGTCCCAGGCCACTCTGTCAAACTCCTTCTCCGCATCAAGAGAGAGAAAGAAGCCCTGGGAATTTGACGTAGTAAGCCAGTGATGTAGGTTGAGGGTGCGTATGGTATTGTCCCTGGCCTCCCTGCCCGGTACAAAACCCACCTGGTCCGGGTTAATCAGGTTGGGGATAAGGGGTATGAGTCTGTTGGCCAGAATTTTAGCATAGAGCTTAATATCCACATTAAGAAGGGAGATTGGCCTGTAGTTAGCTACTAAAAGGGGGTCTTTATTATCTTTAGGGATCACTGATATATGGGCTGAAAGCATTCGACTTGGGTCTGCTTGGGGATTCGACAAGGCGTTAAAAGTGCGGATTAAGTGCGGGGAAAGGACTTCTGAGAAGGATTTGTAGTATTGGAGGGAGTAACCATCCGGGCCAGGGCTTTTACCTACCTTCATTTGTTTCACGGCCGTGTCTAGTTCCGCTAGGGAGAATTGTTCTTCTAGGAGGGAGGTTTGTTGGGGGGAAATGGGCGTGGGACTATATTGAGCTAGGAAGTCTGCAATGGCCGTTTGGCGGGCTCTGTTGGGGGTCTGAGCGGAGCGGTCAGGGTAAAGATTGTAGAGTTTGGAATAGAAGTCTTCAAATTCCTTAGCTATGTCTTCATTCTTGGCCAGCAAGGATCCCTCAGTGTTACGGATGTTGTGAATTGTGGAGGAAAGTTTGGCGGCTTGCACTGAGCGAGCAAGAATGCGGCCGCACTTGTTACCGGTTTTTATTTTTTGCGTTATAAACAAAAATAGAGCGACAATTTTGAAAAAAAATGCAATATTTTTTACTTTTTGCTATAAGAAATATCCCCAAAAAATATATAAAAAAATTTTTTTTCTCAGTTTAGGCCGATACGTATTCTTCGACATATTTTTTGGTAAAAAAAAAAAATCGCAATTAGCGATTATTGATTGGTTTGCGCAAAAGTTATAGCGTTTACAAAATAGGGGATAGTTTTATAGCATTTTTATTAATATTTTTTTTTGTACTAGTAATGTCGGCGATCAGCGATTTTTATTGTGACTGCGACATTATGGCGGACACATCGGACATTTTTGACACATTTTTGGGACCATTGTCATTTATACAGCAATCAATGCTATTTAAATGCATTGGTTCCTGTATAAATGACAGTTGTAGTGAAGGGGTTAACCACTAGGGGGAGGGGAGGGGTTATGGGCTGTAACGTGTGTGTTTTTGTTTACATTAGGGGGCGGGGCTGACGTCTGACGTCATTGATCGGCTTTCCCGATGACAGGGAACAGCCGATCAATGACAGGCAGAGTAGGAAGCGCGGGGAGAGGTTTGTTTACACATACCTCTCCCCGTTCTTCAGCTCCGTAACCCGATCACGGGACACCAGCGGCGATCGGGTCCGCTGGTCCCGCGGCCAGGGTCACGGAGCTCCCGACCGGGTCGCGAGCGCGCCGCTGGCGGCGCGCGCGCGACCCACAGGCAGGCACATGCACGATCACGTACAGGTACGTGATTTTGCCTGCCCGTGCCATTTTGCCGACGTATATCGGCGTTAGGCGGTCGGGAAGCGGTTAAGTAACCAGCAGGACTGACGAACAGGATATCATCATCAGGACAGTCAATGTGGAAAAGATAGGAGCTGGCAATTAACCCATAGCTGAGCGGCCTGCTCTGAGAAGGAAGGGCTGAGCCCAGCCCTGACAGGAGGAGAGATGAAACTGTTTGGACTCATTCAGCTACGTGTGTGTCATTTTCAGAATGAGCTTAATTAAACTTGCAGTGCTGCTCTAATCTTAGACAGAGCTCTCCCCACTGGTTGCAGTGAAGGGAGCAGGCATCAGTGAAGCATTCAGTTATTATCCAAGAGAAGAAAAGGCGTTGTTCACCAACCCAGTGCATTCGTTTGTTGATGAATGTGGTCTCAGCCAGCGCCGCTCCAGCCACGCCCCCCTAACGTGGTTTACCCCGTTTACCGGTGCACCCCTGTGACCAAGCTGCGGTAAGTGGGGCATAACATGTCAGGGGAGCATGACTGGAGTGGTGCTGGTTGAAGCCACATTCTTCTACATACTAGTACACTGGGTGGTGAGCGGTGCCTTTTCTTCTCTTTGAAAATTTTTAGAATGAGCTATTGAACTCTGTAAATAATAGGGCTTGTTTCATTAAATACATTAAAGGAGAAGTACAGTCAAAGCTATTTGTGCTGTACTTTTTGCTGTATAGTTCATTCTGCACTCCTGTGAACTGTTTTCAGCAGACATCAGGCTGAAACCCGCTGTCGGCTGACGTCAGAGAGTCAGTCCTGGCTCAGAAAAGTTTGTGACTATATGGTTGGGATCCGCCCACATGCCTGGAAGGGCAACCAGCTTAGCCTCTAAGTGAGCCGCTAAGAGCCTGAGCCGGGCTGCTCTTGCCCCCTCCACAGCCCAGTGCTCCAGTGACAGTCACCAGCTCTCTGCTCAGGGACCTCTGAGAACCGAGCGATCTGCTACATCCAGCTAGGTAAGTATGAAAAATAAAAACAACATTAATTTTCTCTTTTACCACTTACCGACTGCTGCACGACAATGTACGTTGGCAGACTGCGCAAATGGGCATACCCGTATGTCCCTCCGTCATCGCAGGCTAGAATGCGCATGTCACCGGCTGCGCATGCCGCGGGAGCGTGCCTGCGGGTGCCGCAGACTTGATGTCCGCCGGTGGCCCGCAATCGTGACACAGAGAGGCAGAATGGGGAAATGCAAACAATGTAAACAAGGCATTTCCCTGTTCTGCCTAGTGACATGACAGGGTCCTACTGCTCCCAGTGATCGGGAGCAGTGATCTCTATCATGTTCTAGTGAGCCCATCCCCCTACAGTTAGAACACACTGTGGGAACACACTTAACCCTTTGATCGCCCCCTAGTGTTTAACCCCTTCCCTGCCAGTGACATTTATACAGTAATCAGTGGCTATTTTTAGCTCTGTTCTAAAAATTGTGTCAAAAGTGTCCGATCTGTTCGCCGCAATGTCGCAGTCATGATAGAAATCACAGATCGCCGCCATTGCTAATAAAAAAAATAATAATAATAAAAATGCCATAAATCTATCCCTATTTTGTAGATGTTATAACTTTTGCGCAAACCAATTAATATATGCTTATTGCTATTTTTTTTACCAAACATATGTAGAATACATATCAGCCTAAACTGAGGAAGAAATTAGTTTTTTTCTATATTTTCTTGGGATATTTATTATAGCAAAAAATTTAAAATATAGTTATTTTTTTCAAAAGTGGCTGTCTTTTTTTGTTTATAGCGCAAAAAATAAAAACCGCATAAGTGATCAAATACCACCAAAATAAATTTTGTTTGGGTGCAACATTGCATGACCGTGCAATTGTCAGTTAAAGCGTCACAAAAAATGCTCTGGTCATTAAGGGGGTAAATTCTTCCAGGGCTGAAATATTTAAGAAATTCCAAGAGCACAAATGAAAAGAAGTCTTGAGCTCCATCTGCTGTCTGGAAATAATAATAAAAAGTATTTATGTTCCATAATTATAATTACCTGAATTTAAGAATAATTCCAGGCATTGGAAATTAATAGATAGTTACAGTACATTGCACAAATGGAACTATGTATATGACATAAACGAAACCACAAAAACAAAAGAGAGCACACCGACCTAGTGCATTATCCTAACAAAACATAATTTTATTTGTAAAAAGTATAAAGCCTTGTACACACGATCGGAGTTTCCGACAACAAAACCGTGGAATTTTGTTTGAAGGGTGTTGGCTCCAACTATTCTTGCATACACACGGCCACACAAATGTTGGCCAACAATTACGAATGTAGTGACGTACAAGACGTACGGTAAGCCGATAAAATGGAAGTTCAATAGTCATGTGATGTCTCCATTATGAACGATAGTTTTACAATACCGAGCATTTCCGGCTCGTCCTTGATTCCGAGCATGTGTGTTTGTACTTTGGACTTTTGTCCGATGGACTTGTGTACACACGATTGGAAAATTTGAGAACATGCTAGCCAACATTTGCTCTGCACTGGCACCGTTCAGAGAATGCTTTGCATTTTCTGAATGAATGCAAAGCATTCTCTGACTAAATGAGGTGAAGAGGTGGTGCGGTGACATCACAGAGACTACTTTGCATTCATTTAGAATAGTGCCCATGTTGAGTGGCTAACCTCCTGTATTTACAATACATCAGGCTCAACGCAAAACCCAGAACCATGTGGAAATCACTGATGTAGCAGTGATTTCCAGCTTCGAGCGGTATTGGCCAGGTATTTCATATACACAGTTACATTGGTCCAAGCTGGGCATACCGAAGCGTGGAATTAATCTTTAAAAAGAAAACATATTTTTAAAAAGCTACTTTTAAGTCCTCACCATATTAACCACTTGCTTACCTGGCACATACACCCCGTTCTTGCCCAGGCCAATTTTCAGGTTTCAGCGCTGTCACTTTTTGTATGACAATTGCGCCTTCGTGCTACACTGTACCCATATGAAATTTTTATAATTTTTTTCACACAAATAAAGCTTTCTTTTGGTTATATTTGATCACCACTGGGTTTTTGTTTTTTGCTAAACAAACAAAAAAAGACCGTTTTCATAGTTTGTTATAAAATTTTGCAAACAGGTAATTTTTCTCCTTCACTGATGTACACTGATAAGGCGGCACTGATGGGCACTGAGAGATGGCACTGAAGGGCACTGAGAGGTGGCACTGATATGCGGCACTGATAGACAATGATAGATGGCACTGATTGCCACTGGTAGGTGGCACTGATAGGCAGCACTGATAGGTGGCACTGATATAGAGACACTTATGGGCACTGATTGGCAGCACTGATGGGCACTGATAGGTAGCACTAATGGGCACTTGTAGGTGGCACTGGTGGGCACTGGTTAGAAGTACAAATTTTATTATCGGAGGGAGTCTCTGAAGGGTGTCACATTCAAATATCTAAATCAAGAAAGGAAAATTACCCTAACTGGACTTTCAAAGGTACGTAGAAAAGTATACATTTTATTAATAACAAAGATTCTTGCATAAGATGCAGAATAAAATAGCGGAATGTTGGCAACAATGCATACTGTATATACTGACAGTCATATAAAAATTGACAATTTTACTTTCTAGTTCACCCTACGCGTTACAGAGTTTTTCCAAAATCTCCTTCTTCAGGGGTACGTCAAAAGACTCAATCGTATGTCTATAATATATTAACAAAACAGTTTTAGGCATATAATCTCAAATAGTCAAAAATGTGGATAACAAAAAATGCAATATTGGTAGTGAGTACGGATGACTTAGAAGTCCCTTTTACAGAAGCTGGTATTCGGCTTGTTGTTTTAAAATAATCCAGTTTACCAGCTTCTGTTTACATCATTTGATCATCAGCTGTCATTGGCTGACAGCTGATCATGTGGATTGGCCCTTTTCCCCCAATCTGTGATCAGCCAAGTCCCAAGGACTCAGGGATCACAGAGCGTGCCACCTGTGTGCCCCAGGGGGCACGTGGGCAGCGTGAGCATGGGAGTACGTCCGTGTACGCCCTCCTGGCAATTTAAGCCCGTGCTGTAGCCGTCTTTCAGCTATAACGCAGGCTTCAAGTGGTTAGGTAAATAATAAAAGAATTATCAAAAAAAATGCTGTATACGCTTTTTAATGCTGGCCTGCTTTAAGCGTATTACCACCACTTTATCAAAACAATATTCCATTTGATCTGATCAGAAGATATTAATCATGTTATCAAAAACACCACCATACAGTATACTGTGTGTAGTGATGCAAACACACATGTGTTGATCTAACCTCTGAGTTTAAGTCTTCAGAAGGATTATAAAGAAAGAGTCTGCTTATTTTGTTCAAAAATCTGCAAGCATTTAGGATTTTTGATTTTCTTTTTTTTTTTAGCATCTAAGATGAAACAAACTTTTGCCTATTTTACCCGTTTAAATCCTTGACTGTTTTTGATCTCTTTCTGATGTCAGAACTTGCCTTGAACATGCCAAAAACTGACCTAGCTATGGCTGGCATAAAGTAGTTTACCTTGGAGAGCTGATAAAATATTTGATCGTTTTTTTTTTTTTTTTTTGAAGGCAGAAGATTACAATCATCATCATGCTTTTGGTAGAAAGCCAATAACGGCAGGTTAATCTGCTAAAAGATACATTTATTTTTCCATTGCCGCCAAAGAATGCTATCATTTATTCTTTATGTGGCATGAAAACGGCATCATAAAAAGTGTGCAAAATTACAAATTAACAATTGGACCAGATAATGCTGTGCAGTGAGGAGTCTTTTCAAGCTAATTTAAAATGTGCTTTTCTTACCCTTAAATTACAAAAAAAATAAAAATTATATTGACTGCAAAATGAAGGCTAAAATTCACACTGTTATCAGAGACAATCTCTACCCTCATTTAACATATGCTACATGGTTAATTTCACTACTTTATTATACTTTAGCATGCTCTTGTTTACAATTTGTCCTACTGTTCATATTATTGTGATTATGACTGCTCATCATGTGAATACTCTGTGCATGAGTAGGTTTCAAGTGTAAGTATAGCCAAAACTGTTATTTTTTTATATTTACTGTACTACAGACACTGTAGCTGGTGATTTTTACTAAACATGCACTTACCAGTTCAGGGATCCACTGTTGTCCTCACCTGGGCCATTTCTACCCTGTTCTTTGGGTCCCCGGCGCTGCCATCTTGGATGTGGGATGCTTCACAGCCAGCTCCATACTGTGCATGTGTGAGATGCACTGCGCTTTCCCAATAGCCCCGCTGTCTCCTAGGACCTGTGACGTGCCCAGGAGGTTGCAAGCGGGTACGTGTCAGAAAAAAGCGGAACATGCCTTTCTAGATGAAGTTCTGCTTTAATTATTCCTCAGAAAGCTACCAGGATCCATAGCAGGCATAGGACTTAGAAGATTATTGTCTCTTTACACTTTAACCACTTCAGCCCCAAAATAATTTACCCCCTTCCTGACCAGAGCACTTTTTGCGATTCGGCACTGCGGCACTTTAACTGACAATTGCGCGGTCGAGCAACGTTGTACCCAAACAAGATTGAAATCCTTTTTTTCCCACAAATAGAGCTTGCTTTTGGTGGTATTTGATTACCTCTGCGGATTTTTATTTTTTGCGCTATAAACTCAGGTCTGGTATGGATATTAAGGGGAACCCCGCGTCAAATTAAAAAAAAAAATGACGTGGGGTTCCCCCCAAATATCCATACCAGACCCTTTATCCGAGCACGCAACCTTGCAGGCCGCAGGAAAAGAGGGGGGGACGAGAGAGTGCCCCCCCTCATGAACCATACCAGGCCACATGCCCTCAACATTGGGAGGATGCTTTGGGGGTCTGTGACCCATCAAAGCACCATGTCCCCATGGGGATAAGGGCCTCATCCCCCAACCCTGGCTGGACCCCCAGATCCCACCCCCCCCTGTTTGAAACGCAGGTTTCCGTTACATTCCGTTAGCTGCTGATTTTTACTAAACGTGCACTTACCAGTTCAGGGATCCACTGTTGTCTTCACCTGGGCCATTTCTACCCTGGTCTTTGGGTCCCCGGCGCTGCCATCTTGGATGTGGGATGCTTCACAGCCAGCTCCATACTGTGCATGTGTGAGATGCACTGCGCTTTCCCAATAGCCCCGCTGTCTCCTAGGACCTGTGATGTGCCCAGGAGGTTGCAAGCGGGTATGTGTCAGAAAAAAACGGAACATGCCTTTCCAGATGAAGTTCTGCTTTAATTATTCCTCAGTAAGCTACCAGGATCCATAGCAGGCATAGGACTTAGAAGATTATTGTCTCTTTACACTTTAACCACTTCAGCCTCAAAATAATTTACCCCCTTCCTGACCAGAGCACTTTTTGCGATTCGGCACTGCGTCGCTTTAACTGACAATTGCGCGGTCGAGCAACGTTGTACCCAAACAAGATTGACATCCTTTTTTTTCCCACAAACAGAGCTTTCTTTTGGTGGTATTTGATCACCTCTGCGGTTTTTATTTTTTGCGCTATAAATTTAGGTCTGGTATGGATATTAAGGGGAACCCCCGCGTCAAATTAAAAAAAAAATGACGTGGGGTTCCCCCCAAATATCCATACCAGACCCTTTATCCGAGCACGCAACCTGGCAGGCCGAAGGAAAAGAGGGGGGGACGAGAGAATGCCCCCTTCATGAACCGTACCAGGCCACATGCCCTCAACATTGGGAGGATGCTTTGGGGGTCTGTGACCCCTCAAAGCACCATGTCCCCATGGGGACAAGGGCCTCATCCCCACAACCCTGGCTGGACCCCCAGATCCCACCCCCCCTGCTTGAAACGCAGGTTTCCGTTACATCAGAGGGGTCGGGGTCACCCGCACGTCACTGGGGAAGCCCGGGTTTCCCCTTGCGTCAGAGGGGGCGGGGTCAGGTGACGGGTTGCCCCGTCCTCCTCAGCTAATACCTGTCAGACCATCACCGGGATTCCCGCAGTGTCTCCGGTGGAGACAGGATGCGCTGCCCCGTGACCATCGGGAGAGATCACCCGTCGCTGGACCCCAGAGAAGAGATCACCCATTGCTGGATACCAAGAGTGGAATATTTTTTTTATTTTTTTTATTTTTAATAAAGGACTTTTCCCAACGGTGTCTGTGTGTTTTTTAACAATTTTTTACACTTTCTTTGTGAAATAATAAGGAGTACTTTTGTACCCCCTTACCTTTTTAAACGGGGGGCGGGATCTGGGGGTCCCCTTGTTAAAGGGGGCTTCCAGATTCTGATAAGCCCCCCGCCTGCAGACCCCCACAACCACCGGGCAAGGGTTGTGGGGGTGAGGCCCTTATCCCCATCAATGGGGACATGGTGCTTTGAGGGGTCACAGACCCCCAAATCATCCTCCCAATGTTGAGGGCATGTGGCCTGGTACGGTTAAGGAGGGGGGGGCGATTAATATTTGATGCCAGACCAGACCTGAAGGGCCTGGTAATTGAATTTAGGGGGAACCCCACGCATTTTTTTTTTTTTTTTTTTATCAATGACTTTCAATGACTGTTCTCTGTATTATGGGGAGCCGACAATTCACTATAGCCGCAAGTGCTTTTAAATGACTTTTTTTCCTGCAGAAATTACACTTTGCGCAGGGACAGTTCTAAGCACAGGAAACATGCGCCCCTTTACAGGCATACTATACACACCACCCAGGTACGAAATTTAAAGGAATATTACATTTTTATTGTTTCACTTTAAGCATTATTAAAATCACTGCTCCCGAAAAAACTGTAGTTTTTAAAACTTTTATTTGACCCAGGTCCCCAAACACTTTTTATGACAATAACTTGCATATTAGCCTTTAAAATTAGCACTTTTGATTTTGAATGTTCGAGTCCCATAGACTTTAATAGGGTTCTAAAGTTCACACGAACTTTAGGTCTGTTCGCAGGTTCTGGTGCGAACCGAACAGGGGGGTGTTCGGCTCATCCCTAGTGGCAATAAAGGACATCTTTTGAACTCCTGTCCAGTCCGTCTGGGACTCCAGGGTCTGGGTCACTCGGAGGAAGGTGATCTAGACCGATCCTTTAATTTTGTTCGAGTTGGGCATTGCCTTTGTTGCCTTGGCTATACCCCTCTCCGTGACCACAGTAGATGGTTCCTTCTTGCCAATGAGTCCCATCTCGTTTAAAACCCCTCCTATTGGGGTTTTGCATGAGGAGGAAATCTCTTTCCTAATTCTGCCTCCAGTCCCATCATCCTGGGCCTTTCATGGTTGCAGAAACACTACCCGCATCTTGACTGGAACTCTGGACAAGTATATCACTGTGAAGAACCGATACCCTCTTCCTTTAATTTCGGAACTCTTTGACAGACTGCAAGGTTCTCATTTTTTTTACCAAATTGGATCTTATGCCGCGTACACACGGTCGGAATTTCCGATGGAAACAATCCGATGGGAGCTTTTCAACGGATTTTCCGACCCTGTGTATGCCCATCTGTCTTTTTCTGTCGGAATTTCCGACGGACTTTGGATTGAGAACCTGTTCTCAATTTTTCAGACGGAAAACCTTTCTATCGGATTTTCCGATCGTGTGCATGCAATTCCGACACGCAAAATTCCGACGCATGCTCGGAAACAATTCGACGCATGCTCGGAAGCATTAAACTTCCCTTTTATAGTGCTGTCGAACGTGTTTTATGCCGCTGTGTTACAGACCGTCGGAATTTGGTGTGACCGTGTGTAGGCAAGACAGTTTGAGCGAAATTCCGTCGGAATTCCGACGGGAAAACCATCAGAGCTTTTTCCGACGAGAATTCCGACCGTGTGTACGCGGCATTAGAGGGGCCTACAATTTAATAGAAATTTGGGAAGGAGATGAGTGGAAGACCGCCTTTAACACCAGGGATGGACATTATGAATATCTCGTGATGCCCTTTGGCTTATGCAATGCCCCAGGTGTCTTCCAAAATTTGGTTAATATGATCTTCCACGACTTTCTGTATGTCTGTGTTATTGTATATCTGGATAATATTCGTATTTTCTCACCAGACTTACCCTACCCATCGTCTCCATGTGAAAGCTGTGCTATAGTGTCTACGGGACTATTGTCTACAGTGGTGTGAAAAAGTGTTTTCCCCCTTCCTCATTTCCTGTTCCTTTGCATGTTTGTCACACTTAAGTGTTTCGGAACATCAAACCAATTTAAACACTAGTCAAGGACAACACAAGTAAACACAAAATGCAATTTGTAAATGAAGGTGTTTATTATTAAAGGTGAAAAAAAATCCAAACCATCATGGCCCTGTGTGAAAAAGGGATTGCCCCCCTTGTTAAAACATACTATAACTGTGGTTGTCCACACCTGAGTTCAATTTCTCTAGCCACACCCAGGCCTGATTATTGCCACACCTGTTCACAATCAAGGCATCACTTAAATAGGAGCTGCTTGACACAGTAAGGTCCACCAGAAGATCCTTAAAAGCTACACATCATGCCGAGACCCAAAGAAATTCAGGAACAATTGAGAAAGAAAGTAATTGAGATCTATCAGTCTGGAAAGGGTTATAAAGCCATTTCCAAAGCTTTGGGAATCCAGCGAACCACAGTGAGAGCCATTATCCACAAATGGTGAAGACATGGAACAGTGGTGAACCTTCCCAGGAGTGGCCGGCCGCCCAAAATTACCCCAAGAACGCAGCGACGACTCATCAAAGAGGTCACAAAAGACCCAACAACAACGTCCAAGGAACTGCAGGCCTCACTTGCCTCAGTTAAGGTCAGCGTTCATGCCTCCACCATCAGGAAAAGACTGGGCAAAAATGGCCTGCATGGCAGAGTTCCAAGGAGAAAACCACTGCTGAGCAAAAAGAACATCAAAGCTCGTCTCAATTTCTCCACAACACATCTTGATGATCCCCAAGACTTTTGGGACAACATTCTGTGGACCGATGAGACAAAAGTGGAACTCTTTGGAAGGTGTGTGTCCAAGTATATCTGGCGTAGAAGGAACACTGCATTTCAGAAAAAGAACATTATACCAACAGTAAAATATGGTGGTGGTAGTGTGATGGTCTGGGGCTGTTTTGCTGCTTCAGGACCTGGAAGACTTGCCGTGATAAAAGGAACTATGAATTCTGCTGTCTACCAAGAGATCCTGAAGGAGAATGTCCGACCATCTGTTCGTGTACTCAAGCTGAAACGAACTTGGGTTCTGCAGCAGGACAATGATCCTAAACACACCAGCAAGTCCACCACCGAATGGCTGAAGAAAAACAAAATGAAGACTTTGGAGTGGCCTAGCCAAAGTCCTGACCTGAATCCTATTGAGATGTTGTGGTATGACCTTAAAAAGGCCGTTCATGCTCGAAAACCCTCTAATGTAACTGAATTAGGACAATTCTGCAAAGATGAGTGGGCCAAAATTCCTCCAGGACGCTGTAAAAGCCTCATTGCACGTTATCGCAAACGCTTGGTTGCAGTTATTGCTGCTAAGGGTGGCCCAACCAGTTATTAGGTTTAGGGGGCAATCACTTTTTCACACAGGGCCATGATGGTTTGGATTTTTTTTCACCTTTAATAATAAACACCTTCATTTACAAATTGCATTTTGTGTTTACTTGTGTTGTCCTTGACTATTGTTTAAATTGGTTTGATGTTCCGAAACACTTAAGTGTGACAAACATGCAAAGGAACAGGAAATGAGGAAGGGGGCAAACACTTTTTCACACCACTGTATATGCAAAATTGGAGAAATGTTTATTTGAACAAACACAAGTTCCATTTCTGGGCTACATAATCTCATCACAGGGCCTCCTCATGGATCCAGCCAAACTTCAGGCCAGCTCTGAGTGGGCCAAGCCCTCTGGTCTTAAAGACACCCAGCGCTTTTTGGGCTTCACCAATTACTACCGCCAATTCATTCATAACTACTCCACCTTGGTGGCCCCTATTACATCTTTAACCTGTAAGGGTGTCATTGATGCTTTCCACAAACTCAAGGCAGCCTTCCAATCTGCCCCAATTCTTCTACGTCCGGACATTACGAAACCCTTTTCTATGGAGGTTGATGCCTCTTCAGTCGGATTCGGTGCTGTCATACTCCAAGCTCAGAAGGGCAAGTCTCAGCCTTGCAGATTAGTTTCCAAGAAGTTTTCTGATGCAGAAAAGAACTATACCATTGGGGATTGTGAGCTACTGGCTATTAAACTAGCTCTTCAAGAATGGCGACATCTTCTTGAGGGTTCTCCCCATTGTATTACCATCTATACTGATCATAAAAATCTGCATTATTTACAATCCGCAAAACACTTAAACCCACGTCAAGCTCTATGGGCCCTTTTTTTTGCCCGCTTCAACTTCAACATTACCTTTCATCCAGGTGCCAAAAACCTTTGAGCCGATGCCTTGTCCAGGTCCTTTGATGTCAACGATTCTGAGAATCACTTAGATCCTGGTCCCATCATCCCTCCTCATCGTATTCTAGCCACTACTTAGCTCCGGTCTACACAGCTTCCTCAAGGTAAAACTTTTGTTGTTCCCTTACTTCGTCCCAAACTCCTTGCCTGGGCACATGACTCTAAGTTCTCTGGACATCCTGGTATACCTCGTACTTGTGACCTTCTTCAGCGTCATTACTAGTGACCCTCTCTTCGTAAGAGTACGTTCAAACTTGTGTGGTTTGTGTACTATCCAAGTCTTCCACGTCTGCCCCAGCTGGGTTGCTTCTCCCCTTACCAGTTCCCGATATACCTTGGCGTTGTATTTCCATGGATTTTATCTCGGATCTGCCCCCCAACAGGTTCTACTGTCATCTGGATAGTGTTGGATCAGTTCTCCAAAATGTGTCACTTGATTCCTCTCCCAGGCCTACCTTCTGCTCCCAGTCTTGCCACAACTTTCATTAAGGAGATCTTTCATCTTCATGGGATGCCTTCACCTATTGTCTCTGACAGAGGAGTACAATTTACTGCTCGGTTTTGGAGAGCCTTGGCCAGCTCCTTTGGGATTAAATTGGATTTTTCATCTGCCTTTCATCCCCAGTCCAAACGGAATGCGTCAATCAAAATGTAGAACGCTTTCTCCGTGCCTTCATCTCAGCCCACCAAGATGACTGGGTGGACCTTTTGCCCTGGGCAGAGTTTGCCTTAAACCTTCACTCCAATGCCAGTTCTGGAAAATCTCCCTTCTTTACTGTTTACGGGCAGCATCCATCTGTTCCCTTTCCTGTTCCCATTTCTCCTCTTGTACCAACAGCAGCTGAAACCCAAAAGTCCTTCAACTTAATCTGGAAAGAAGTCTCTGAGAATCTTCATCTAGCTGCTTCCAGACATAAAACGCCAGCAGATCGTCATCGTCGTCCGGCTCCTAAGTTCATGCCTAGTGATAGAGTTTGACTCTCTACTAAGCACATCCGACTCCGGGTGCCCTCAATGAAATTTTACCCTCGCTTCATTGGTCCATTTCCTATTCTCCGTCAGATCAATCCAGTTGCTTTCAAGCTCCGTCTGCCCTCTCATCTCAGGATACCCAACGCTTCCATGTCTCCCTGCTCAGCCACTGGTCCTCAATCACTTCTCTCGCCCTTCTTCTCACCCCGCTCCTGTGGCCATGGATCAGTACGAGATTAAAGAAATTTTGGAATCCAAATACTCCAGAGGGAAGCTACTCTGCTGCACTCTACAGCTATGGGTGTCGCCGGCTCCACCTGTTGCTTAATTATATCATTCCTTCCTGCTACTTCCTGTCCAGCAAGCCATGTGCTTCTCTATTTAATTTCCTTCCAGATCAGCTTCTGGTTGCTTGAGCAATGCTTGTTTCTGAGCTCCCTTCGTTGAACCTGCTTTAACCTGTCTTCTCGTGAACTCTCTTGTAGACCGACTCGGCTTTTCCTGATTACGTTGTCTGCAGCCGGCCCTGACCTTGGCTTGCTATCCTGCTGTCCTTTGCTTCATCCATCCATCCTTATCTGAATGTGTCTTCTGGTACTCCCCTAGCGAGCAGGGTGAACCCGTGGGTCGTGACCTGGGGTCAGCACGCAGCTAAGCCCAAACCCTTGTGAGGGGGTCCCTGGCAGAATACTGGCCGGCCCTTAGACTCCACGCCCTGGGGGATCCCGTGCCTGTGGGCTCAATGTAGTAGTACCGTGACACAAATGGAGGATGTTTTTTTATTACATTAGCCCTTCCACATTTGTGATGTGAAACAGAGCTAATAGCAAGCATACATTGGACACTGTGTGATCTGAAACAGGAAGCTGTTTTGTCACTGGGACAGGATAGCTGTAGCAATACATGGACATAAGGGAATCGATTGGCCAAGACACCACAAACTGCAGCCACAATATGCACCACAACTCATATCTAGTCAAAACATTTGAAAGTGTACAATGCATTTAACATTTAGATCTACTTACGCTACTAAGACATACTCTACAAAATGAAAAAATCAGCAACTCGAATGAGCCCAGAAAAGAAACATTACATTGAATGAGTATAGTACAATCATGATTATGCACTTAACGGAAATGAATGAATGAATGAATAACTTGTATAGCGCTACAATGCGAACTGAATCGCCTCAAGGCGCTGAAATGGTTTTACAGAACAGAAAATTGAAACAGCAGATATAATTAGTGCTATCCAAAGTACATATTAAAGATGGGTTAGTTATAAATGAGCAAGATGAAAGTTTAAACTTCATAGAAGACAGCACTTTATTTTAACCAACAACTTCCAGGGCCTATGTGTCAGGGTTCCCAAAGTTGCAGAGTCTAAACCCCAGCCTGCTTCTTCACAAGGGCCTCTAATGGTAGGGATGGACTTGCAGCAAGCTGGGACCAGCTCACGGCCCGCAGGTACACCCAGCTGAGGATGCGGAGACCACTAGCTTGTGCAGAGTACAATGACAGGAAACAAAAGAGAATCCAGGAAACAAGCCAAGGTCAGGGTGAGTAACAGGAAAGCATAGACAGTAGCCAGGTTCAGTACACAGGAAGTCAGACACAAAATACACATAATAGTAAGGGAACAGAAGCTCAGAGAACGGTGAAGTTGCTCAGACAATGTGGGCTGCACTGAGCATGTTGCATCATTCAAGTCCCCCTTCCTATATATATATATATATATATATATATATATATATATATATATATATATATATATAGGAGCCTCTCATAAAATTAGAATATCATCCAAAAGTTAATTTATTTCAGTAATTCAATTCCAAAAAGTGAAACTCATATATGTTATATAGATGCATTACTCAGAGGGTGATATATTTCAAGCATTTCTTTGTTTTAATTTTGAGTAAAAACACCAAATTCTGTATCTCAGAAAATTTGAATACTAAGATAAGATAATTTCTTTATTGTCATTGCTACTAGTCACAATGAGATTTCTTCATATAAAAAACACTCACATTATATAAAAGAATAAATAACATAAAAAACATGCAACAATAACAACGCACATTAAACTAATCCCCATGTTACACCCCCCGCCCCGCAACAGGAGCAGTTGTCACAGCATATGCCCAACCTTCACTACTATCTATTTATTTTCATTGAAGACTTCATTCATAGACCTAATGGCTCTTGGGAAGAAACTTTTTGCTTAAAATGATTTGTCCTCACCCTAATATTTCTGAACCACCTGCCAGATGGCAGCAGTTCAAAAAGATGATGTCCAGGATGGGACAATTCGCTCACTATCCTTTCCGCTCTGCCAACAAAGTGAGACTGATACATTTTGTCTACAGAGACAAACTTACAGCCCACAACTCTCTGTGCAATGTTTACAATTCTCTGGAGCACAGCCTTTTCTGCTAGCATACAGTTAGAATACCACTCCTGCTTACAGTATGTCAGTACACCCTCAATAGCGGACTGATAAAAGGACTCTAATGCCGCGTACACATGGTCAGACTTTCCGACGGTAAATGTGCGATCGGAGCTTGTTGTCGGAAATTCCTGGAGACCGTGTGTAGGCTCTATCGGACAGTTTCCATCGGAATTTCCGTCGCACAAAATTTGAGATCTGGTTCTCAAATTTTCCGACAACAAAATCCGTTGTCGGAAATTCCGATCGTGTGTAGACAATTCCGATGCACAAAGTGTCACGCATGCTCCAAATGAAGCAGAAGAGCAGCACTGGCTATTGAACTTAATTTTTCTCGGCTCGTTGTATGTGTTGTACACCACCGCGTTCTTGACGTTTGGAATTTCCGACCAACTTTGTGTGACCGTGTGTATGCAAGACAAGTTTGAGCCAACATCCGTCGGAAAAAAAAATAATTTTGTTGTCGGAATGTCTGATCGTGTGTACGTGTCATAAGATGTTTTTACTTAGACCATGTTTGCTAAGGAGCTGCAGAAAATACAAATGCTGCTGACACTTTTTGGTGACAGCTTTCATGTTTGCTGACCAAGTTAAGTTCTTGGTGATATAAACACCTAAGAACTTAAAAACATGGACTTGCTCTACCAAATGTTCTTTAATGTATTTAAAGAAGGTCAGTTTTCCTCTTCCTAAAATCTAGTATCACTTCCATAGTCTTTCCTGCATTTAAGGACAGGTTGTTTTTCCCACACCACTCAACAATTCTTCCAACCTCCTTCCTGTTATACTCCTCGTCAACACCCCAAATTTGACCAACTATAGTAGTGTTATGTGGAAATTTGATGACACAATTTATTTGAAAATAGGGAGTACAATCACAAGTGTATAATGAGTAGAGGAGAGGACTCAATACACAACCCTGTGGCACTCCTAATGCGGCGTACACACGCTCGGACTTTCCGGCGGGATTGTCCGCCGGACCTAGTCCAGCGGACAAACCGCCGGACTTGCCCACACACGCCCGGACTTTTCCGGCGGACAATCCGCGAGAAAAAGTCTGCAGGACTTTTGGAAATGAACGGACTTGCCGACCCACGATCGGAAAGTCCGTTCATTTAGAACGTGACTTCAGGTAGCCGGGACTAGCGAAGGCAATGAATGCCGCCGCGCTAGCCCCGTCACCTGGCATGAATTTAAAGGGAATCCCTACGCCGAAAAAAAAAAAACGGCGTGGGGGTCCCCCCCAATCCATCTCAGACCCTTATCCGAGCACGCAGCCCGGCCGGCCAGGAAAGGGGGTGGGGACGAGCGAGCGCCCCCGCCCCTCCTGAGCCGTACCAGGCCGCGTGCCCTCAACATGGGCCCCCACCCCAAAGCACCTTGTCCCCATGTTGATGAGGACAAGGGCCTCTTCCCGACAACCCTGGCCATTGGTTATTGGGGTCTGCGGGCGGGGGGCTTATCGGAATCCGGGACTGGGACATCATAGGGGGGGGGTCACCATGTGACATGAGCATGTGACCCCGCCCCCTTGTCCCTATATAAGTCACAACACCGCGTGGCTCTCCCATTCCGGCCAGAGAGAGCGACGAGTCAACATCGGAAGAAGAAGAAGAGGAAGAAGAAGACGGCGACAGCGCCGGACTTTTGGCAGGAAAAAGGCAGGAAAAAGACTCCAGTCCAGCGGACAATCCCGCGGGAAAGTCCGCTCGCGTGTACGCCGCATTAGCTAATAATAATGCACCTAATCTAACCGCTTGTGGGCGATTCACCAAAAAATCCCTTGTCCAAAAAAACAAAGGGACCCTGGCAATTTTAGCTTCAGCATTTTAGTAACTAGTAAGTCTGGAATTATGGTATTAAATGTTGAACTATAATAAACAAACAGCATTCTCACATACAGTATCTCACAAAAGTGAGTACACCCCTCACATTTTTGTAAATATTTTATTTTATCTTTTCATGTGACAACACTGAAGAAATTACACTTTGCTACAATGTAAAGTAGTGAGTGTACAGCTTGTAACACACAGCCATTAATGTCCAAACTGTTGGCAACAAAAGTGAGTACACCCATAAGTGAAAATGTCCAAATTGGGCTCAATTAGCCATTTTCCCTCCCAGTGTCATGTTACTCATTAGTGTTACAAGGTCTCAGGAGTGAATGGGGAGCAGGCGTGTTAAATTTGGTGTTATCACTCTCACTCTCTCATACTGGTCACTGGAAGTTCAACATGGCACCTCATGGCAAAGAACTCTCTGAGGATGTGAAAAAAAGAATTGGTGCTCCACATAAAGATGGCCTAGGCTATAAGAAGATTGCCAAGACCCTGAAACTGAGCTGCAGCGCGGTGGCAAATCCATACATCGGTTTAACAGGACAGGTTCCACTCAGAACAGGCCTCGCCATGGTCGACCAAAGAAGTTGAGTGCATGTGCTCAGCGTCATATCCACAGGTTATCTTTGGGAAATAGACATATGAGTGCTGCCAGCATTGCTGCTTAGGTTGACCCTCTGCTTTCCTAGTATTTATGGACTTGAATGCTCGTCGCACCTCATGTTCTTGCACAAGAGGCGAGATGTCATTCAGACCCAACTCTGGAAAATGTGTTTCCTGAGAGTCTGTGACCTCAAAACATGCAAAGAAACTATTTAGCTCCTCAGCTAATTAAATACTTTTTGTTTTTTTTCTATGTTCTTACCCTCTCTGTGGTTAAGAATATGTTGTAGCCCTTATTACATGTTGGCTTACCAAAAAGTATGTCCATGCACAGTATAGTATGCACTCAATACTTGGTCAAGGCTCCTTTTGCATGAATTACTGCATTAATGCAACGTGGCATGGAGGCGTCCAGCCTTTGGCACTGCTGAGGTGTTATTGAAGCCCAGGTTTCTTTGATGGCAACCTTCAGCTGGTCTGCATTGGTGGGTCTGGTGTCTCTCATTTTCCTCTTGAAAATACCCCCCAGATTCTCTATGGGGTTTAGGTCAGGTGAGTTTGCTGGCCAATCAAGCACAGTGATCATTAAACCAGGTATGGGTACTTTTGGCAGTGTGGGCAGGTGTCAAGTCCTGCTGGAAAATTAAATCAGCATCTCCATAAAGCTGGTCAGCAGAGGAAAGCATGAAGTGCTCTAGAAATTCCTGGTACTACATTTTGGGTTTTCACTAGCTGTAAGCCATAATCATCAAAGTTAAAAGAAAGAAATGCTTGAAATATATCACTCTGTGAGTAACGCATCTATATAAAATATATGAGTTTCACTTTTTGAATTGAATTACTGAAATATATTAACTTTTTGATGATATTCAAATTTTCTAAGCTGCACCTGTATATATAGGATTCAGATGGTGGACTGGGATGCAACCCAGGAAGTGATAGATGGGAAAGGGATATTGTCATGGTTATGCAGTAATCTTCCCCATGTTTGCTTACCTCTCCTCATGTGTTCAGACTAAGAGGCCAGCCAGTCACACCTGGTGGTTTTTATAACCTCTCCTCTAAGCATGGCTCCACCCCAGGCCCTATCAGGGAAACATATATTAACCTGTGCACTGCAAGCCAGTGGTGCTGATCAACCATTGTGTATCCATGGTGTGTTCGGCTTCCTGCTTCCTGCTTCTTGCTTGCCGCGTGCTCTATGTTTGTCTCTGTTACCGACCTTGGCGTGTTCTCAACGATTCCTGTCTGCTTGTGACCTTGACCCTTTGGCATGTCCCCGACCATCCCTGTCTGCCTGTGACCTTGAACCTTTGGCGTGTACTCTGTTGTTCCTGTCTGCTAGTTGCCCTGACCTCTGCCTTATCCCCTTACTATCCTTGTCATTCCAGCCTGCTGCTTCATTCTCCTGTAGTCTACTGTGAGCGTGAGCTGTGAGACTCTGGGGGTCGCGACCTGGAGCCAGACTGCAGCGAAGTCCGTCCTCACCACTAGAGGCTCTGGCGAACACCTGCTGGCTCTTAGACTCCGCGCCCTGGGGAATCTATGCTCTAGCTCCCACTGGGATCTGTGTTAGTGATCCAGTAGACCTGTGTCCTGAATCTCCCTGGGTACAATCCGCAGCAGTCAGTCCTAAGGTCCACTACCTAGCGGTGCACTTCCGATTCCTACAGAGTGCACCTGTCACCTGGTCTCAGGTGACCTGACAGATATACATCCCCAGTAGAGCCCATAGGTGAGCAGAAAAGCCAGCAGCACATGTGAATGGGATCACAGATATAGCAGAACCACTGCAGCAAGGAGGTAAGAATTTCACAAATAGAAACCTGCAGGCTAGACTGTGACACTATGTGGGGCTCCTTCAATCCTAGCCCTGGGTTATATGCGGGACTTTAAAGTGTTTGTAACCCTAAAAAAAAGAGAGATCCTGTTCCCTTATAGCAGGTTAAACAGCACAGTGTTACTGTTGTCTAACCTGCCCCTCTCCAAGCTGTAAAATACCTGGTTGATCCTGCCTGGTTCTGCCCTCCTCCCGGTAAACTGACCACGGTTTATCATGGCTGCTGAGCCCTGACACCTTGGTCAGGTTACATGCCTCCGTCATTCGCAGCTCTGCTCTCTCCCCCTCCCTCCCTGCCTGTCAGCTCCGTGTGTCTGCCCCCTCTTGCCACTATTAGTAGAAACGAAAAGTAAAAAAATTGTCCCTGCCCCTCTGTTTTATCTAGGCATAACACACTCTGTAAGTTTTTTTTTTTTTTTTTTTAAACAAAGCCTGTATATACCCTTTTTTCAGATATATTCAGCCAGGTCACTTGACTCCCAGAAGCTCTCCTACTCCAATCCAGGGCTATAACGGGAGGGGCTGAGTAGCCTACGGGACCTCCCCAGCTGACATCAGAGGGAGATCTCAGCCCCTTCTGCTGTAGCCCTGGATCGGAGTAGGAGTCACGTGACCGGTCTGAATATAGCTGGAAAAGGGTATTTACATGCTTCATTTTAAAAAGCCACTTACAGAGTGTGTTATGCCTTGATAAAATAGAGGGGCTGGCAGTGAATTTCTGTTTAAAGGTAACAGCCACTTTAACTTCTGACCAAGCCAATATTTAAGTGTATCAAGAATTGAAATTGAAGCACCACACCACTGCTAAGAGGTCCAGATACAACTTAAAAGTCAGGGGTGCAATACAAAAAGTAGAGCTTTCCCTCTTTCATGTAAAGATAGCGCTTGCTCCCCGGCCCCTGCTCCCACATGCAGGCGCAGTGGTCACTACACAGACCTCCCAGATGAAGCGACGCCGGATGAAAAGTGGGCCCCATCGCCCCACTCTCTCTCTCCATCTCCCAGTCCTCCCTGTGCAAGTCCTGCAAAAGCCTGGATGAGACTGGACTGTGACCCAGCAGACATACTGGTGAATACTGGTGAATTCATCCATCGCCATCATACAATGCTTTACATGCCTCAATTGCTTCCTTCCCTACCTCTAACCAGCCTGTTATGGAAAAATGTTTTTAAAAGGAATGCTGTTATTCTTATGCCGCGTACACACGAAGGGACTTTTCCCGGCGGACCTAAGTCCAGCGGACAATCCGCTGGACTTTCCAGCTGGGTCCGCTGGACTAAAAAGCGAACGGACTTGACCACACACGATCACGCAAAAAGTCAGACGGTTCACGCGATGACGTACAGCACGTACGACGGGACTAGAAAACGAAAAATACTAGAAAAATACTTGCTACTGAGCATGCGTCCTTTTTGGTCCGCCGGACCATACTACACACGGCCGGATTGTCCGCTGGACTGCCAAGTCCAGCGGATAATTTTAAAACAAAACTTAAAACTTTAGTCCGCCGTACTTTGGCCAAAAAAAGTCCGCCGGCGCCCACACACGAGGGGATTATCCGCTCGACTTCGGTCCAGCGGATAATCCCCGGGATAGTCCCTTCGTGTGTACGCGGCATTAGTCTACCTGTAAAGTGGCCGCTGGCCACCTGTGATTGCTCCACAGAGAGCCAAAATGGGGATCTGTCAATGTAAACAGACAGATCCCCATTCTGACAGGGGGGGAGAGAGCTCTGCTGTTCCTAGTGATCAGGAACAGCATTCTATCTCCTCCTCCAGTTAGCCCCTTCCCCCACATTTATAAACACCTCCCAGAGAACAAATTTAACCCTTTGATCGCCCCAGTGTTAACCCCTTCCCTGCCAGTGACATTTACACGAAAACCAGTGCATTTTTTTTAGCTCTGATCGCTGTGTAAATGTCAATGGTCCCAAAAAAAGTGTCAAAAGTGTCCGATCTGTCCGCCGCAATGTCGCAGTACTCGCTTGAAATCACTGATCACCACCATTACTAGTAAAAGAAAATTAATAATAAAAATGCGATAAATATATCCCCTATTTTGTAGATGTTATAACTTTTGCACAAACCAATCAATATTATTGTGATTTTCTTTACCAAAAATATGTAGAAGAATGCATATTAGCCTAAACTGATGAAGAAATGTATTTATTTATTTATTTTTGGATATTTATTATAACAAAAAGTTAAAAATATAGTATTTTTTTTCAAAACTGTTGGTCTTTTTTTGTTTTTAGCACAAAAAATTAAAACTGCAGAGGGGATCAAATACCACCAAAAAAAAATCTATATTTATAGGGAAAAAATTACAATTGTCAGTTAAAGCAACGCAGTGTCGTATCGCAAAAAATGGCCTGGGGGTAAAGTGGTTAAAGGGGAACGGCTGTCTGTTTACATAATTTGTAATAAAAACATTTTTGCCGTTCTGAGGCTTCCCTCCAACCACTTTGCATATTATTTTATATATACTGTGATTCTGTACTTGCCAAAAATGCTGCAGAAATCTCCTTCCATTGAGTCTGACTGCAACCATTTTAACTGTGGGCAGCTGAAGCTGCTGCCTGTTCACTTCCTGGATTTACATAGACACACAGAGGCACACCTCCAGCTCTGCAGCTCTCATTGGCCCTCCTATGACTCGTCCCCCCTCCCTTCCTGGTATGCTCTCAGGAGAGTTGGAGAGAGAGAGCTGTGCATGATGTCATAAGCCTAGGCTTTTTACCAGACAAGAAACAGGAAGTGAGCTGTATAAAGTATTTACTGGCAGAAAATGTAATAGATGGAAAGATGAAAAAATTACAGAAGTTCAACTTTAAAGAGGTTCTGCACACACTTTTTTTAGTAAATCTCTTTGCCTTCCAAATCTGGCAAAGAGTACTAAATGGCCATTTTTTTTTTTACTTACCTTGTAGATGCTGCCGGTCGTTCCTCTTTCTCTTCGGGGGTGGGCGGGGTCTGGCGGGGATCCTCGTCATGCCGCACTGTCCCCTGGGATCTGGTGTCATTCATCTCAGGAGTCAGTGCGGCCATTGAGCCGAAATCTCGCGAGATTTCAGCCATCGGCTGGATGACCGCAAATCTCGCGAGATTACGGCTCGATGGCCGCAAATCTCGCGAGATTACAGCTCGATGGCCGCAAATCTCGCAAGATTACGGCTTGATGGCCGCAAATCTCGCGAGAGTTCGGGTGGGATTTGCGGACGTGATCCTTGTAACAAGGAAGTGACTGCTTGTGGGCTTCAAATGCCCACAAGCAAGATGACATCAGCCGGGAATTAGTTTTTTAAACTATGGATTAGATGGAAAAACGGACCTGGATAACAAGCATCATCACTACAAGTGAGTATGATGTTTGGCCAAAAAAAGTCCGCCGGCGCCCACACACGAGGGGATTATCCGCTCGACTTCGGTCCAGCGGATAATCCCACGGGATAGTCCCTTCGTGTGTACGCCACCAAACTCAAAATGAAAAAAATGTGATTTGGAAATTCTGAGCATAAAAATAAATAAAAATTTGCATAAAAATAAATAAAATTTGAGTTCCAGTCCACCATGGATTCCGGAAGTTTGAGGTTCCTATTCCCGGCTTAGAAGGGCCAATAATGGGTGCTTTGTTATGGTCCAGCCCAGGTTGTCATACTCAAACCCCCTTATTATAAAAGGGGACCCTGGAGTCAAGTTTTAGCATTATATAAACAGAAAAGCAACCAGAGATTGCACCACAACAGGTCAGCAGCTAAACAGTATAATGAGAAACTGTAGTCTGCCAAATATAAAATGGGGATTCTTTATTCAGCATTCTATTATCACCATAATACAACTTCTCAACATCATCATTCTCCAAAATGTGACTGATAATGCATCATATGTAATTAAATACTTGTCATATACATCAAACGTTGAAAAAAAATGTATAGGCAGGAGTGTGTCTTTAACTAAATGGAGCGTTTTTCATGTCTGACATGTTATCCATCATTGCTTCAATAGTGGGACAATTTCAGTCAAGTGGTATTCTACCATATATTTTTATTGTTTGATGTATACGACAAATATTAAACTGCATGTGATGTATTATTAGTCACATTTTGCAGAGAAATTACATTAAGAAGTTTAATTTTGGTTAGAACAGAATGCTAAATAAAGAACTGAAACTTTATATGGTTCACCATCATGGCTGCTTATTATACTGCATAGTTACTGACCTGTAGTAGATTTTATTTTTTTATTATTCATTTATTGTATGTTACTTACCCACCAACTCCTTGCCTTTTTTAGTGGCTTTCTTTTATTTATTTTTTTATTATTTTATTTTACTTTTTGTAAACTGTTTTTATTTAAAAATAAACAGTTAGAGAAAAAAGTAAGGCTTTCTATTAATTAAGCTTTAAATGATAACTACAATTTTGTTGAAAAAATACAGCAAATAGTAGAAAATAATATACAATTGCTATGCAAGCCATTTTGTAATAGAGGCTGGGTTCACACTGTGTGCAGATGCGGCTGACAGCAAGGGCCCGGTGCGTCCCTGTTCTCCGTTTCAGAGACGGATCAGAATTCGGACCTGAAATTAAGCCAAAGACATACAGGACCCTTGTGCAATCTTCTCCGTGACCTGCCCCAGGGCTGCATGAACCGGGTCCATTGAGAGCCGGTCACACTTTCCTGTCATGCGAATTGGATGCAGTGAAACCTGCATTCAATTTGCATCAGTGTGATTCAGTGTGATTCCCACCGCACTGCAAATCACATGCGATGTCTCTGCAATGTGAATTCAGCCATACAGATAGTATGGCTGAATTTGTATTGCATTCGGACCAAACTCGCACAGGACCCTTTTCTTGGTCTGCAGCAGAATCTGGTTGCATGGGTGTTCACACCCATGCGATCTGATTCCTGTCCGAATTTGCAGATCACACTGCGATATGCCAACTGATTTGGGGGTGCCATTAACTTTTAATTGACTCTTCCAGCAGTTCGCATAGGGCAGTGTGAACTGCCACCGGAAGACATGTGATGCGGGAACCTGCAGTGGATTTGCAGGGTTCCTGCATCGCAGCAGTTCTGAACCGGCCCTTAATAGTATTAAAAATTACCTTTACTTTCATTCTGCAGCTGCAGTAATTTTTTGTAAAATTAAATGCTATATGGCAACTGGTTTTGCTGGACATAAAGCAATACACATTTTTTTTATACTCTGTATCATTATTCCAACTATCCCACTTATACTTACCAACCTCCACCACCACCACCTAGATCTTTTTTTAGCAGAGAGTCCTAAACAAAAAGGGAAAGAAAAAAAAAAAAGAAAAGAGGGAGCAGAGGAGGAAGGAGAAGCAGGACCAAAAAGGAGGAGGTATTAAAAACTAGTAGGATTTGCAATTTAAATATGGTGGAGTTATCCACAAAGGAGTTATCCTTGTTAAATAAGGGGTTTAAATATGCTTCTCCACGGAAATTAAACAAATTAAACAAATTTACAACATTCATTGATATCAATAAGTATGTGAGGAAGTTAAATATTAAAAGAGATTTTCTTAATAATCCCAGATCACCCCTATCCCAGGGGAATCTTGAGGGTATGATACACACTAGATTGTCTAATGGTTCCACATTCAACCCTCCGGGTGCCCTCAATCTGAATATTTTATTTTTTAGGGACCTTATAAGGGACCTTAAGGGTTTTCATATTAGGAATAGATCAGACACCTCTGTACAAGATAGTGTTCGTACCCTTTGCGAAAATAAAAATGTAATAATACGCCCTGCAGATAAGGGAGGAGGAATTGTGTTATTGGATAAATCAGACTATCAACAAGAAATTAACAATCTGTTGGCAGACAGAGATACCTACCAGATTTTGAAAGTAGATCCTACCAGGGCATATAAAATAGCTTTGGAACGGTTAGTTAAAGGTGCCTTTGAGGATGGTATTTTAAATAATAAAGCAAGATCTTATCTAATCCCTCAATCCCCAAGAATTCCAGGGATTTACAACCCCCCAAAAATTCATAAGTCAGTAGACCCCCAGGTCGCCCCATAGTCAGTGGGATTGGGTTTGTGACTTCCAAAGCGGGGAAGTACATAGATTCTTTCCTACAGCCGCTAGTGACTAACCCACCAGCATATCTAGAAGACACTAAGGATACAATAATAGCTTTAAATGAGATGACAGTGGTGGAAGATTGCATACCTATAACTGCAGACGTATCTTCACTCTATACCATAATTTCCCACAATGAGGCTCTTGAATCTGTCAAATTTTTCATAAATGATAATTATGATATACCAAGATCTCAAAAGAAATTTTAGTTTAGCTTTACTTAGTTTTGCATGGGGCATAATTATTTCTGGTATGACAACCAATTTTTCTTGTAACAAACAGGTGTGGACGTGGGGTCCAAATTTGCTTCCAGTGTGGCCAATTTGTTTATGGCTCACTGGGAGGAAAAGGTTACTTTTTGCACACCAAGGAGAGAGCTCATTTTCTGGCATCGTTATATCGATGACGCATTGTTCATTTGGAAGGGTACAGAGGACACATTGTTTGCGTTTATGGAAGAACTAAACGCTAACCTTTTAGGTATTACATGGAATTAGGAGTTCATTCATACTGAAGCTAATTTTTGGGATATTGTTATAATGAGAAACAGGTTTAGTACTAAGATTTTTTTTTTTTTTAAACGGATAGGAATAGCTATATTCCATGATCCAGTTGCCACCATCCTAATTGGCTCTCCGGTATTCTGAAGAGCCAATTTTTGAGGATCAAGAGAAACTGTTCTGATGTTAATTACTTTTTAAGGCATTCTGAGGGGATTAGGCAACAATTTGTAGAAAAAGGGTATCCAGAGGATATCTTGGATGCCACCATTCAGCAGGTTGCTTCATTGGATAGGGAGAATATCTTGGCCCCTAGGGACAAATCTGGTAATGAGGGTGGATTTGAATGGTCCTTCCACACTACTTAATCCAGTCAGCATAGAGTTGTCAATAAATGACTTAGAAAACACTGGAGAGTATTGAAGAATGATGAGATTTGGGGTCCTGCTCTTCCTGAACAGCCGAAAGTTGTTTATAGGAAAACACCTTGACTTAGACACCTCATAGCTCCAAATGTGGTGGAACCACCAATTAGGCCCGCTCTTTTCGAAAATGTAAAAGGTTTTTTCCCCTGTTGCAATTGTCCTATATGTAGATGCATGGGCTCCAACTCTATTAGGACTGCAGATATCTCATCTACAGTTACAGCTAAATCATACCAAATAGAAAACTTCATATCATGTAAGTACGAAGAATGTACTATATCTATTACAATGCAGTTGCGGTAAACAATATGGGGGAGGACAAAATGAGCATTGCACATTAGAGTGGGTGAACACTTGGCAAATATTAAAAAGGGTTTTCCTAAGCACAACCTATCCAGACATTTTGCTTTAAAACATGGAAAAGATCCATCTCAAGTGAAGGTGGTAGGAATTGAAGTCGGTATACCCCATTGGAGGGGTAGTAATATAGTCTGACATATATCCAGGTGAGAGTCTTGCTGGATATATGAATTAAGATCAACCACAGGGGTTAAATGTTGATTGGGATATAAACAGTTTTATAATTAACAGCCAAATGTCCGCCAATTCATCTGGACTTTTTTTTACTTATGTCATCTTTTATATATACATTTTTACATATTTTTAGATATTTTATATGTTTAATAATTAATTCTAGTATATATAGTTTCAATTATTGGATAGATATTTGTTGCTAATATATAATGCTTTTAGTAGATGATATAATCACTTAATTGTTGTGAATTTGTTTTTAGAGTGCATTTTTATAGGTATATACTGCAGTATATAAGAATAATAACAATCCTGATGAACTTGTAGTATGCAGATCAATTGTATGTGCAGTGCAAACAGCAATACATTCTATCATTGGTATGGTTGCTGCAACAGAGCACAGTGGATCCTCAGGAAGATGGCCGCAATGGGATGAAGTTTGGACTACAACAATATGGCAATGTGGTTCATGATGGTTTTGAATACCATTATGTTGGTTACGCTGCCCTTTAGTGTTCAGCACCAATTTTATATATAAGGATGTGATGTGAGCACCGCTGACCCTTACTGCCTCCCAGAAGAAGTCCCATTGGACAAAACGTATGTCAGGCTAGGCAAGTGAAAAATCTGGTGCAGCTGTGCATGGTAGCCAATCAGCTTCTAATTTCAGCTTGTTCAGTTAAGCTTTGACAAGAAAATCTGGAAGCTGATTGGTTTCTATGCAGAGCTGCACCAGATTTTACACACTTTAGTTTTAGTCATTCAACCCCAATGACTTTTGTAAACCCTGTCTCTGCAGTACTAACACTGACTGAAAGAACAAGGAGGAAATAGGGAGGGTCTAGCTCGGGGGCGACTTGAAAGACATCTGTGCGGGTTAATGCACAGATGTCTATTGAAATCACCCCCGAAGTTGCCAAAAGTGCAGGAACTACTTTTGGAAATCAGTGTGGAGCCGCAAAGTCGGTGTCGCACCCATTAGGACTCTCCTATTGCCAGCAATAGGCTACGATTTGACATGCAATTTGACCTGTCTAGTTGCATGTCAAATCGTGCTGATGTGAACAATGTAGCGCCCCCTCACCAAATGTAGAACTGAGTACAGTGTGCAGCTGGGCCTGTGGTGTCAGGGGGCAGAAGAGAGAGGTCTCACATAAAGAGGGTCAGCCTTCTGCTCTCCTCCTGTCTGGACTCATAGAGTCAAATTTGAGTAGAGGTAACCAATCCGATATAAAGTGTCATAGTGTGATTTATTTTCCATTTAAGCATGCCTCTGCTCTTGGGGACATACTCAGGTTTAGAATCCCCTGAAAGTAGCCTGAATACAGTATTGAGCTATATTGTTCTTGATCTCAGTTATCACCCTCTAGTTGCATTACTTGAATATATACTGTTATTGTCTGTTACCCTTTTCCACAGAAAGATTGCAGTAAAGACAATGTCTGCGTTTTATCATAACGTGTGTGGTTTCATTGGTCCTTGCACTACTGCCATGTGTGCCAGAGGGGCTGAGGCTATTTTGGGGTTGAGAGGCAGAGTACGGAACTGAACATACTTAAGCGGCTCCTGCGGGGGTAGCGCTACACATGTATCAGTACAACCAAGGTACAATCAAGGACAGTGAATTTTGCAAACTCGCACGAGAAGCCGCTGCCAACCCAGGGTTTGGGATCAGTACCAGAGTTTCCGCCCAACACGTGTCGTCCAATGGGACGTTATCAAGGAGTTATTTACACTAATGCATGTATGTAGCTTTACAGAAGAAGACCCACTTCAGTGAGGCATATGTGTTCAGTCGGCGCCAATGGGTAAAGAAGTAATAGAGGATGCTTAAAATACTGGGATGCCATTAAAGTTTGTGTGTGTGTGTGTGTAAAGGCAGGCATCCCAAAACTTTTGGTAATATAGTGCTAATCAAACAAGGAAATAAATCTTACCCCTATAGACCATGGTTGGCTTAGAAATAAATACATTTGACGTCTTCCTCACCCTCCCACCCATCACTTATCCTCTCTTGCCCTCTGGATGCTCCCTTGGCCATATTTTTTTTTTAAATATAATGTACATACTTTTTTATAGATGTATTCTAGCCCAGTCATCCAATGCCCAAGTTTCTCTTCCACCTCACCTCTTTTCTGCCCTCAGGAGATGCCTCAGTTTTGCAGAGAGCATGTAGAAAACAGTGCTGAAAAAATATATTTAAAAGGAAAAGTGCAGCCAAACCTCATTTGGCTGAACTTCTCCTGTGGATCACAGGAGTGCAGTTTGTTTTGCACTCCTGTGACCCATTTTCAGCTGACAGCGGGCTGAAGCCTGCTGTTGGCTGATGTCACAGAGTCGGTCCAGGCTGGGAAAAGATTGCAACCATATGATCGGGATCCACCCAGGAGCTTGAACCTGCACCTGGCTCATCCTCTCAGTGAGCCGCTGAGAGTCTGAGCCAGCCGATCCCGCCCCTTCCACATAGGTAAGTGTAGTATATTATATCTAATATATATATATGTATACATATATATATATATATATATTATATATATACATATTTATATATATATGTAGTGTTTTTTATGTAGTTCGTATAGGCATTCTATTTAGGCATTCTAAGACAAATTCATTATGCAAGAATATAGATTGGGGATTCAAGTCTATTCTACACCTCAAAAGGGTGTCCAGGTGTCATCTCTTAATCTAATCAGTAGTCGCACACATCAAAGACAATGTTATCTGTTACCCTTTGATGTGTAAATCTTATGCAAGTTGTGTGTGTGAGGAATAGCCTTTTAATCTAGTATTTACTGATGGTAATTAGAATTGAGGGGGGTATTCATGGTAAACATTTGGTTGACCCCCCCCCCCCCCCAGTGTCAGATCAGTATATGAGAAGACAGGCAGGTTGTCAGCTAGTCTAGAGAGAAAGATGGTCTGAGAGAAGAAGGCATAGGTACAAGAGGAAATATTCGTTGTCATGAACTCTGTTGGATTTTGTCGTCTGTAAGAATGTTCTGTTTTGGAAGTCAATAAAATCTCTCTCTGGGAGAATCGGGTTTTGCTGCGGAGACAATACTTTTAATAACCATATACCATCTACGAGGAAAGAACGATTATATTAGATCACTACATTGGTGCCGTTCAAGCGACCAGAAGAGCATTTTCAGGACTTTGTATTAGAAATCGTGGTGATAACAATCCGTGAGTTGGACAGAAGTCTGATGGAGACCCAAGACCTGTGCTGTGACTCTAACGTCTGGTTGTGACATAAGAGAGTCTGATCTACAAAATCAAACAAGTTTGGAACCCCAGAATTATTCTCTGGAGACTGGAAACGAAGAAAAAGGACTGTATCGTGTACCAGAAGACCTGAGCTGGAAGCTGAAGGAGTAATTAATGCGGTGAGTAAAATATTTCTCTCTTTTTAAATTATTAATAATATAGTAAAAATGCTTACTCAGTGTGAAGCTAGTGTCAGTACTGATAAAGTTAACAGATGGGTGTTAAAATGTATTAAGCGTCATGGCGGTCCTTATGAAGTGCCAGAAAAATATAAGCAGACATGGACTATGATGAATGAATTTTTAGAGAAAACTGTTTTTGATAGCAAAATTTCAGAAAGTAAAAGAAAAGGTTGTATTGTACAGGGCTTGTTATCTTGCTGTTTAACAATGGAAAGTTCGTTGAAGGATAAGGTTGAGGAAATTACCCAGTTACAGAGTGCAGTTGATAATAGCAACAAGGTTTGTCAGAGGTTACAAAACCAATCAGAATCTGAGACTGTAAATTTAAAATTGCATGCAGTCACCATTGGGGAAGCTCTGCTTGAGAAGTCTAAACGTTGTAATGAATTATCAGAGGAAAATGAGAGATTGAAATTAAGAATTATGGAATTAGAGAAGAGATCTCAGGAATGCAGATATGCATCGAATCGTGGATTCAGCAATCTGCAGCAAAATGCAAATACAAACATTCTATCAAATGAAACAGAACCTCATATTAAATCTGATAATTCATTGCCAGCCGCACCCACTGTGACCACCCAGCCGCACCCAGCTGCAGTGACCACCACAGTGCCAGCCGCACCCACTGTGACCACCACAGTTTATAACAATAATAATAATGCAGGTGAAGTTCAGCTTGTAATGAGGCCTTTGAAACAAAAAGAATTAGATGCAATTCTTAAAGAAATAGGAATGATTCCCTGCCATGATTTAAACAGATTTTTAAAATGGTTTTGTGACTTGCAGAATGTCAGAGATATGTACAATCTCAACCCATCTGATTTAGACAGAGTTATGCAACATTCTATAGGAAATAGTCTTTGGGTGAGAATTAAGCAGATCTGTACTCAGCCAATGAGGACAAGGGACATATTGATGGAATTGTTATGTGTTTTGTATGGTGTACGTTCTGATGTTACTGTTCATGGGAAGATCAAACAAATGAAAAGCGAATCTCCCTACGAACTGTCAGAAAGGGTAAAATCTATTATGGAAATATTGGTCAGTAATAATCTTGCATTTGAGCATGGTGGCTTGTTACATATGAGTATATTTCTACATGCTTTGCATGAAGATATTAGACAAAATATTTTACTAGTTACCCCAAATCCTCATGATTTAAAAGACGTATTGTTGAAAGCAGACAATTTATGGAGAAAGTCAAATGAGCAAGCTGTCAAGATTGATTTAGCCACATTGTTTAGGACAGATACTGAACATAAAGATCAAAAGATAATGTCTTATGATAACAATCAAAGAGGGGACACCAGGTCAAATATAGGTGATATTAATATGAAAAGCAGAGCTGACCAAAATCATAATAAAAAAGTATCTAAGGCTTGGATACCATTTTCTCAGTTAAAACAGAAATATGACCACTTGAAGATTGAGTACGATAAAATGAAAATGGAACATAACGCATTGCTGGGACAGCTAAACAGATTACATTATCCAGATCTGTTTTTGAATACAAATGACATTTCTCTAGCAGTGGGGGTGGTTTAGTTTCAACCTGTGGATGTGTAAATAGTCCTTTGTTTTGACTTCAAACAGTGTTTAAGGACCTTGCTAATTAGTTTTGTTGGAGAGTTTTTTTGTCTTTCAGATATATTGGAGATTCTGCATGTAAATAGCATGTGAACTGCAAGCTGAAATTTCTGGCTAGTGGGGGAGAAACGCTGAATAAACAATATCATGGACTCTCTCAATATTCATCAAGCAATGGACATTTTTTTTTTTTGGAACATAAATTTTTTTTTTGTCAATGGACTTTTCCCTATTTTTTATTTTTCACCCTTTCCCAGTTTTATTCTTCAAGCCCTATTTTTTTAATTTTTTAATTTAATTTTTTTTTATTATGTTTTATTTCTTGAACTTTATCTTAAAACCAGAGCGAAACATTTAAACCAAAAATAATTTTCATGTTACATTACATGTTGCATATTACATATTGCATATTGATCTATATATTTGCCATCTAAGGTGAGATGCTGCACAATGGCTTGGCATAGCATAAATTATAGTATGTTGGGTGGTTTTCCTAAATTTATAAGAGGGGTGAGTGAAGTTCATCACTCCAGTCATGATTTGAAACTTTGTTGAATCAGTCATTAATATTATTGACATATGGATGAAAAAAAGACCTAACTTTACTGGCAAGATTTTCCACTGCTGCTTTGTCTGGATAGAAGATCTGATAAACGCTGATGTCAAGCTGATTCTATCTGAAAGTGGGGGATTATATATGGATTATATGGATATATGAATTATAGATTGGTATATAGATTGGTATACCATTCAGGTGGAACTATGGACTGAATGATTCAAGCAACTGCTCTATTAAGGATGGAAATGAGGAGTCGGCCTACAGCAAATTACAAAGTACAGCAATAGCAGTTTTTTTTTTTTTCAGCCTTTTGAACTTGAAAATGAGAGCTGGTACATGGATGGTTCTTCTTACTATAAAGATGGAAGTAGAATTTCGGGATTTGCTGGTGTTTGTGCAAAAGCATCTTTAAGAAAATGAAAACCTTGAGCCTGGAGAGGAATCCTGGAGTTATGTGGATCGGAGCTCCCAGCACACCAAGTCTACTTTCAATGAGAGTTATGATGAAGTTGAAAATTGAAGAATGAACTGCGACATCCGCTCGTTTTTGTGCAATATTCAAGATCTTGATGTGATATAATAAGGATGTTTACCGAATCCTTTTCCAGTCATGGTCTAAAGCTATATTATCTAATGACTGTTTCATGGGGATATTTTAGAGGCTGGTGAAGAGAGATGTAACCAGTTTCAACTTTATATTTCATATGAGCCATTGTGAAGCATCCAATACATCAAGTCGGTAATGCTATGTTTGTTGCTCGATTTATGGGTCAGTTCTAGTAGTTAGAACGACCCAAGTGGGGGTATATGTAGTATATTATATCTAATATATATATATATGTATACATATATATATATATATTATATATATACATATTTATATATATATGTAGTGTTTTTTATGTAGTTCGTATAGGCATTCTATTTAGGCATTCTAAGACAAATTCATTATGCAAGAATATAGATTGGGGATTCAAGTCTATTCTACACCTCAAAAGGGTGTCCAGGTGTCATCTCTTAATCTAATCAGTAGTCGCACACATCAAAGACAATGTTATCTGTTACCCTTTGATGTGTAAATCTTATGCAAGTTGTGTGTGTGAGGAATAGCCTTTTAATCTAGTATTTACTGATGGTAATTAGAATTGAGGGGGGTATTCATGGTAAACATTTGGTTGACCCCCCCCCCCCCCAGTGTCAGATCAGTATATGAGAAGACAGGCAGGTTGTCAGCTAGTCTAGAGAGAAAGATGGTCTGAGAGAAGAAGGCATAGGTACAAGAGGAAATATTCGTTGTCATGAACTCTGTTGGATTTTGTCGTCTGTAAGAATGTTCTGTTTTGGAAGTCAATAAAATCTCTCTCTGGGAGAATCGGGTTTTGCTGCGGAGACAATACTTTTAATAACCATATACCATCTACGAGGAAAGAACGATTATATTAGATCACTACAGTAAGTATGATTTATTTTTATTTTGAAATCACAAACTTCTCTTTTAATGCTAAATCCCCTTTAAATATTTAAAGCAGGAGATTGGCTTGAAGAAAGATTTCAGGAAGATAGATACTTTAGTGTTGCCTCCACAATGTGGAATTGTTGAGAATGAAGATTTTATTTTTATGGCCCCATAAGTCTTTAAAGCTTTAAATGGGTAAAATAATTATTCTTATAGAACAATAAAACTCAGCAGCAAATTTGTTTTGCAACTGTAAACATTACTTTCGAAAACAACTTTGGTTAATCTATTGGGGTCACTGCATAAAATACTGCGCCCAGCCAACCAACCAGAATTTATAAAGGCATGTGCGCTTTTAATGTCTGTGAGAACCTTATGACAAATAAATTTGCCTTTCCAGTAAAACCAGGGAAGCGTAGTTGTTAGCTATGCTAAGGTTAAGTAATGCTCTTCTCTGTAAAATGTAAGAGATTTTTGAATCGGGTAAAATAAACCCTTTTTAAAGCATTATAAAAAAAAAATGTAAAAGTCGTAGAGCTTTGTACAGCATTGTACTTACTATGTCAAACGGTCACAAACCTAGACAATTAAAGCTGCACATATGATGGAAACATAGAAGAAGAGGAGTAATCCAAGCAATTAATTGGAATATTGGATGAGACTTAAAGAGGTAGTAAAGCCTGCTTTGTTATTTTTACCTACAGGTACGCCTATAACAAGGCTTACCTGTAGGTAGAATGAATATCTCCTAAACGTGCACCGTTTAGGAGATATTCAACCTGCATGCAGCCAGTGACATCACTGGCGCATGCGCTCTGAAGTTCCGAACCTTGCCGGAACTTCAGAGCTTCGTGCCGAAACCGCGGTCTCCCATGCGCACGTGCGGGAGGGACGTCATCGCTGCTCCGGCCAATCACCCAGCCAGAGTGTGCAAACCTGGAAGAAAGACCGGGAGGAGATGTCAGCCCTCTCAGCAGTAGACAAGTGCGAGTAGTTTCGTATGAATCGGAAATTCGTACGAATTTTTCGACATTCGTACGAATCCGAATTACGAATTTTTACGAATACGAATTCTGTACGAAATTTTGTTTACGAATTTCGGATCCAAATTATCCGAATCCAAACTACCAAATGACGAATTTCAACTAATATGAAAGAAATTTTAGCGGATATAACGAATGATTCGAATGAATTCGAGATTAAGTATAACGAATTTCGACACTCTACGAATAATAACGAATTATCCAAAAACGTATTAACGTTACATAACACAAGTCTATTGTCTATTGTTCACCAATCACTCAGAGGAAGTACGAAATATGAAATTTCGTATTTGTAAATGAAATTTCGTATTTCGTACTTCCTCTGAGTGATTGGTGAACAATAGACAATAGACTTGTGTTATGTAACGTTAATACGTTTTCGGATTATTCGTTATTATTCGTAGAGTGTCGATATTCGTAACGATTCGTAACGATATTAACGATTCATACGAAATTCGTATTTCGTACGAAATTCGTATTTCGTACGAATCCAAATTAAATTTCGTACACGAATTACGAATTACGATTTTTTTTTATACGAAACGGAACGAAACAAAACAATTTTTTTGACGGCTCCCATGTCTACTCAGCAGTGACTGCGCGCTGTGGAAGGGTTTAGTTCTAAGATAAGTATTCCATAATGTGCTAGTATGTACAGGTGTTTTTTTTTTTTTTTTCACCAGCCGTCCTTTACAACCACTGGCAGATCTTCTCATTAATGCAAACTGATAGCACTGTATAGGGTCTCATTCTAAGTCTGATCGCTGTTCCAGTTACATTCACTATTTCAGCCCAGAGGAAGTGGGCAGCATTTATGCCGAAAATAAAGGTCAAACATTCCCATAGACACACTGCTAAACCTTGTGGACAGCCTTCCCAGAAGAGTTGAAGGTGTTATAGCTGCAAAGGGTGGGTCAACTCAACATTGAACCCTACAGACTAAGACTGGGGTGCCATTAAAGTTCATGTGCGTTTAAAGGCAGGTGTCCCAATACTTTTGGTAATATAGTGTATATGAATGAATGAATGAATGAATAACTTGTATATCGCTACAATGCGAACTGAATCGCCTCAAGGCGCTGTATTGGCGTTTGGTTGTCGAGCTTCTAGAAGAGGTAGGTCTTGAGTTTCTTCCTGAAGGCCTGATGGTTTTCTTCCATGCGGATGTTGGTTGGTAGGGCGTTCCATAGCCGTGGTCCCTGGACAGCGAATATCCGTTCCCCCTTTGATTTGTAGCGGGATTTAGGAATGAGGAGGAGATTTTGATTAGCCGATCGAAGACTGCGATTCGGTGTGTAGTGTTTTATTTTCTCGAGAAGGTATTGCGGAGCGTTTCCATGTGTGCATTTGTGGGTGAGGCAGAGGGTCTTGAATGCGACCCGATTCCTTACGTTTAGCCAATGTAGGTTCCTCAGGGAGGGGGAGATGGATTCCCAGGGTTTATTCCCTGTTATCAGTCTTGCCGCCGTGTTTTGGATAAGTTGTAAGCGCGTAAGTTGATATTGGGGTAATCCTATGTAGAGGGAGTTAGCGTAGTCCAGTCGAGAATTGATGACTGTTCCAACTACCACTGCTTTGTCCTCCTTTGGAATGAAGGGGATGAGTCTGCGTAGCAGGCGGAGCAGATGGTGAGATCCACTGACTACTGCTCCTATTTGGGCATCCATTGACATTTCTGAGTCAAAAATGACTCCGAGACTCTTGGCCTTGGTCCTAGGGGCGATGGTCTGTCCAAAGATGGTAGGAGGTGTCCAAGGGATCTTGGTTCGGGGGTTATGATTTGCATGTAGAATAAGAAGTTCTGTTTTCGATTCATTAAGTTCTAGGGAGCTAGTAGTCATCCAGTCGTCTATCATAGTGAGGCATTTTTCTAATTGCTGATGATGGTCTTTTTGTCCGGTGATACGAAAATATAATTGAGTGTCGTCAGCGTACGAGTGGAAGCAGAGGTCTGATCTTCTGATGATGTTGAGGAGTGGGCGGATGTAGATGTTGAAGAGCACTGGCGACAAGGGTGATCCTTGAGGGACTCCACAGGAGATTGCCCGGGTTTCAGAGGTGAAAGCTCCTAGTTTCACTGTCTGAGAGCGATTTCCTAAGAAGGATGCGAACCATTGTAGATCTGAGTCTGTGACTCCTGCTACTTCTGTAAGGCGGATGAGTAGAGTATTGTGGTCCACAGTATCAAACGCTGCACTGAGGTCCAACAGTACCAGGAGACATGATTCTCCGTCATCTGCTGCTTCGAGGGCATCGTCCCATATCTTCAGGAGTGCGGTTTCTGTCCCATGGCCTGGGCGGAATCCTGATTGTAGCGGGTCCAGGAGTGTGTGTGTGTCCAGGTGGCGTTGTATCTGTTGTACTACCACTTTCTCCATAATCTTGGAGATGTTGTTCAAGCTTGTTATCGGTTTGCGGTGGTTAGGGTCCCGGGGGTCGAGGTTGGGTTTCTTTAGCAGGGGTTTGATGATGCCTTGTTTGAGGGCGCCTGGAACAATCCCTTCTTTGAACGATTGATTTATGAGGTGCGTTATGGTGGGAGCCAGGATATCGGAGCATTCTTTCAGGAGTTTTGTGGGGATGATGTCAATAGAGGATGTGCTGTCTCTGAGATTTTTGATGATGTTTTTAGTGGTATCCGTGGTAATTGGGATCAGAGAAAACTTTGGTGGTTGTGGGATGTTTGTGTCGATATCGACTTTTTGCTCTGGTTGACTGCCGTCGGATGTTTTTTTCTGATCAATTATTTTCCGGATGTTGTCGATTTTATTGATGAAAAAATGTAATTCATTGCAGAAATCTTGGGTTTCATTAGCGGGGGGGTCTAAGCATGCCGGGTTCATCGACTGAGCGACTATTTTAAAAAGTTCCCGGGGGCGGTTTAAGGCCGCTGAGATGGTATTTGAGAAATAATCTTTTTTTGCTTTGAAGATTGCCTTCTGATAATTCTCTGTCAGTCCTTTGTATTTTGTGTGATTTCCCTTGGTAGGATTTCTTCTCCATGCTCTTTCGGCTCTTCTGCGTTCTTGCTTGAGTAGCGTATGATATATGTATTTATTTAGTTTGTCTTACTATTGCTCGTCAGCAGCTGTGTTTATTATCACTACCAGCGCATTTTCTATTTTTGTTGGTTAATATAATTTTCTATTATAACCCATGTCCGATTTTTTTTCGACATCTGTGTCCCATTGCATAGATTTGCCTTCACTTCCTGTTCCATAGCCAAACAGGAAGTGAGAGGAAATCCCTGCAAATTAAGAGAATCTCTTGGGGACCCCAAGGTCACCAGAACCAGTGTCCCTATTGGAAGATTTACCCTCTATTACTTTTCTGGGGACAACCCAAAATGTGTTTTTTTTTGTTTTTTTTTTTACTTTCAATTTTAATGATAATGGTAAACAGAACAAATAGAGATGATGACTTTTCTTAAAGTGGTTGTAAACTCTTACAGACCACTTTTTACTACAGGTAAGCCTATAATAAGGCTTACCTGTAGCTACCCAGGATATCTTCTAAACCTGAACTGTTTAGGAGATATCCCCTGTATCAACATGTGCCGACATCATTCGGCACATGTGCACTGTAGCAATGGCACGTTTGCGCCGTTGCTTCAGCTAGTGTGCCGTTACCGGCGGCTCTTGCACGCGTGTGCGGGAGTGATGTCATCGCGGCTCCGGAAATATCACAGCACCAGAGCCTGCAATACCAAGAAGTAATTCTGGGAGCGATGTCGCCGGCCGAAGCAGTGTACGGAGACCGATACGGGGGCTTTGATCTAAGATGAGTATTTCATAATGAGCTATTATCTGTCTAATGCCGCGTACACACGGTCGCAATTTCCGATGGAAACAGTCCGATGGGAGCTCTTCAACGGATTTTCCGACCGTGTGTATGCCCATCGGTCTTTTTCTGTCGGAATTTCCGACGGACTTTGGATTGAGAGCCTGTTCTCAATTTTTCAGACGGAAAACCTTTCTATCAGATTTTCCGATCGTGTGTATGCAATTCCGACACGCAAAATTCCGACGCATGCTCGGAAACAATTCGACGCATGCTCGGAAGCATTAAACTTCCCTTCTATAGAGCTGTCGAACGTGTTTTATGCCGCTGTGTTACAGACCGTCGGAATTTGGTGTGACCGTGTGTAGGCAAGACAGTTTGAGCGAAATTCCATCGGAATTCCGACGGGAAAACCATCAGAGCTTTTTCCGACGTGAATTCCGACCGTGTGTACGTGGCATTAGGGGGTTTTTTTTCATTCTAATCCCTCTCCACTCTATCCAAAACTAAAATAAAAAAGTTTTGTCTTTAGTTATACTTTAACCGCTTACAGATTTGGCCCCTTAATGACCAGGCCATCTTTTGTGATACGGCACTGCGTCGCTTTAACCACTTCAGAACCGGAAGGATTTACCCCCTTCCTGACCAGAGCACTTTTTACTACACGGCACTGCGTCGCTTTAACTGACAATTGCGCGGTCGGGCGACGTTGCACCCAAACAAAAATTACGTTCTTTTTTCCCCACAAATAGAGCTTTCTTTTGGTGGTCTTTCATCACCTCTGCGGTTTTTATTTTTTGCGCTAAAAACAAAAGCAACAATTTTGGAAAAAAAAGCAATATTTTTTACTTTTTGCTATAATAAATATCCCCAAAAAATATATAAAAAAACTAATTTCTTTCTCAGTTTAGGCCGATATGTATTCTTCTACATATTTTTGTTAAAAAAAATAGCAATAAGCGTATATTAATTGGTTTGCGCAAAAGTTATAGCATCTACAAAATAGGGGATAGATTTATGGCATTTTTATTATAATTTTTTTTTCTATTAGTAATGGCGGCGATCTGCGATTTTTATCATGACTGCGACATTATGGCGGACACATTGGACAATTTTGACACATTTTTGGGACCATTGGCATTAATACAGCGATCGATGCTATAAAATTGCATTGATTACTGTAAAAATGTCACTGGCAGTGAAAGGGTTAACCACTAGGGGGCGGGGAGGGGTTAAGTGTATCCTAGGGCCGTGTTTCTAACTGTCTGGGGGCGTGGCTGTGTGTGACACCACACTGATCGCTGCTCCCGATGACAGGGAGCAGACGATCAGTGTGCTGTCACTAGGCAGAACGGGAGATGCTGTTTACATCGGCACCTCCCCGTTCTTCAGCTCCGTGACACGGTCGTGGGTATCCCTGCAGCGATCGAGTCCGTGGGACTCGCAAGCATGGCCACGGAGCTTGCGGCAGGCGCACGTGCACGGCGGGAAATTCAAAGTAACGTACAAGTACGTTACTTTGCCAAGCTGTGGCATTCTGCCGACGTATATCTACAGGGGCCGGTCGGGGAAGCGGTTAAAGGGGCCGACGTACCGGTACGCTGTTTTACGTGGCCATGCCATTTTGCTGACATAAATGTGGGTGAGCCGATCGGCAAGTGGTTAAAACTGACAGGCAAACAGCTAACATCGGCAGATCCCCGTTCTTCAGCTCAGTGACACGATCGCGGGTATCCCCGCAGCAATTGAGTCCGCCGGACCCGCGAGCACGGCCGCGGAGCTCGTGGCAGGTGCGCGTGCGCGTCAGGAAATTCAAAGTAATGTACGGATACGTTACTTTGACCAGCCGTGCCATTCTGAAGACGTATATCTACAGGGGCCGATCGGGAAGCGGTTAAAGGGGCCGACGTACCAGTACACTGTTTTATGTGGCCGTGCCATTTTGCTGACATAAATGTGGGTGAGGCGGTCGGCAAGTGGTTAAAGCTGACAGGCAAACAGCTAACACACAAATTAAAAACATACTGTACATGGAAGAAAGAAAGAAGGAAGGAAAGAGAGAAAGAAAGAAAGAAAGAAAGAAAGAAAGAAAGAAAGAAAGAAAGAAAGAAAGAAAGAAAGAAAGAAAGAACGAAAAAACGAACAAAAGAAAAAAAGAAAAAGAAAGAACGAAAGAACGAAAGAAAGAAAGAAAAAAAAAGAAAGAACGAAAGAAAGAAAGAAAGAAAATGAAAGAAAGAAAGAAAGAACGAAAGAAAGACCGAAAGAAAGAAAGAAAACAACACTATTTTACACTACTGTTATTAAAATATTTTTACAGAGTTCTTGCTGCCAGAAGAGTACTCTCATCATTATCAGATTCAATAACTACAGGTTAATCTGATTAAAGATGAATTTATTCAGCAAATTCAGTGTAAGAAAGCTATCATTTAATCTTTATGTAGCATGAAAAATTAGTTGTAAAAAAAATGTACAAGATTTCAAATTAACAACTGGACCTGATAATGCTGTGCAGTGAGAAGTCTTTCCAAACTAATTTAAAATGTGTTTTTTTCTGCTATTAAAATTAAAAATATAATAATTTAAACATAAATGCTGAATAAAAAATGAAGGCCAAAATTCACAGTTATTAAAGGTAATCACTGCCTTCATTTAACAAATACTACATCGTTATAATATGCTTAATTTAACTACGTTATCATATTATGTTCCTGCATACAGTTTTTATCTATGTTTCATCTAAAGTTTTTCCAAACCCAAGAACAAAATTGGAATATACACTCACCGGACACTTTATTAGATACACATGGCAGCAACTCAATGCATTTAAACATCTAGACGTGGTAAAAACAACTTGCTGAAGTTCAAACTGAGTATCAGAATGGGGAAGAAAGATGATTTGGTGACTTTGAACGTGGCATGGTTGTTGGTGCCAGAAGGGCTGGTCTGAGTATTTCAAAAACTGCTGATCTACTGAGATTTTCATGCACAACCATCTCTCGGTTTACAGCGAATGGTCCGAAAAAGAGAAAATATCCAGTGAGCGGCAGTTGTGTGGAGTAAAATGCCTTGTTGATGTCAGAGGATAATGGGCAGACTGGTTTGAGATGACAGAAAGGCAACAGTAACTTAAATAACCACTCGTTGCACCCAAGGTATGCAGAATACCATCTCTGAACGCACAACACATTGACTCTTGAAGCAGATAAGCTACAGCTGCAGAAGACCACACCGGGTGCCACTCCTATCAGCTAAGAACAGGAAACTGAGGCTACAATTTGTACAGGATCACCAAAATTGGACAATAGAAGGTTGGAAAAACGTTGCCTGGTCTGATTAGTCTCAATTTCAGCTGTGACATTCAGATGGTAGGGTCAGAATTTGGCCTAAAAAACATGAAAGCATGGATCCATCCTGCCTTGTATCAACGGTTCAGGCTGGTGGTGGTGTAATTGTGTGGGGGATATTTGAGCATCGTTTACACACCACGGCCTCCCTGAGTATTGTTGCTGACCATGTCTGTCCCTTTATGACTACAGTGTCCCATCTTCTGATGGCTCCTTCCAGCAGGATAATGCGCCATGTCACAAAGCTCCAATCATCTCACCACTGGTTTCTTGAACATGACAAGGAGGTCACTGTACTCCAATGGCCTCCACACTCACCAGATCTCAATCCAAATACTGCGTGATGCTATCATGTCACTATGGAGCAAAATCTCTGAGGAATGTTTCCAGCACCTTGTTGAATCTATGCCATGAAGAATTAAGGCAGTTCTGAAGGCAAAAGGGGGTCCAACCCGGTACTAGCAAGGTGTACCTCAAGAAGTGACCGGTGAGCGTACATTTTAACATGTTCACGGTAGCCCATTGCATATCAAGGATACACTGGAAATAAACAAGCATTCTATATTTCAGTTAAGGAGTGAGACTTGTAATTTCCAGACTGTACTGTTATCTCAACCTATCAAGGTCACCACCAGGTTTCTTACCTTGGTAACAATAATAGCAAACTACAAAAGTGTTGTATTTTAAGGTTTGCTAAAGTTTATACATTTTCAGACTAATATGTTTAGTTTTACTTTACACATATATATATATATATATATATATTTTTATTTCATAAAATTGTTCTTATGCTAAATACGCTTCAAGAAAAACCTGAAATGTATAATCTTTCTTACATATAAACCTAGAGGGCGTGGTGTGGGAAAGGCAAGTCCTGTGTGTCTTTCCTGCACTGCACCCAAACACGTTTCCCTTGCAGGTCATGAGCAGGTGGCAATCAGTTAGGCTGGCTTCACACTGGGGCGGTGCGGGTGGTGACGGTAAAGCATCGCTATATTTAGCGCTGCTTTACCGTTGTTTTAGCCGCGGTATGCGGCTGCTAGCGGGGTGGTTTCAACCCCCGCTAACGGACAAAAAAGGGTTAAAATCCACCGCAAAGCGCCGCTGCAGCGGTGCTTTGCCGGCGGTATCCCCGCGGTGTCCCATTGATTTCAAGGACTTTTTTTATACCGTCCTGCTAGTGCACCGCTATAGTGAAAGGACCCACTTTTTTCAGGAGCTACACAGGCGCTGTGATTGGTCACAGTGATCACACGGTACAGACAGGGCCAATCACAGCCCATCTGTACCATGTGATTAGCTGTGGAAAATCACAGGTAATTACAACAAAACATAAGGAGTTAATCAGTTTCATTCAGTAAAAATGGATGCTTATACAAGGGAAATGTGTAAAAAAAAAAAAAAAACCTGATCACTTCCCAATAGTACAATGTTACTATTTTAACAAAAAATATAATACATTTTTTTTTTCTTAAATTAAAAAATATTTATTTTTAATTTGTTTGTTTGTCTTTTTAAATACTATCACCAGTCAGTATCACTGAACAACGCAACACCAGTTATATGATGACTCTGTACTGCACTGGTAAATATGAGAAAAAAAAGATTTTTTATAATGTTTTCATTTTCCAAAAAATTGTTACAAAAAAACTACAACTTCAAAAATCACATCATGTCTCTTACAAAATACCTTAGACTGTCAACTTTAAAAAATTGGTCATTTGGTGGATATTTGCGCTGTCCTGGCTTTTTCAGGGTTCTCAGGAAATTAGATAAGCCGTCAGTACATCGGGATTGATCAATTTTCAGATATATACCATAGTTTGTGGACTTTATAACTTTCCTACAGACTATTTAAAGAGGTGGTCCACCTAGAAATAAAATATTAAAAGCCAGCAGCTACAAATACTGCAGCTGCTGACTTTTAATAAATGGCCCAGGGTCCAGCGATATCGGCAGTCAAAGCTGATCAATCGCTCGGCTCTCGGCAGCTGCCGGCGACATTCTCGGTGAGGGAATCAGGAAGTGAAGCGTTGCGGCTTCATTCCCGGTTCCCTACTGCGCTTGCGCGAGTCGCGGTGCATGTCCTAACTGGTCCCCGCTATCAGCGCGGGGGGACGGGAAGAGGCGTAGACTTCTGTGGGAGTCTATGCCTGGAAGTGGGTGCAAATACCTGCATCCCCCTCCCCCTGAAAGGTGCCAAATGTGACACCGGAGGGGGAGGGGTTCTAAAAAGCGGAGGTTCAAATTTTGTGTGAATCTCCGCTTTAATATACACTGATTTAGGTTACATTTACCAAAGAAATGAAGCAGAATACAGTTTGGCTTAAGTCTATGAAGAAAGATTATTGATTTGCAAAATTTTAAAACAGAAATTAAGAAAAACGCTTTTTTTTTTTCTAAATTTTCTGTCTTTTTTATTGTTCATTTAGCAAAAAAATAAAAACCCAGAGGTGATTAAAATACCACCAAAAGAAAGCTCTATTCGTGTGAAAAAAAAAAAAAAAAAAGATCATATGGGTACAGTGTTGCATGATCGCGCAACAGTGCAACAGTCATTCAAAGTTTGACAGCGTTGAAAGCTGAAAATTGTCCTGGGCAGGAAGGGGGTGGAAGTACCCGGTATTGAAATGGTTAGGGCTCCTTAACAATCAGCATCCTGTCTTCTTCCCCTATCAAAAAACAGAATAAACAAAAAAAACATCAAAAAGGCAACCAAGTTGCACTACATAATCACACTAAAAATCATATCAAATTGCAGTTGCACTAGGGTGAACTTAGCCTAAATGAACAGCCCCATGCATTTTCTAACTAGAGGACAACAATTGTTTTCTTTTAGCCTTCTTCTCTGTAACTGTAAAATTTAAATGAAATGCCTGAAGGGAGGGGGAAGAGTCATTGCTTTTGCTCAGTTGTATGTGTACATTTCATCTTGAGCTATAGAGCTCTGTAAACAACAGATTGGCTAAAAAATATATATAAGTGAAAGTTCCCATTGCTAGTTGCAATAAATCATGTACACCTGCCAAAAAGAAAAAATAATTTTTGTAGTCCTAGCCAAAACACATGAAGAAATAAAACATATATTTGCTGTAACTGCACATTCTTCCTTTATTTTGTAAAGGGGTCTACAAACTGTTGGTGATGGAAAGAACAGGAGGGTAGGGAGAAGGAGAAGAAGAAAGAGGGGAAGGAGAAGAAGAAGGATAAGGAGAAGAAGAATGGGGAGGATAGGAAGAATGAGAAGGAGAAGACGGGGCATAAGGATAGGGAAAGGGAGAAGGAGAACAAGAAGGATAAGGATAGGGAGAAGCAGAAGAAGGATACGGAGAAGGATACTCAGGAGCATTAGGATAGGGAGAAGGAGAGGAAGAAAGAGAAGGAGGATAAGGATGGGGAGAAGAAGGAGGATAAAATAGGCAGAAGGTGGAAAAGGAGGATAAGGTGAAAGAGGAGATGGCAAAGAAGGAGGACAAGGAGAGGATGGAGGATAAGGATAGGGAGAATGACAGGGGGAAGGAGAAGGAAAAGGTAAAGGAGAAGAAAGAAGATAAGGATATGGAAAAGGAGAAGAAGGAGGGTAAGGATAGGGAGAAGGAAAGTGAGAAGAAGGAGGATAAGGATATGAAGAAGAAGGAGAATAAGAAGGAGGAGGAGAAGGAGAAGGAGGAGGAGAAGAATAACAAGAAGAAGGAGGAGTAGGATATGGAGAAGGAAAGGGAGAAGGCGAAGAAGGGGGATAAGGATAGGGAGAAGGAAAGGGAGAAGAAGGAGGATAAGGATAGGAAGAAGAAGGAGAATAAGAAGAAGGAGGAGAAGGAGGAGGAGAAGGATAACAAGAAGAAGGAGGAGAAGGATATGGAGAAGGAAAGGGAGAAGGCGAAGAAGGGGGATAAGGATAGGAAGAAGGAGAGGAAGATGGAAAATAAGGAAGATAAGGATAGGGAGAAGGAGGATAAGGACAGGGAGAGGGAGAAGGAGGAAAAGGATAGGGAGAAGGAAAAGGAGAGCAGAAGAAGGAGGATACGGAGAGGGAGAAGGAGAAGAAAAAGAAGAAGAAGAAGAAGAAGGAGGATAAGGAGTGGAAGGAGGCTAATGATAAGGATAGGGAAAAGGAGAAGAAGGAGGATAAGGATAGGGAGAAGGAGAAGGGAAAACATTTTTGCTTTTACTATGACCAGAGTCATTACAGCAACTCAGGCACCAAAGAAAAGAGGTATAATACTTACCTCTCCTGTAAGACACTGTAGTGTCCTAGTGATGTGGGGGGGGGGGGGGAACCACAATATGCAGCACTTGACAAAGCATCTGGTATTCCCAGACGTTTGTCCGATACTGATTATTCTATAACTGGCTTCGTTTTCAGTAGAGCAAAGACCCAAAGAACAGGTAAGTATGGGTAATTTTTCACCTGAACAGATCACTTTCTAATATCAGCAATACTAATGAACATGAAGTTCCTAACTAGCCGTGAAAGAAATAATAACCAGCATTACACTGATCTAGGATTCTTTTCCTCCACCTAAAACAGTTGGAAGTGTTTTTTTTTCTCTTTCTAGTTATGTTTTATTCTATGGCTGTCACCAACATCAATCAACTTTAACTGAAGGGTACAGCAATTTAATATTATATTTCAAAATTCCAAGCCTTTGAAGCTGATATTAATGACGGCTCGATCCGGAGCGCAGTGTGATATTTTTTTTCCAAGTGTTCTTTCTGAAATGCTACTTTTTTTGTTCTTTGTTGGAAGACATCTTTTGAATGTCACAGTTTTCAGTACTTATTCTCTATGAAATATGCATATTGGTGAATAGAAAGGTAATATATATTATGGTTTCCTTTACAAAAAGATCTGCCATTTCTGCAACTTAAACAGCATCTTGTGTTCAAAGCAATTTTGTGACTTTTAGACATTACTTGAGTGACTTATTTTAATATAGGTGCAGCAATATATGCAGTTTTATGCAGAGTTATGCTGTGTGCTCTACCTTGACAGCCAGCAGTCAGAAAATATATATTGACAAGCTGCTAAAGAAACTGGTTGCAACGTATATAACCTATTCACAAGTAAAAAGTTGTTTTTGCTTAAAGTAATTGTAAAGCCAATTACCAAAATCATTAACACACATTAACCTGTTAATATTAATGCAATTTAAAAAAAACATTTTCAAAAGTTTAAAATCTGCAGCTTTCTATAAAGGCCAACTCCAGGAAATGTGAAAATGATCCCTTGCAGTGGGCAACTGCCGCACTGCAATGGGTTGACTGCTCATTTAGTCTAGGGCAGTGGTCTCCAAACTGTGGTCTGGGGGCCAGATGCCCTTTGCTTGCTTTTATTTGGCCCGTGGGCACTATTTCATCCACTGATACCAAAATGTCAAATAATCCACCCCCCCACTGACACCAATAATGGGGCACAATTCCTCCCACTGACACCAATGACGGGGCACAATTCCTCCCACTGACACCAATGATGGGGTGCTATTCCTCCTACTGACACCAAAGGTGGGGTGTTGTTTATTCCCACTGATTTTGGAAACCTTTCTTCTCCCACTGGCCACAGTCTGGCCCTTCTTAATCACTTCTCGCCCGCGCTATAGCCGAAAGACGGCTGCAGCGCGATCAATCCCAATCACAGCGGCCGTTTACAGCGCGATCGGCGTGTCCAATGAGAGATGATCTCATATGTAAACATATGAGATCATCTCTCAGCGCCGCTCTCCCTCCTCACACAGAGACAGCGTGTGAGGAGGGAGAGATGAATGGCTGCAGCGGCGCTGTGAGTAAAAAAAAATAAAAAATTGAAAAATAAAGTGCGATCTATCCCCACTGCCAACTGTCCCCGCTGCCATCTTTCCCCACTGCCATATGTCCCCACTGCCACCTGTCCCCAAAATAAAAAAAATAATAAATTTTGCAAAAAATTGGGGGGAAAAATGACAACATCAAAAACCTCACTATGCCTCTTACTAAATACCTTGGAATGTCTACTTTCAAAAAAGGGGTAATTTGGGGGGTATTTGTTCTTTCCTGGCTTGTTCGGGTCACAAGAAATGAGATCGGCCACCAGTACATCAGATGTGACCAATTTTGGATGATTCGCACCACAGTTTGTAAACTCTCTAACTTTCACAAAGACCAAATAATATCCACTAATTTGGGTTATTTTTACCAAAGATATGTAGCAGTATAAATTGTGGCCAAAATTTATGAAGAAAAAATTAATAATTTGCAACATTTTATCACAGAAACAAAGAAAATGCGTTTTTTTTTCAAAATTTTCGGTCTTTTTTCATTTATAGCGCAAAAAAAAAATAAAAAAAAAAACCCAGAGGTAATCAAATACCACCAAAAGAAAGCTCTATTTGTGGGAAAAAAAGGACAAAAAATTCATTTGGGTACAGTGTTGCCTGACTGACTAATTGTCATTCAAAGTGTGAGAGTACCAAAAGCTGAAAATTGGTTTGGGCAGGAAGGGTGTTTAAGTGCCCAGTAAGCAAGTGGTTTAGTCTAAAGGACAGTAAACTGGCCCTTTGCTTAAAGTGGAAGTAAACCCCCCTATCGTTTTCAGCCAAGGAAGCTGCCATCTTTGCCTCTGTTTAATCTTCAACTGCCACGGTGCTGCACATGTGATCCGTTATGACACCAGCCATTGGATTGTTTGACTGTTTGGTTGAGAGCACAGCCAATGTGCAGTTAGCATTCCCGGCATGCCTTTTTTTTTTTTTTTTTTTTCAAATATAGATTTTATTTTATTAATGCCCATCTCGGGCGGAAAAAACAAAACAAACAAATACACAACAAAAAACAAGGTACAAAACAGCGATAGACAAAAAATAGGTACAGGCTATCTTGAACATTCAATAACGGGGGGGGGGGGGGGGGGGGGTCCTCATAAACATCAGTCACGTATGAGAGGGTATCAGACAAAGTGTACAAACATATTAGTTACTAATGTATCCGAAGCCCAACCTCCAGAGATTGTCACTGCAGGGCTAGTGGCCCTTCTCTAAAGTAAGTACTCAGTCTGGTGCTGCAGGTCCGGAAGAGCAACCCCACTTTTGTTCCCTACCTCCCTCCCCTCGACCGCCCCCCACCCCGTCTGGGTGGGTCTCAGGGGGCGGGGGGGGGGGGTTCAGGACCTCCCCTAACAGGGGGTATCTGGATGGGAAAAGGGGGGGAGCAAGGGGAGCCCCGGTTGGTTCAGGGCGGCCTCTGGTCTCATCACTTAAGGGAATAAAAAAGGGAAATCGTTTCCCCTATAACATTCCAAGAGCTATACCCTCTGAGGAGAGGATAAAATGAAGCCACAGATCCCAAGTCGCTTTATATTTTTCCTCCTGTTGTTTCGCCGTGAGCACCAGGTCCTCCATTCTCCTAATGTCTTCTACTCTCTGGATCCAACTAGCAATTGTTGGTGGGGCCTGACTTTTCCAGTTAATCGGAATGCAGGATTTTACGGCGTTTAGCAGGTGACAAATGACCGATTTTTTGTATTTCTTAACCACTTGCCGACCGCCCCATGTAGATATACGTCGGCAGAATGGCACGTACAGGCAGAACCACGTACCTGTACGTGCCATTCTTTAGGCGGTTGGGGGGTCCGATCGGACCCCCCTCCGCCGGCGGGGACGGTCGGCATCGCTTCAGGAGCGATCCGGGACGAGGGGACGGCCAGTGGTTTCTGGCCACCCCCTCGCGATCGCTCCTGGCGAATGAAAAGCTTCCCCTTCCTGTCTATTGTATAGACAGGAAGGCGGAAGTGATGTCACGCTCGGTGCGCCGGTCTATGTGACCGGAGACGCCGAGCGGCGAACATGTTAAGGTTAGTGCACAACACTACACTGACACCAGTACAGTTAGGCACACAAAACACCCCCCTGTCACCCCCTGATCACCCCCAGATCACCCCCCCCCCCCCCCCAGTCACAGTGTCACTAATTGCAGTGATCATTTATTTACTGATCACTGCATTTAGTGTCAGTGTGACTGTAATAACTGTCAGGGCAGTTAGTTTTAGGTCCAAGGTAGCCCCCTACCCCCCCCCCCTAATAAAGGTTTAACCCCCCTGATTGCCCCTAGTTAACCCCTTCACCCCTTTTGCCAGTGTCACTAAGCGATCGTTTTTCTGATCGCTGCATTGTGTCGCTAGGTAACCATTTTTTTTTTATTTTAACCGCCATGTTTTATATAGGTTCATAAATAGTTTTATAGGTCAGGTACCCCCATATTACAACCTAAATAAAGGTTTTAACCCCCTGATTGCCCCTAGAGTTAACCCTTTCACCAGTAATCACCGTATAACTGTCACTGGTGACGCTGGTTAGCCAGTTAGTTATTTCGTTATTTAGGTTCCCCGTCAGGTTTTTATATAGCGTCAGGTACCCCCATATATTACCTAATAAAGGTTTAACCCCCTGATTGCCCCTAGTTAACCCTTTCACCCCCTTTTGCCAGTGTCACTAAGCGATCGTTTTTCTGATCGCTGCATTAGTGTCGCTAGGTAACCAGTTTTTTTTTAGGTTAACCGCCATGTTTATATAGGTTCATAAATAGGTTTATAGGTCAGGTACCCCCATATTACAACCTAAAGGTTTTAACCCCCTGATTGCCCCTAGAGTTAACCCTTTCACCAGTGATCACTGTATAACTGTCACTGGTGACGCTGGTTAGCCAGTTAGTTATTTCGTTATTTAGGTTCCCCGTCAGGTTTTTATATAGCGTCAGGTACCCCCATATATTACCTAATAAAGGTTTAACCCCCTGATTGCCCCTAGTTAACCCTTTCACCCCCTTTTGCCAGTGTCACTAAGCGATCGTTTTTCTGATCCCTGCATTAGTGTCGCTAGGTAACCAGTTTTTTTTTGTATTACTGTTACGGGTGACGCTGGTTAGTTAGCTTGTTTTTTTATACTGTCAGGGCACCCGCCATTTATTACCCAATAACGGTTTAACCCCCTGATCGCCCGGCGGGTGATATCAATTAGGTTTTAGGGTCAAATAAGGTCTGCGTCGCCCCAGGTTAGTGCCAGTACCGCAAACACCCACGCGCAAAGCATACACCTCCCTTAGTGGTACAGTATCTGAACAGATCAATATCTGATCTGATCAGATCTATACTAGCGTCCCAGCAGTTTAGGGTTCCAAAAAAACGCATTGTTAGCGGGATCAGCCCAGATACCTGCTAGCACCTGCGTTTTCCCCCTCCGCCCAGCCCAGCCCACCCAAGTGCAGTATCGATCGATCACTGTCACTTACAAAACACTAAGCACACATAACTGCAGCGTTCGCAGAGTCAGGCCTGATCCCTGCGATCGCTAACATTTTTTTTGTGGTAGCGTTTTGATTCAGTCGCTAACAGTCAGGAGCTTTTTTACCTGTGAATCTCAAAAAAATAAAAAAAACAAAAATAGTTGTCGTTTTATTGTTCTCTCTCTCTCTCTATTGTTGCTCTTTTTTTACTCCATTCTATTCTGCAATGTTTTATTATGTTTTATCATGTTTTATCATGCTTGCTTTTCAGGTATGTAATTTTGTTTACTGTGTTTTAGTGTTAAGCATTTTTTTGTTTTCAGGTGCGCCATTCAGTTGCAGCGCGGAAAAAGATTACAATATATGTCCAGTATGTTGCTGGACTTTGAATGGTTATACCAGAATGATGCCTGCAGGTTTAGGTATCATCTTGGTATCATTCTTTTCAGCCAGTGATCGGCTTTCATGTAAAAGCAATTCTAGCGGGTAATTAGCCTCTAGACTGCTTTTACAAGCAGTAGGAGGGAATGTCCCCCCTCCCGGATATAAACCGCGCCATTGGGAAATTGGGAAAGCATTTTATCACACCAATCTTGGTGTGGTCAGATGCTTTGAGGGCAGAGGAAAGATCTAGGGTCTAATAGACCCCAATTTTTTCAAAAAAAGAGTACCTGTCACTGCCTATTGCTATCATAGGGGATATTTACATTCCCTGAGATAACAATAAAAATCATAACAAAGAAAAAAAATGGAAGGAACAGTTTAAAAATAGAATAAAAAAGCTAAATAAATAAAAAAAAAACTAAAAAAAAAAAAAAAAAAGCACCCCTGCCCCCCCTTCTCTTGCGCAAAGGCGTACACAAGCGTTGGTCTGGCGTCATATGTAAACAGCAATTGCAGCATGCATGTGAGGTATCACCGCGAAGGTCAGATCGAGGGCAGTAATTTTAGCAGTAGACCTCCTCCGTGAATCTAATGTGGTATCATGTAAAGGCTTTTAAAGGCTTTTAAAAATGTATGTAGTTTGTCGCCACTGCGTGTTTGTGCGCAATTTTAAAGCATGTCGTGTTTGGTATCCATGTACTCGGCCTAAGATCATATTTTTTATTTCATCAAAAATTTGAGCAATATAGTGTGTTTTAGTGCATTAAAATAAAAAAAAGTGTATTTTTTCCACAAAAAATGCGTTTGAAAAATCGCTGCGCAAATACTGTGTGGAAAAAAAAAAAATGCAACACCCACCATTTTAATCTGTAGGGCCTTTGCTTTAACAATATATATAGTGTTTGGGGGTTCAACGTAATTTTCTTGCAAAAAAAAAATATGTTTTCATGTAAACAAAAAGTGTCAGAAAGGGCTTTGTCTTCAAGTGGTTAGAAGAGTGGGTGACGTGTGACATAGGCTTCTAAATGTTGTGCATAAAATGCCAGGACAGTTCAAACCCCCCCCAAATGACCCCATTTTGGAAAGTAGACACCCCAAGCTATTTGCTGAGAGCAATGTTGAGCCCATTAAATATTTTTTTTTTTTGTCCCAAGAGATTGAATAATGAAAAAAAAAAAATATATATATTTTTTTTACAAAAAGTTGTCACTAAATGATATATTGCTCAAACATGTCATGGGCATATGTGGAAATACACCCCAAAATACATTCTGTTGCTTCTCCTGAGTACGGGGATACCACATGTGTGGGACTTTTTGGGAGCCTAGCTGCGTACGGAACCCAAAAACCAAGCACCGCCTTCAGGCTTTCTAAGGGAGTAATTTTTTTATTTCACTTCTCACTGCCAATCACAGTTTCGGAGGCCATGGAATGCCCAGATGGCATAAAACCCCCAAAATGACCCCATTTTGGAAAGTAGACACCCCAAGCTATTTGCTGAGAGGTATTGTGAGTATTTTGCAGATGTCGCTTTTTGTCACAAAGTTTTGAAAATTGAAAAAAGAAAAAAAAAAAATTTTTTTCTTTACTTTCTTCATTTTCAAAAACAAATGAGAGCTGTAAAATACTCACCATGCCTCTCAACAAATAGCTTGGGGTGTCTACTTTCCAAAATGGGGTCATTTGGGGGGGTTTTGTGCTATTTTGGCATTTTATGGCCTTCGAAACTGTGATAGGTAGTGAGGAGTGAAATCAAAAATTTGCACCCTTAGAAATCCTGAAGGCGGTGCTTGGGTTTCGGGCCCCGTACGCGGCTAGGCTCCCAAAAAGTCCCACACATGTGGTATCCCCATACTCAGGAGAAGCAGCAAAATGTATTTTGGGGTGCAATTCCACATATAACTATGGCATGTGTGAGCAATATATAATTTAGTGACAACTTTTTGAAGAAAAAAAAAATTATTTTTTATTTTTGTCTTTATTCAATCACTTGGGACTAAAAAAAAAAATATTCAATGGGCTCAACATGCCTCTCAGCAAATAGCTTGGGGTGTCTACTTTCCAAAATGGGGTCATTTGGGGGGGTTTTGTACTTCTCTGCCATTTTAGCACCTCAAGAAATGAAATAGGCAGTCATAAATTAAAAGCGGTGTAAATTCCAGAAAATGTACTCTAGTTTGTAGACGCTATAACTTTTGCGCAAACCAATAAATATACGCTTATTGGCATTTTTTTTACTAAAGACATGTGGCTGAATACATTTTGGCCCAAATGTTTGACTAAAATTGAGTTTATTAGATTTTTTTTATAACAAAAAGTAGAAAATCTCTTTTTTTTTCAAAATTTTCGCTCTTTTTCCGTTTATATCGCAAAAAATAAAAATCACAGAGGCAATCAAATACCATCAAAAGAAAGCTCTATTTGTGGGAAGAAAAGGACGCAAATTTCGTTTCGTTACAAAATTGCATGACCGCACAATTACCAGTTAAAGTAGTGCAGTGCGAAATTGAAAAAAGACCTCTGGTCCTTAAGCTGACAATTGGTCCGGGGCTGAAGTGGTTAATCGACATAGTATTTACATGGAGGAGAAAGAATGCCGGATCGTCTGGAATGACATATTCTGTAAATTTCTGTATAGTCGTTCTGACCGTAGACCAAAAATGGGATAGCTTTGGACAGGACCAGAATATGTGTAATAGCGTACCTCTGTCTCCCTGACACCTCCAACACGTTGCTGGGGTGTTTGGATAGTAGGTATGTAAGATATGTGGGGTCAAATACCACCTTGTCATCAGCTTATAATTGGTGCCTTTTTTTTTTAAACTGTTAAATCGATGGGTTTACTTCCGCTTTAAAATGTTTGAAGACCCCTGGTTTAGGGGAGAGAAGAACTTTTACCTACCTGATTCTCCACTCCACCAGCAGATGGCGCTTCCCATTGCCCTGACAGTGGACTGTCCCTTGGCATCATTACATACAATGCAAGGATATGGACCTTGAATCAGTCTTGATGATGTCTTAAGCCCCATACACACGGTCGGATTTTTTCATGGATTCTGTCCGATCGGACAATGTTGTTGAAAAATCAGACCGTGTGTAGGCACCATCGGACAGTGTACGTCGGATTGTCCGACGGACAAAGTCTTATCTCCTGCTGGATAGATTTGCCGACAACACGGTCCGATCACACCAAATCCGATCGTGTGTAGCGAATTCCGACCGGACAAAGTGCCACGCATGCTCAGATCACATTACAAGACCAAAGCTATTGGCTACTAGCCTCTACGTAGTCCCGTCGTACGCAACGAACGTCACCATGTTCAGAATGATCGGATTTTCCGACAACTTTGTCCGACCGTGTGTACGCAAAACCAACATCGGACAAAGTATGTCGGACATGGTCAGACGGACCTGGTCCTCGGAATTTCCGACTGTGTGCACGGGGCATTAGACTGCCAGAGCATGGGGGAGAAAACACTACGGGGGACTAGTCTAGCAGTATGGAGGAGCGGAGACTAAGGTAAGTAAATCTTCTAACAGTTTTTCATCCCAAAGGACGGATAGCCAGAAGTCATGGAGGAGTTTTCTATGCAAGAAACTGAAGGCTGAGGTAAAGCCTGCCCTAGAACATAGACAAAGCTTTTTCTTTTCTGCTACATAGGTACATTAAGTGTATGTAAATGTACACTATGCAAAACACCTCTGTGGAAAGTAAATTAAATATGTGTTTGTTTCATGTGTAGGTGTTTCCCGAAAATAATTCTGGTACCTTTTTCATATCTTTGATTCGGCAGTCACATGACCACAAAGCCTCCTCCGAGTTCTATGTTGGGGCTGTTGGGGCATTTCAGTGTTGGAGGAGGGGTGGGCCACTAGTGACGTCTAACACAGCGGGGAGTACTTTCCTTGCTGTGTACATTGCGTGCCGGGTGCTCCAGGCTGGGGCGCTCCAGGCTGTGAGTAACATACACAGCGGGGAAATCCTGTCTGCGCCCATATTGGCTACAGCTGCATAAGACCGGCTGTGATTGGCTGATGGGTCACATCCTTCTTGCAGCAGTGGCCAGGGGGGGAGTGTCTGCTGATCTATCTACAGAGACACAGGCTCGCAGTGCCTAGGTGTGGTGTGTCTGTATCTATAGATGCAAACTGACCCCGCTAGCACAGATGTGCTTCCATGCTTAGCGTGGTCAGTTTTGAAATGTAAATGAGAGGGACTGACAGATCACTAGTTATTTCTCCCTGAAGCACACACTGGAGTTGATTTACTTAAGGCAAAGAGACTGTGCACTGTATAAATTAGAGGAATTCTGTTTTTTTATTTTCCTTGCATGCGATTGGGTATTCTTTGCAATGTGAACCTTTACCTCATTTACTAAGCTCTGGAGCAACTGCACTTGCAGAGAGCAACTACACTTTGCAAGGCGCACTTGACCAAGTACAACATAGCTACCTGTTGGTGCTGCCCAGCTTGACACTCCCACCCTTACCTTACCCAGTAATGGAGACCACACCGTGCTGGAGTGTAAAATCTGCCGTAGCAGCTCCTTTATTAAATAACAAAATATATATATAAATAACTTTATAAATAACTTTATAACCAATAAACAACAAATATCAATAGATAAACATCATCAATAAAAACGTGACGTAGGCCTATAATAGTGCATTACCCCCCCCCCCACCCAAATTACCATAATCAACAGCTCGTGCACTGCGGTCAACTCAACTGTAACTAGGCCTCAAGCTGACATACTAGCTCAGAGACAAAACTATTCCCGCAGTGCAGTCATCCACCATATACCCTACATCACTTATAGGGAATATACCAAACGGGCCCATATCTCCAATGGGTCCCGCATCAAGTTTCCTGTGGGGAGGGGGTTTCTTCTTTATGCCTACGTCACACAACATCCGCCAATGCTACGACGTCCAGTGTACCTGTAAACAAATTATTCACACCTGTAAAGCATTAAAAAAGGGGAGGGAGGGCGGGAACTTTCCTTCCTAGCAGACTGAGCTCCCGGGAGGATGGCTCCTCCCTTTCCTGTTACCCAGCTCCACCCCCTCTAACCCTTAAACGGCCATGCCCCTTGCAGGCATGTAGACTTTAGTCATGTCAGCCCTGCGCTGATCTCTTCGTTTAAAGCTGCGGGCTGTTCTTGACCAAGTACAACATAGCTACCTGTTGGTGCTGCCCAGCTTGACACTCCCACCCTTACCTTACCCAGTAATGGAGACCACACCGTGCTGGAGTGTAAAATCTGCCGTAGCAGCTCCTTTATTAAATAACAAAATATATATATAAATAACTTTATAAATAACTTTATAACCAATAAACAACAAATATCAATAGATAAACATCATCAATAAAAACGTGACGTAGGCCTATAATAGTGCATTACCCCCCCCCACCCAAATTACCATAATCAACAGCTCGTGCACTGCGGTCAACTCAACTGTAACTAGGCCTCAAGCTGACATACTAGCTCAGAGACAAAACTATTCCCGCAGTGCAGTCATCCACCATATACCCTACATCACTTATAGGGAATATACCAAACGGGCCCATATCTCCAATGGGTCCCGCATCAAGTTTCCTGTGGGGAGGGGGTTTCTTCTTTATGCCTACGTCACACAACATCCGCCACTGCAAACAAGGTTAAAACCTTAACCTTGAGCGCACCTCCACACCCTAAGTGCTCGCTCAATACCATCCTGAATACCGAGAGCCCACATATCTGTGCCAACTGGGTTCAGATGAACACCATCAGCCTTCAGATAGCGCCACGTGTCTATCTCCAACTCCCTGTGCCTAATGGCCAACCCCCCGTGTTTAACAAAAAATCTGCTGACTTCCTGATTAACTTTTTTTCGGGATTTGTTAATTAGGTCCACTGACCTGGCAAAACGCCATGCAGTCCTGGCGATCATGTCTGACCAAACCAGGACTGTGTTGGGGAAAGCCGCCTGAAGTCGGCAAAAGTCATATTTCATGTCCCTAGTGACATCTAGTTTTGTCCTGAGCCCCAAGTCATTGCCCCCTACGTGGATCACTAAAACCTCCGGAGGCCTATCCCATCTCGCAAACTTGAGCGCTTCCGGGATAAGACGGCTCCAGAGCATGCCCGGGAAACCCAACCATTTTATGTAGGCCTCCCTCCTAGAAAAACCTAGCTGTCTACCGTCCGGTCTGTCATCTCCCCTCCTGGCTCCCCAGCAGACATAAGAGTGCCCTATAATCCAAACGAGCTTCGGAGGGTCATCTGAAAGAGAAACAGCAAGAAGATTCCGGTCAGCTTCACATAATGTACCACACGAAACCATGTCGGCACTGCACACAACCCACCCCTTTTATCAGCACCCTTATGCGATCAAATCCAGCCTAACATATGACCTGAAACGCCTTGATTCCCACCTCCCAATTTGTTTTACCGCTTCTTCCGGCAAACCCCACCTGACCGCCTCAGTGGCCGCCCCAATCCTGAAAGAATGCGAGGAGAATCTCAGTTCCCCCATATTCATAACTTTTAAACATTTCCGGAAGACCCCTATGAACTGAAAGCGCGATAGCGCCTCGCCGTTCTGATGTACCAGCAGGGGGCCCTCCCCAGCCGGCCTCACCTGTAAGAAAACACTAGTCACCAAGACGGGGCAGAGTTTGGCGTCTGGAATGGCGAAAACCACCACTTCCTTGCCTCGGCCCTGCTGGTCCGTCTTTGATCTTTGCAGATGCAAAACCAACCTGTCCTCAAAGCACCGCACGTGTCCTACAGCCAATCCATCCCTCTTTGTCTTCGAGGAACTCACCAGTTCCCCGATCCGAAAGGCCCCAAAAAAGGCTAACACGAAGGCCGTGCGGAACAGTCCCACCTCGTACCCGGACGAGCAAACCCCACTCAAGGTGTCCACCACCTTGCCCAGCAGTTCAAACGTCACCGGTCGCCGCTCGTCCCGTACCGCTTTCCCTTTTTTGTAACCCTTAACTGCTTGCCGCGCCCAGAACTCCTTGGTCCAGTCGCTCCCCCCCTCAAGTTTACACCAAAAAGCCATAGCCGCCATCACCTTTTGCAGCCTCGACACGGAAATTCCGCTCTCCATGTGCCTGGCGATAAAATAAATAAAAAGCAGCCTGGGTTCCCTTTCTCCCCTTGCGGTCTGGACCCGGAAGGCCGCCCATTCGTCCCATACTTTCCTGTATGCTTTCCATGTCCCTTCGGTCACCGACCGCTGGATCCATCCCGCTAGTCTTCCAGTGCAATCTTCCACATCTCCGCCGGACAGTGGGTTCCCTGATGCTCTGCTTCCGGCGCCAGTTCCCGAAACCTTTCCCACTGAAACCGAGAGAGAGCATCAGCGACCACGTTCTCAACTCCCGGCAAATGCACCGCATGCATGAAGATGTTCATCTGCATGCACCGCAGTACCAGGTGTCTCAACAGCCGTATCACCGGAGGTGATGCCGCCGATACCTTGTTGATCACCTGAACCACCCCCAGGTTGTCGATGTGGAAGCGGACCTTCCGATCCCGGAAGAATTCACCCCACAGCTCAACCGACAACACTACCGGAAACAGTTCTAATAGCAACATGTTCCTGAGCAACCCCTCCCGCTTCCAGCTATCCGGCCAAGGGCCTGCACTCCAGCGCCCCTTAAAGAAAGCCCCATAACCCGCTGACCCCGCGGCGTCTGTGAACAACTCGAGATCGAAGTTGCTCACCGGTCCCGTCATCCATAAGGCCCTCCCATTGAAATTGTCCAGAAACACGTGCCACATTCGCAGATCACTCTTATGTTCTTTCGAGAGTGTCACGTAATGCCTGGGCGACTCAATCCCCCCAGTGCTGGCTGCCAGTCTCCTGCTAAAAATCCGCCCCATCGGGATAATCCTGCAGGCAAAGTTAAGCTTCCCCAACACTGACTGTAGGGCTCTCAACTGCACTTTGCGCCGCCCCACCAATGCCCGAACTTCCGCTCTCAATGCCACCAATTTAACCTCCGGCAGTCTGCATTCCATTGCTACTGAATCGAGTACTATCCCTAAGAAGCTGATCTCTGTCCTGGGCCCTTCCGTCTTGTCAGGTGCAAGCGGAATGCCGAAATCCCCTGCAATCCTTTCCAACGTTGTAAGTAACACCGCGCAAACCTTGGATGCGGGCGGGCCGACGCACAGAAAGTCGTCCAAATAGTGGATCACTGAATTCAAACCAGACACGTCCCTCACCACCCATTCTACAAACGAGCTGAAACATTCGAAGAATGCACACGAGATAGAGCAACCCATCGGTAAGCACTTATCCACGTAGTATTCCTCCTGCCACCTGCAACCCAATAAATAGAAGCTATCGGGGTGAACAGGTAACAAACGGAAGGCCGCTTCTATGTCTGTCTTTGCCATCAGGGCCCCTCTACCATACTTACGCACCCAAAAGACCGCTGCATCAAAGGACGTGTAATGGACCGCGCAAGCCTGGGGGTCAATGGCGTCGTTCACCGACCCCCCTTTCGGGTAAGAAAGGTGGTGAATGAGCCTGAATTTGTTAGGTTCCTTCTTGGGGACCACTCCCAAAGGAGAAACCACTAGTTCGGGGATTGGCATTACGGGGAAGGGGCCCGCCATCCTGCCCAGAGCTACCTCTTTTTGTAACTTTTCCGTTACCACCACCCGGTGTCTCAGAGCCGACCTCAAATTGTCTGCTCCTGGTGGCACCGAGCCCAGTACCGCAGGAATTACAAAACCCTCCCCAAAACCTGAAGCCAACAAATGAGCCGCGTCCCTGTCGGGATACCTACCTAGAAAAGGCAGCATTTTTTCCACTCTCACCGGCGTCTTCCCCTTTGTTTGCAGACTCGCTGGCCTTGCCTTTTCCCTGCTTGAAACACCGTGACCCGGGGTGAGATCCCCCACACCCGGAGCACTCGTGTTTGTATTTACACCCCGTTCCGAACTTGCAGGTGCCCTCATTATACTGCCAACAGACTCCCTTCTTTTTAGCGGCCGATTGACCTGAAGCCCCCGATCCACCGGCCCCCCCTTGAAAAAACTGCCCCGCCGGCTTCGCTGCTGCCATCAGGCGCATCCACAGACTGATGTCCTTGTGGTCCCAGCGAAGCGCCGGCCTGACTGCCCTCCTCTGGCGAAATTGCTCATCGTAACGTAGCCACGACATTCCCCCATAGGTCCGATGGGCCTCCCCGATGGCGTCCAGGTAGCAGAAAAGCGCCGAGCAGTGCTCCGGCTCTTTTTCCCCTATCACGCTTGCCAGGATTGCAAACGCCTGAAGCCAGTTCTGAAAAGTCCTGGGAATCAACCTATAACGCCTCTTCTCCTCGTCCTCCTTCTTACTGTCATCAGGTTTTACCCTATCCAGATTAAACTTTTCCAGGGGAAGCAGCGAAAATATCTCCACGTACTCCCCCTTCCAAATTTTTTCCCTGACCTCTTGCTTTAAATGAGCCCCAAGGGGCCCTTCAAAACACACATAGACTTCGCACCGTGCGGAGTCCGCCAGGCGTACAATGTCTTGTTTCTTGGCTTTGTCCCCCCCTTTTTCCCCCTCTCCCGCCGCTGGTTCCGCGGGCGGACTCGCCTCCACCGTGCCCCCCGCCCCTCCCTCCCCCCCCCCCCCCCGGGGTTAACGCGGGCGGAATCGCCACCGCCGTTTCCCCTGTTTGCCCGCTCGTCCCCCCCATGCCTGACGTTGCCCCCACCTGTCCCACACCCATACCTTCCCTCCCTGAGGGAACCCAGGCTCGGGCCGGCCCCGTCGGGGCCATTGGAGCCGCGTCAAACTTGCCCACTAAATCCCTGAGCCCCGCTAGAAGGACCCTGAGGCCGTCTCCCGCCAAGGCGGGATCGGGGCGGCTGTTGTCCGGGAAGGGAACCCCCTGAATGGCCCCGGGGACGCAATCCCCCCCCCCCCCCCCCCCCACCGTGTCCCCCTAACCGGAAACGTCTCCCCCCCCTCGAAACCCGGAAATGAAAAAGACTTACCAGGCTGCCTGGACATGTTCCCACCAGCCGTTGCTCCCGAATCCACCGTCACCATACGTCCCTCCGCGATCTCGTCCTCGGACCTGGACAGCTCTCCCTCCGACAGCTCCGACTCCTCTTCCGTCAAATCCGCAGCCTGCCCCCCGGGGGATTCGCCCCCGGAGGCGGACGAGCTCCTTTCCCTCAGGTTCCTCTTCCGCCCCTCTGCCGACTTACTGGCACACTTCCGAGGGGTCTGGGCACTCGATCCGGTAGCTGGCTCCATCTCCAGGGGGTTAGGCCGCACGCCTCTGTGCCCCTGCATCGGTTTTGTGGGCCTGGGCCGTACGCCCCCAGCCCCCGCTGCCTGCGGTTCCCGACCAAATCTTGCGTCGTTCCTCCCCTTCGGGTGCACCCTTGCAGACGGACCGCCTGTACCCCGGGTGTTCGCCCGGTAGCTGCCGGGCCGACAAGTTCTGGCCCCCCCGGCCGCCGACCGCAGGCTGGGCCGAACGCCACCCGCCTGGGCCCTCTGTCCCTCATCAATGGGCGGATCGCCCCCTTGCTGGTCATCCTCTCTCTCCCCTTCTTCCTCCGGGCCCGACTGCTGGGTCCCCCCCCAGCTACTGTTCCTCCCCCTCACCCCCCCCCCCCCTGGCGGACCGCCGTGGAGGGCGGCCGCCCTGTGGGATTTGGGCCTGGGAACCTGCTGGCTGCTGACCGCCATGGCGCTGCCCCCCTCCCCCCCCTTGGAGGCTGTGGAGCTCCTGAGCCGCCCCCCCGTCCCAAGATGGCCGCCAGCCGCGGCCGCCACGAGGCCTGAGGCCTGTGAGCGCCGCCGGATGCTGGATCCTGCCTGTGCCTGGTTGGTCCCCCCTGCTCGCTTAGCCCCCCTGACCGCCGTTCCCGCGGGTGTCGCGACCCCCCCCGCCGACCGCTTAGCAGGCGGTTCGGCGTCCGACAGGGCCCCCATGTCCCCCTGCTTGCCTGAGGCCCGGCGCCCGTCGGGCGAATAACGGTCCGGCGGGCGGATCTGCCGCGCCCGGGTGCCGTGCGTCGACCCCCCCCCCTCGTTCCTCACCCCCCAGGGCCCGCTCCACCTGCTCTCTTATCCATGCGGCCCCGTTCGCCGCCGCCGCCGCCCGGATGTTCCCCAGGAGCTCCTCCATGCTGCCTTCTCCAACTTTCCTTCCTAGCAGACTGAGCTCCCGGGAGGATGGCTCCTCCCTTTCCTGTTACCCAGCTCCACCCCCTCTAACCCTTAAACGGCCATGCCCCTTGCAGGCATGTAGACTTTAGTCATGTCAGCCCTGCGCTGATCTCTTCGTTTAAAGCTGCGGGCTGTTCTGTCTACAGGGCCGTCTTTACTGCAGGGCAAAAGGGGGCAGCTGCCCTGGGACCACTCAGAGCTGTGGGACCCTAAGCAGCTGCCAGCGGTTTGCGTGGAGGGAAACTGTCATGACATTGGGATGCTCAGAGGCACATATCTAGCGCTGCACACAGTGCCCGGCTGAGTAGGAGGTGCTTGAAAAGTTTTGACGGGCGGAAAGCAAAACGGCAGTGTATGTGAGGAGGAGAGCTGCCAGCACCGAGGGTCAAGCATCGGCTTGCCGTCATGATCAACGGGAAGATGAGCATTATCAGTGTGCAGCGTTTGCGGGTGGTAAGAGCGGAGGACATGTTGTTTGACATGCTGTTGTAAGAGTGAGCCTGTTTGGTGAAGCTTGCCGTAGCTTGGCTTTGCTTTGTTATTACTGCTCTGTACTACTCCTGCCTGACATACTAAGCCTTAAGGTGGTAACTAACTTTGCCCCCCCCCCCCCCCGACTCTCAGCCATTAAGCACATTAAGCATTCGGCACTATACTGTAACACACCCCCCCCCCTTTTCACCAGCCGCGCCACATGTGACTCAGAAGAGGCAGGCTGGATCAGGGTGGGCAGAAGTCGGGACTGTACTGTTTAGCAGTAAATAGCTGCAAGAACGTTTCTGTGTGCTTTTTAGAAACTGTGCGTTGCTGAAAGGTAAAGTTTTTACATTTTTGGTTGCTCCTGGGAGTTGTTGCAGAGCCAATTTTATATGCCAAAATGTTTTACATATAAGGGCAGTGTTGCCAACCTACCAGATTGAAATTTACTGACACAACACCCAAAATTTACTGACAAAGCCAAGTTTTTACTGGCATTTCCAAAAGTTACAAAATTACAGTTGTAAGTGCAAATTTCAGTATTTAGGCTACAAATAAGTACAATATGTAATTAGCAATGTGATTTAAGGTAGATATTAAAGTGGTTGTAAACCCTAGATTAAGGCTTACCTGTAGGTCCAATAAATATCTCCTAAACCTACATGGTTTAGGAGATATTTAGAAAAAAACAGGCATCGCTGTCTGCGGTGCATGCGCCGTAGACAGTGGCGCGCAGGCGCACTGCGCATGCCGAGTTCACGGCGATATGCCGAGTTCGCGCGCATGCGCAGGAGTGACGTCATCGCCGCTCCAGCGAATGACAGCGCTGGAGCAGCGAGACCCGGAAGTCACTCCGGGCTTGATGGCGGCGCAGAAGGTCGTGGATGAGGGTCGCTTTGGGGGCTTTGTTCTCAGGTAAGTCATTCATAATGAGCTAGTATGCTATGCATACTAGCTCATTATGCCTTTGCCTTGCAGGTTCCGTTTTTTGTTTTTTTTTGGAGGAGGCTTTACTTCCTCTTTAAGGCAAAAAGCATATTTCTTATTTTATTCTCAATATAGTACGTAAGTGGCTCAGGGATAGGAAATTCGAATGGGCGAAACACGCCCACGAAATTGACTCTCACAGTGTCACTCACAGCAGTGTGCAGCAGCACAGATCACTGACACGTCCCATCCTGAGTCACAGTGACAGTCTCTCTCCACGCCAGGTGGTCTTCTCAGTCCCCTCCAGTCCAAACAGCACTAACAGACCCACTCCCAGCTTGCCTTTCTCCCGTCCCACAGACCCGCACACGAGGCTCTGGACGCTCGGCTCCCTTGCATCATGACATCACACGACACGCTCAGGCACTGCCTCCGCCAGACCCCCCCCCCCGCCGGTACCACCTGAACACACTGTAGCAGGCACTTGGATGGTTCATGCCCAGTTCCGAGCCAAGCGCCACACCCATATTTTCTACTGGCAAGCTTTTCCTCTTACTGGCATTTACTGGCAAGAGAAAAGTACCCATTTGTTATTGGCTGCCAGTAAAAATACAGACGGTTGGCAACACTGTATAAGGGGCAGTTTTAATATATGGGGATGAAGGTACCTTCAGATTGATGACATATATAGTATATGTTTGATTATCTCCTGTAGTAAATTTGCAGTCTCTGACCATCTCCTGTAGTATGTCTGCCACTAAATAATATGCACAACCCTTTGGTGTGTCAGGGGCTGCAAAAGTGGATGTAAACCCTAGACATGTGCACAACAAAAAAATTTGTTTATTTTCGTTTCGTTTTTTTCGTTTCCGAAATAAAATAGTATTTTTTCGTTTCGTTTTTTTCGTTTCCGTTGATTCGTAACGATTCATACATTTGTAAGTCGTCGGTGTTCGGATTCGTAACGATTTGTACATTCATAAAGCCCCATACACATGCGCGGATTATCCGAGGACCAGGTCCGTCGGATCATGTCCGTCATACTTTGTCCGATGTTGGTTTTGCGTACACACGGTCGGACAAAGTTGTCGGAAAATCCGATCATTCTGAACGTGGTGACGTTTGTTGCCTACGACGGGACTACGTAGAGGCTGGTAGCCAATAGCTTTGGTCTTGTAATGTGATCTGAGCATGCGTAGCACTTTGTCCGTCGGAATTCGCTACACACGATCGGATTTGGTGTGATCGGACTTTGTTGTCAAAAAATCTATCCAGCAGGAGATAGGACTTTGTCCGTCAGACAATCCGATGGAAACTGTCCGATGGTGCCTACACACGGTCAGAAATTTCCGACAACATTGTCTGATAGGACAGAATCCATCGGAAAATCCGAGCGTGTGTATGGGGCTTAAGAGTTATTTTTTCGTTGATTCATTTTTTCGTTAGTTTAATTTTCGTTTATTCGTTTATTCAAAATTCGGACGCATTCGTATTTATTCGTACATTCGTAACATTCGTAGATTCGTAATAGGAGCATAATTCATAATTTTATGTAATGTGTGCTATTATTAAATTTTAATAATTTACGAATCGAAAAAAAAAGTTACGAATCAAAAAAAAAAGTTACGAATGTACGAATTTTTTCGTTCAATCTATTCGAAGCACGTTAAGCAGCACCATTGTAAGGGACACAGAAAATTACCAATTCAAAAAAAAAAAACATAAAAAAAAAGTTACGAATGTACGAATTTTTTCGTTCAATCTATTCGAAGCACGTTTAGCAGCACCATTGTAAGGGACACGGAAAATGACCAATTCAACAAAAAAAAAGTTACGAATGTACGAACTTTTTCCTTCATTTTCGTTGTTCCTTTTTTCGTTTTTCGGATTTTCTTCATTCGTACATTCGTTGTTTCTAATTTGGTTTTGCGGATTTTAGTTGTTTTTTGGATTCGTTCGATTCGAACGATTCGTTAATCGGATTCGTACTATTCTAACGATTCGTTCATTCGTACGAAAACGAACGAACGGAAAAAACGAAAAAAAACGAATAACGAAAAAAAACGATTAACGAAAAAAACCGAAACTAATTGCACATGTCTAGTAAACCAACTCTCATCATTTCTAAACTACTGCCATAGTGCTCATCTCTAAGGATATACATGCCCCCTGCATGTATCCTTACCTGTCAAAGTTTAAAGGGTGACACTGCCTGTGAGACTTGACATGTCTTGGAGGACCCAAGAAAATGTTTGCTGAGAGTTCAACCAATATTAACCACTTCAGCCCCGGACCAATTTGCAGCCAAAGGACCAGGCCCCTTTTTGCGATTCGGCACTGCGTCGCTTTAACTGACAATTGCGCGGTCGTGCAACGCGGCTCCCAAACAAAATTGGCGTCCTTTTTTTCCCACAAATACAGCTTTCTTTTGGTGGTATTTGATCGCCCCTGCGGTTTTGATTTTTTGCGCTATAAACAAAAATAGAGCGACAATTTTGAAAAAAATGCAATATTTTTTACTTTTTGCTATAATAAATATTCCCAAAAAAATATATAAAAAAACATTTTTTTTCCTCAGTTTAGGCCGATACGTATTCTTCTACATATTTTTGGTAAAAAAAATCGCAATTAGCGATTATTGATTGGTTTGCGCAAAAATTATAGCGTTTACAAAATAGGGGATAGTTTTATAGCATTTTTATTAATATTTTTTTTTTTTTTACTAGTAATGGCGGCGATCAGCGATTTTTATAGTGACTGCGACATTATGGCGGACATATCGGACATTTTTGACACATTTTTGGGACCATTGTCATTTATACAGCAATCAATGCTATTTAAATGCATTGATTCCTGTATAAATGACACTGGCAGTGAAAGAGTTAACCACTAGGGGGAGGGGAGGGGTTATGGGCTGTGACGTGTTTGTTTGTTTTTTACATTAGGGGGCGGGGCTGACATCTGACGTCACTGATCGGCTTTCCCGATGACAGGGAACAGCCGATCAATGACAGGCAGAGTAGGAAGCGCGGGGAGACGTTTGCTTACACAGACTTCTCCCCGTTCTTCAGCTCTGTGACCCGATCATGGGACACCAGCGGCGATCGCGTCCGCTGGTCCCGCGGCCGTGGTCATGGAGCTCCCGACCGGGTCGCGAGCGCGCCGCTGGCGGCGCGCCCACGACCCCACGGCTAGGCAATTAAAGGGGACGTACAGGTACGTGATTTTGCCTGCCCGTGCCATTCTGCCGATGTATATGTGCAGGAGGCAGTCGGGAAGCGGTTAAAGACGGGCCTGACTGTCTTTTTGCATTTAGTAAATCAACCCCACTGTAACACAATAGGCTACTCTTTCTAGGAAAGACATACCCTGATGGACATATTTGTGCTAAAATAATTTTAAGGGTTACATACACTTTAATGGTATATTGGTACATAGGGAAGCTGGAATTTTGAAAAAAAATAAGTGAACTTAGCCTTTAATAAAAAAGTTATTACCATTTTTGCATGACTTTTGGTACAGCCCTCGTAGTTTCCCTTTAACCCCTTCCCAACTGCCGCAAACTGATATACGTTGGCAGAATGGCACAGGTGGGCAAAAGGGCGTACAGGTATGTCCCCTTTAAGCGGCATTGTGGGTGCGTGTGCCCACCCTGTGCTCCGTGCAAGGTATTTCTCGGTTCTGCCTAGTGACATGACAGAGATCTACTGCTCCCTGTCATCGAGAGCAGTGATCGCTGTCATGTGGGTAGTAGCCCATCCCCCCCCCCCACAGCTACAATCACTCCCTAGGACACACTTAACCCCTTGATCGCCCTTCCCTGCCAGTGTCATTTACACAGTAATCAGTGCATTTTTATAGAACTGATCGCTGTATAAATGACAATGGTCCCAAAATAGTGTCAAAAGTGTCCGATGTGTCCGCCATAATGTCAGGATAAAAAAATCGCAGATCGCCGCCATTACTAATACAAATAAAAAATAATAATAAAAATGCCATAAAACTATCCCCTATTTTGTAGACAATATAACTTTTTGCGCAAACCAATCAATATACGCTTATTGCGATTTTTTGATAAAAAATATGTAGAAGAATACATATCGGCCTAAACTGAGGAAAAAAAATGTTTTTATATATATATACATATATTGGGGATATTTATTATAGCAAAAAGTAAAAAATATTGTGTTTATTTTTCAAAATTGGCGCTCTTTTTTTGTTTATAGCGAAAAAAATTAAAACCGCAGAGGCGATCAAATACCACCAAAAGAAAGCTCTATTTGTGGGGAAAAAAGAACGTTAATTTTGTTTGGGTACAACGTCGCACGACCGCGCAATTGTCAGTTAAAGCGACGCAGTGCCGAATCGCAAAAAGTGCTCTGGTCAGGAAGGGGGTAAAATCTTCCGGGGCTCAAGTGGTTTAAGAAGTGGTTCTTGATCTACAGTTGGTTTCAAGGACATTAAAAATTATCGGCATAGCTAAACCCCATATTTAAAGCGGTTGTATACCCGCTGAAACTCATACTAGCTCATTATGAAATACTTACCTTAGAACGAGGCTTCGGTAACTCACCTGGTCCACGCAGAGGTAGCTGACATGTTGCCTCGGCGTGTCTTCCGGGTATCGTGACTCCAGCGCTGTGAGTGGCTGGAGCCGCAATGTCGTCACTCCCGCGCATGCGCACGGGAAACTTCTTCCCGGCAAGGTTCGGATTCTGCCGGCCTTTCAGCCGAGAATACTCCGTGCGCATGCGCTAGACATGTGCAATTCGTTTAGTTACGATTCGTTTTCCGTTCAAATTCGTTATATTCGTTCATTCGTTATCGTACGAATGAACAATATAGTGTGTTTTAGTGCATTAAAATAAAAAAAAGTGTATTTTTTCCACAAAAAACCCCATTTTGGAAAGTAGACACCCCAAGCTATTTGCTGAGAGCAATGTTGAGCCCATTAAATATTTTTTTTTTTTGTCCCAAGAGATTGAATAATGTAAAAAAAAAAATATATATATTTTTTTTTACAAAAAGTTGTCACTAAATGATATATTGCTCAAACATGTCATGGGCATATGTGGAAATACACCCCAAAATACATTCTGTTGCTTCTCCGAGTACGGGGATACCACATGTGTGGGACTTTTTGGGAGCCTAGCTGCGTACGGAACCCCAAAAACCAATCACCGCCTTCAGGCTTTCTAAGGGTGTAATTTTTTTATTTCACTTCTCACTGCCAATCACAGTTTCGGAGGCCATGGAATGCCCAGATGGCATAAAACCCCCCAAATGACCCCATTTTGGAAAGTAGACACCCCAAGCTATTTGCTGAGAGGTATTGTGAGTATTTTTTGCAGATCTCGCTTTTTGTCACAAAGTTTTGAAAATTGAAAAAAGAAAAAAATTTTTTTTTTTTCTTTACTTTCTTCATTTCAAAAACAAATGAGAGCTGTAAAATACTCACCATGCCTCTCAGAAAATAGCTTGGGGTTGTCTACTTTCCAAAATGGGGTCATTTGGGGGGGTTTTGTGCTATTTGGGCATTTTATGGCCTTCGAAACGGTGATAGGTAGTGAGGAGTGAAATCAAAAATTTGCACCCTTAGAAATCCTGAAGGCGGTGCTTGGGTTTCGGGGCCCCGTACGCGGCTAGGCTCCCAAAAAGTCCCACACATGTGGTATCCCCATACTCAGGAGAAGCAGCAAAATGTATTTTGGGGTGCATATAACTATGGCATGTGTGAGCAATATATCATTTAGTGACAACTTTTTGGAAAAAAAAAAAATATTTTTTATTTTTGTCTTTATTCAATCACTTGGGAATGAACGAATGATTTAGTAAAAATTTCTAACGAATAACGAATCGTTTGAATCGAACGAATATGAAAAACAACGAAAATACGAATTCGTTTAGTTACGATTCGTTTTCTGTTCAAATTCGTTATATTCGTTCATTCGTTATCGTACGAATGAACAAATGGTTTAGTAACATTTTTAACGAATAACGAATTATCGAATCGAACGAATATGAAAAACAATGAAAGTACGAAATAATTAAATTAGAAACAACAAAACTACGAAAGAATGAAAATCCGAAAAAAAAAACAGGAACAACGAAAATCAAAATGAACAAAAAAAATGTGTACATTCGTAACTTTTTTTTTTTGTTGATTCGTAATTTTCCGTGTCTCTTACAATGGCGCTGCTTAACGTGCTTCGAATGGATTGAAAGAAAAAATTCGTACATTCGTAACTTTTTTTTTTTTTCTTTTGTCGATTCGGAATTTTCTGCGTCTCTTACAATGGCGCTGCTTAACGTGCTTCGAATGGATTAAACGAAAAAATTTGTACATTCGTAACTTTTTATTTATTTTTTGTTGATTCGTAATTTTCCGTGTCTTACAATGTAATAATAGCATACACATTACATAAAATTATGAATTATGCTCCGATTACGAATCTACGAAAACAATGTTACGAAAGTACGAATAAATCAATCTTACGAAAGTACGAATGTAACTAAATCTACGAAAATACGAATGCGTCCGAATACAAAATATAATGAAAATACGAAAATACAAATTTCGAATAAATGAAAACGGAACGGAAAAACAAATCAACGAAACAATAACTCTACGAAAATACGAACGAGTCCGAATATGCACACCGACGACTTATGAATTTACGAATCGTTACGAATACGAACACCGACGACTTACAGAATTACGAATCGCTACGAATCAACGGAAACGAACAGAAACAAAACGAAACAAAACAAATTTTTCTATTGTGCACATGTCTAGCATGCGCCGATGCAGTCAGCGGCGCATTGCACGGGGAATATCTCCTAAACCGGTTTAGTTGATATTGTTTTTACCTACAGGTAAGCCTCATTATAGGCTTACCTGTAGGTAAAAGTCAATTTTATGACTATATAACCACTTTAAAATGAGAAATAAACCCCCGTTTTGATATGAGATGGCGGAGAAACCTGTTTTCAGAAAGATAATGGCTTACTTTGTATATTATTGGATGGCTTTTTAGCCTAACGTGATCTGATTATATATGTGTATATCTCCAAAATACAACACTTGCTGATTATGCTAGTTTGTTGAAAACCATCATTTTTTTATGCCGCATGTTCCTGGGAACAATCGTTAGAGCGAGTTTCCCTTTCTGGTGTATTATTAGGTATTACAGAGCTGTTAAATATGTAACAACTCCCAAACAGTGTAAATAAGTCAGAGAGGTCCGCTTTCAGTCTTGATGCTACATAAATTTTGCATAAATATACATGCATTGATTTACTGTATAACAAGCCTATAATTCCATTGTGACATCACGGTGCTAAGGAATGATTTTATAAAATATTAACTTATAGCCGGGAGTGTATTTCCCACGCTACGTCAATATGCAGCTGAACTTTTGCTATGTTGACATTAATTCTCTGTTTCTTGAAGAAGCTGTGAGCGCAATTTGCATCCTACATAACTGCAATGCAGGTCAGGAAAAACACAGCCCCGCGATGACTGGGTGGGATGCACTGATGTCATTAAAGTTATTGGGGCCACTGAGAACAGTCCTATATTGCTGTGTAGGTTTCAGCAGTTGACATGGACAGTGTACTTCCTTTAAATGTAATTTTTAAAGTCTATGTGAGCACTAACTTAACAAATTGGTTACTAATTCACTTAGCTTCTAAGTAATAGGGCTGATTTATTAAAAGGCAATCAGACTGTTCATTTACAAGGAAAATTACACATTGCAAAGGAAATCGCCCCAGAGATTAGTAAATGTGGTGTAGAACTAAAGGCAAAAATAAAACAAAATAATACTCGACATTCAACTCGATTGAGTAATCAGTATACTATATATACTCGAGTATAAGCTGACCCGAATATAAGCCGAGGCACCTAATTTCACCACAAAACACTGGGAAATCTTATTGACTCGAGTATAAGGCTAGGGTGAAAAATGCGCAGCCACTGTAAGTGGAAAAGAGGGTCAACAATGCCCATTTACAGCCTCACTGTGCCCATGTGCAGCCATAGGTTCCCCGAACTTCAAACTCTGTAGTTAATGGTGCCCCCTAGATGCAGCCAAAATTTGGGGTCTATGAACCCAAAGGGTCCCGAAATGACATTGCTGCAGATGGACACAATTGACCAACTTTGTGGCCCTGTATCTCGGGGCCACTTGGTGCTAGGAACCCAAATCACTACAACATATCCAAAGCTGGCGTTCCTAGCTCTAAGTGGCCCTGAGATACTGGGCCACAAAGTCGGTTCGGAAAATGTCAAGCACTTTTCTGCAGCAGAGAATGACGTTTACCGAACCGACTTTGGGGCCCCGTATCTCGGGGCCACTTGGTGCTAGCTTTGGATATGTTGTGGTGCAGGTTCCACTGGGTTTGCACACCAAAATTTGGGTTCCTAGCACCAAGTTGCCCCGAGATACGGGGCCCAAAATTCGTTTCGGAAAATGTAATTTTCTGCTGCAGGGGGACACTTTAAGCACAATAAAATGTGCTGAAAAACTCGGCTTATACTCGAGTATATACGGTATATCCTTTTTTGTCCTTTATAGACTTATTCTCTATACACTATATTAATATCGCTACTAAACTGAAAACATAATCATAATGTACCATCATCCAATCTATTTGAAAATTGAGGCAGAAGGTTTGAGGCAACTTGTGGACTCTTCATTGTACAGCAAAGACTCACATACTTATTTATAAAAAAGGATACATTTGTTTAAGACAAATAATCATCATTAAAGTGATCCTATAGAGGGAAATATACAATACACTGTATCAGATATCTGAAGAGGAACTAGACACTTGGATGCATGTCCACCCAGACAGGAGGACCATAGATCTTGTCCTATGTCGGTTCAACCTCGATATGTTTCGTGGTGTGACCGCTTCTTCAGGAGTATACTTCAGCGGATAATGTGTGTGAACATCTCTACAAAAAACAAATAGATGATAAGGTTAAGGAACAAACAACATATGTGTGTAGCATGGATTAGAGCATGTGCAAGGCCAAGATCAGTTCTGCCATAAGAATTGGCCAGTTCAAAGTCCAGCTATCAATTTAGGTAATATATAACACATAATCCCCAAGACATAGGCATTCCCGTGTATGTTGGATAATAGGAGCTTACCGAGACAGGACCAAATTAAAACAAGAAGGCGTCTGCAGGCCCCAAAAAGGCAATATCTCGGGCGAGTGTGGAAGCCAGGTCATAATAAGCAGAGTAGACATAGACTGTCAAAGATAAAGAATATATATATATATATATATATATATATATATATATATATATATATATATATATATATATATATATATATATATATATATACACTATATTGTCAAAGGTATTGGGACACCTGCCTTTACACGCACAGGAACTTTAATGGCATCCCAGTCTTAGTCCGTAGGGTTCAATATTGAGTTGGCCCACCCTTTGCAGCTATAAGAGCTTCAACTCTTTTGGGAAGGCTGTCCACAAGGTTTAGAAGTGTGTCTATGTGAATATTTGACCATTCTTACAGAAGTGCATTTGTGAGGTCAGGCACTGATGTTGGACTAAAAAAACCTGGCTCACAGTCTCTGCTTTAATTCATCCCAAAGGTGTTCTATCGGGTTGAGGTCAGGCCAGTAGTTCCTCCACCCCAAACTCACTCATCTTAGTCTTTATGGACCTTGCTTTGTGCACTGGTGCGCAGTCATGTTGGAACAGGAAGGGGCCATCCCAAAACTGTTCCCACAAAGTTGGGAGCATGAAATTGTCCAAAATGTCTTGGTATCCTGAAGCCTTATGAGGTCTCTTCACTGCAACTAAGGGGCCAAGCCCAACTTCTAAAAAAACAGCCCCACACCATAATCCCCCCTCCACCAAATGATTTGTCCAGTGCACAAAGTAAGGTCCATAAAGACATAGATGAGCGAGTTTGGGGTGGAGGAAATCTTAGTGGACCCTGCCCACCTACGAGACGCAGTCCCTAGAGACGTGCTGACGGGATCCATTTTTACCACCTTAGGGAGCGGCTCCTCCGCTCAGCGAGATCAGCCCGCATCCTCCCTCACCCATATGCAGGAGTGCTTCTCTACCAAGATCTGTCGGCTGCAACCTCTCATAGCAGAAAGGAATTTGCGGCCATCACAGCAACTCTAATGCCCCGTACACACGGTCGGAAATTCCGACCACAAAATCCGCCGTATTTTTTCCAACGGATTTTGTCCGACACTGGTGTTGCATACACACGGTCGGACAAAGTTGTCGGAAAATCCGATCATTCTGAGCGTGGTGACGTTCGTTGCGCACGACGGGACTACGTAGAGGCTAGTAGCCAATAGCTTTGGTCTTGTAATGTGATCTGAGCATGCGTTGCACTTTGTCCGTTGGAATTGGCTACACACGATCGGAAAAAGTCCGATAGAACTTTGTTGTCGGAAAATTTGAGAGCAGGAGAAAAAACGTTGTCCGTCAGATAATCTGACGGAAAAAGTCCGATGGAGCCTACACACGGTCGGAATTTCCGACCGTGTGTATGGGGCATAAGAGATGGCAATATCGTCTACCGCTGGAGCTTCCCCACGAAGCTCCAATCACTTACCAAAACCAACAAATCATTATAACTACCCCAAAAGTTGGATACAAGAAACTGCAAATTGTTGTCTCTCCTCTCATCCCAACCCGACGTGGAACAACGCAACTCAAAAATACTAAATATGTCTGTAATTCCACTGAAACAAAAATGTAGAAAACACCGGTTAGCTCTGTCTGCCACTTTGTCTATTACCCCGGCAATTAGGCTAGTTCACATTAGTCCTGTTACCTGAGAGTCCCGAGTATTGGGAAACTGTGAGTATTCTTTCTAGAAGTTCTTACTAGACTTACAGTTGTGTTTAATCCACACACCCCTAGCCAGGGCCATCTTTAATATTGATTGGACCCTGGGCAAAAAACTTGGGGCCCCCCTCCCCATGCAGTTTTACTCTCCACCCGCTCTGAGGCATACAATAAGTAGCAGCTAGACTCAAAATCTGTTTACTGAATAAGATCAGGCAGCTATTGCGATTGGTTGCTAGAGATTACAGCGCACATTACGGCTCACTGATTAGTTGCTAGACGTTACAGCACATGATTTCTGCTTGTTGATTGGTTGCTAGAGATTACTGTGGATATGACCTCAGGGGGCATGATATACTTATCAATACCACCGGCCGCTACTATTTACATATGAATGCCACCGCTATTTACATATGAATGCCGGTAATTTACATGTAAACACAGGGTCTACAGGTGAGCCATCTATACACAACAATAGGGCAGAGCTGGGCAGCATATTATTCAGTAATTACACATATTGGGATTCTAAACAGCAGATCATAATATTCAGTTTATTCTGTTATACATATATTTAAACGTTGTAATCTGAACATAGAAATCGTGGGAAAACACATATGGCATTCCATCACTACCCAACCCGTATGGTCACCGGCAGCCGCCAAAAGCATTAGTAGTAGCACTTCACACTGAGATATTGGGACACAGCACGGGACTAAAACCTCAAGGAACGAGGGAATTTAAACCAGGATAGTTGGCAAGTTTGAGGCAGCTGCTTTGGGGCCCACAACAATGACAGGACCCAGGGCAGCTGCCCCTTTTGCCCTGCCTTAAAAAATGGCCCTGACCCTAGCATGAAGTGTCCTAAGCACCAGGCTTTACATAAGCACAATTGTTATCGCTATATTCAACGCAAGTTAATTTGTGTATTTTTTCCTTTCTTTATTTTCATATACTACTTTTCTGTTTTTCTCAGTGAAAGTATCATCTTTCCCTTCCTACAGACTGCTGTAGTGATCCTTTGCTTCCGCGCTTCATGCCAGTAGCACACAAACATGTCATTATGTATCACTACCATTAATGCAAAAGGCCTTAATTCCCCTTTTAAACAACCCATATTATGGCAAGAAGCTTTATCCCAGAGAACAGACATTCTGTGTGTCCAAAAGATAAACTTTATGCACGTTAAAGCTCCCCCATCTCTTCACTGGTCATACCCTCACATCTTACATGCACACGCAGATAAAAAAGTGCAGGAAGTAATGATTGCTCTTTCAAACACCAACACCTTGATGCTGACTAGGGATGAGCCGAACACCCCCCGGTTCGGTTTGCACCAGAACCTGCGAACAGACCTAAAGTTCGTTTGAACTTTAGAACCCTATTAAAGTCTATGGGACTCGAACGTTCAAAATCAAAAGTGCTAATTTTAAAGGCTTATATGCAAGTTATTGTCCTAAAAAGTGTTTGGGGGCCTGGGTCCTGCCCCAGGGGACATGTATCAATGCTAAAAAAAAGTTTTAAAAACTGCAGTTTTTTCGGGAGCACTGATTTTAATAATGCTTAAATTGAAACAATAAAAGTGTAATATTCCTTTAAATTTCGTACCTTGGGGGTGTGTATAGTATGCCTATAAAGGGGCGCATGTTTCCCGTGCTTAGAACTGTCCCTGCTCAAAGTGTAATTTCTGCAGGAAAAAAAGTCATTTAAAAGCACTCGTGGCTATAATGAATTGACGGCTTCCCGTAATACAGAGAACAGTCACTGAAAGTCATTGATTAAAAAAAGCGTGGGGTTCCCCCCAAATTCAATTACCAGGCTCTCCATGTCTGGTATGGATATTAAGGGGAACCCCGCGTCAAATAAAAAAAAATTATGTGGGGTTCCCCCCCAAATATCCATACCAGACGAGAGAGCTCCCCCCCTCCTGAACCGTACCAGGCCACATGCCCTCAACATTGGGAGTATGCTTTGGGGGTTTGTGACCCCTCAAAGCACCATGTCCCCATGTTGATGGGGATAAGGGCCTCATCCCCACAACCCTGGCCAGGTGGTTGTGGGGGTCTGTGGGCGGGGGGCTTATCGGAATCTGGAAGCCCCCTTTAACAAGGGGACCCCCAGATACCACCCCCCTTGTTTGAAATGGTAACGGGTACATTGTACCCCTACCATTTCACAAAGAAAGTGTAAAAAAATTGTAAAAAAACAACTGACACCGTTGGGAAAAGTCCTTTATTAAAAATAAAAAAAAATAAAAAAAAGTTTCCAGCTGTGGTAATCCACTCTTGGTATCCAGCCATAGGTGATCTCTTCGCTGGGGTCCAGCAATGGGTGATCTCTCCCGATGACCCAGCGCAGCGCATCCTGTCTCCACGGAGACACTGTGGGAATCCCGGTGATGGTCTGACAGGTCTTAACTGAGGAGGACGGGGCCACCCGTCACCTGACCCCGCTCACATCATTGCATGACCTACTGCTGCCTTTTGCAGAGCAGAACATACTAAAACCCTCCAGAGTGACACCATGTCCATGTCCCTACCTTCTTTCATCCACTCTCTACTCAGCCACTTTAAGGACTTTAAACAGAACACTAGCTACCAAGACCATGCCACAACTGCACAGAGAATGAAAGAGAATGTGAACCAGTGTTTTGCTTCATTCATTCTTAGATCCAAGTAACTGGTGAAATGTTTTTGCCAGTGTTTGCAGCAGCTGCTTGTTTTTTTTTCAATTCTGCAGTCTGTGAAAACCCTTGTTGATGTGGCAGATGAGAATATTCAGGAACTGCTTAAGAAGGTAGAGGAGTATGCCCGTGCCGTAAGAAAATCCACATTGCCCCACTTACAAGATGAGAATCTGTCTGACTCTGAAGATGATGTGTAATGCCCCATACACACGGTCGGATTTTCTGACGGAAAATGTCCTATCGGACAATGTTGTCGGAAATTCCGACCGTGTGTAGGCTCCATCTGACTTTTTCTGTCGGATTTTCCGACGGACAAAGTTTTATCTCCTGCTCTCAAATTTTCCGACAACAAAGTCCTATCGGACTTTTTCCGATCGTGTGTAGCGAATTCCGACGGACAAAGTGCCATGCATGCTCAGATCACATTACAAGACCAAAGCTATTGGCTACTAGCCTCTACCTAGTCCCGTCGTACGCAACGAACGTCACCACGTTCAGGATGATCGGATTTTCCGACAACTTTGTCCGACCGTGTGTATGCAACACCAGTGTCGGATAAAGTCCGTCGGAAAAAATCCGACGGATTTTGTGGTCAGAATTAGACATGTGCAATTCGTTTCGTTTTTTTTTTTTTTTTTTTTTTCGTTTTTTTTCGTTATTTTCGTTCGTTCGTTTTCGTACGAATGAACGAATCATTCGAATCGTACGAATACGAATAACGAATCGTAACGAATCGTTCGAATCGTACGAATCCGAATAACGAATCATTTGAATCCGAAAAACAACGAAAATCCGAAAAAACTAATTAGAAACAACGAATGTACTAATGAAGAAAATCCGAAAAACGAACGAAAAAATTTGTAACTTTTTTTTTTGTTGAATTGGTCATTTTCCGTGTCCCTTACAATGGTGCTGCTAAACGTGCTTCGAATGGATTGAACAAAAAAATTAGTACATTCGTAACTTTTTTTTTCGATTCGTAACTTTTTTTTTCGATTCGTAACTTTTTTTTTTTTTTTTAGATTTGTAATTTTCCATGTCTCTATTGAACCAAAAAATTCGTACATTCGTAACTTTTTTTTTTTCGAATCGTAACTTTTTTTCCGATTCGTAACTTTTTTTTCGATTCGTAACTTTTTTTTTCGATTCGTAAATGATTAAAATGTAATAATAGCATACACATTACATCAAATTATGAATTAAGCTCCGATTACGAATCTACGAATGTTACGAATGTACGAATAAATATGAATGTGTCCGAAAATTAAACTAACGAAAAAACGAATCAACGAAAAAATAACTCTTACGAATGTACGAATCGTTACGAATACGAACAACGACGACTTACAAATGTACGAATCGTTACGAATCGACGGAAACGAAAAAAACGAAACGAAAAAAAACGAATTTTTTTCGGAAACGAAAATAAACGAATTTTTTGGTTGTGCACATGTCTAGTCAGAATTTCCGACCGTGTGTACAGGGCATAAGAAGAGGAGAATATTGAAAAATCACAGGAAGTCGAAAAAGCACCATCCACATGAAAGCAGCCAGTCTTTCGGTTTCTTTCAAAATGCTGCAGAAGACCCACGTAGAGCATCTCCCCAAACAGGCAGCACAGAGCAGCAGATCAGTCTGACTGGTAGTCCGATGCACACAATCCATTTTGCTATGGCCTTCTACTTGGCCTCAGTGGCCTGTTGTTCCTTAGAGTCAATTTTGTATTTTGAACACTTAAAAGAGCAGTGCAAATTGTTTACTGTGGTGGTGCACTGGCTTGACTTGGCCCGTCATTGGAGGTTTTATGTATCTGTGGGGTTTAATTAGGGAGAAAAAAATCTATTTATTCTGATTTTACTTTCTCTGTCACCCCACACAGTCATCTCTAAGTTGTCTCTCTATAATATACTACACGTGTGGCCCTTCCCAGGGCCTGCCATTGGCCTTTAGGTGCCCTGCGCCCTGCAAAAATGATTGACAGTGCCCCTCCCAGTGACCACATCCCTTTATATATATTATGGTGGGATACTTCAATTCTGAGAAAGCAGCAGCTGAGAGATATTATAAAATCACTTGTGACTAAGTGCACCACATGACAAACAAACAGCTATTACTTCAGAATAACAAAAGGTATGCAATCTGACTGCAAAAAAGTTTGTTAAAAAAATCCCTTCAATGTACATATGTAGCACTGACCCCGAAGGAGCCGCTGGTTATTTTTTGGGCTTACCGTTACCTTCTTGACCTCGTATGCGTCTAGGGGATTCCCGAGGTAGATGGCCCAAAGAACTGCAGAGACCGACACTGGATCCACTTTAGGGATTTTTATTTGCAAAATAGTAGACAAAACACAGTCTCTCAATAAAGGAACAGAGGGTATAGGTAGGAAGTTCAGGTACTCTTGGAACTGCTTGGAACTGAAAGTCTCTCACTATAAACTCCAGGGAAAAACCATTTGCAACTGCATATTACAGCTATCGGATAAATCTCCTCTCAGTGGACTTAGCAGCCGATAGGTGATTCAGATAAAGCAAAGTCTCTGCCACAGACTTGGTTGTAAAACTTGTGAATGGAAAGTCTCTGTCACAGACTTGGTTGTAACTGAAGGATTTACGAAGTTAGAGAACCCTCATATGGCACCAGTATCTTGCAGCCGGTCCGGCGATACCGTACGAGTGTGGATTCACCTGGTGTCCTTTCAACTTAGCTCCCAGGCTCTTACCGAGCAGCCAGCCGTTTGCATGGCCCTCTTCTGAAGAGTCCTCCCCTGGTTGCGTTCTCAGTTGCTGGGCCTCTCCAAAAACGAGACGGCACCGGACCACCTTAGATTCTCCTTCCAGTTACTGTGCCTCAGGCTAGCCAGCCCCGAGACTCGGAAATGGATGGATCCGCACCCCAGGCCATGAGGGCCCCTGAGGGCTGGTCAGGAGGACCAGGACCAAACAGACAGAAAGATCTTCTGGACCGGAACCCAGAAGCACGTGACCTCAGTACCTTAAGTACCTTCTCCCAGAAATCGCAGTGGCGACAACACACTCACTGGTTGGTTCTGAGAGAGATTGGCACCCAATGCGTCCAACCAGACTGTGTTCCTGTGCTTGCCAGGGGTGAAACCGACACCTATGGTCAAGCAGAACACAATGCAATCCAGCCAAAATGGTACTGAGACCATCATTTACAACAATTAACCCTAAAACCGAACTGTGGTTTTAGGAACATTAAATCTATAAAAGATATAGCGCGTGCTCATCAGGAGCCCGGCGCTACACATAGATAAGACTGTTCTCAACAAAAGTGGAGTGTGTACTGTGCTTACCTTTGTATGAATTCCGGGATGAGTTTTCCGGAATGGAGGCCTCTTAAGCCCCATACACACGGTCGGATTTTCTGATGGATTCTGTCCTATCAGACAATGTTGTCGGAAATTCCGACCGTGTGTAGGCACCATCGGACAGTTTCCATCGGATTGTCCGACGGACAAAGTCCTATCTCCTGCTGGATAGATTTTTTGACAACAAAGTCCGATCACACCAAATCCGATCGTGTGTAGCGAATTCAGACGGACAAAGTGCTACGCATGCTCAGATCACATTACAAGACCAAAGCTATTGGCTACTAGCCTCTACGTAGTCCCGTCGTAGGCAACAAACGTCACCACGTTCAGAATGATCGGATTTTCCGACAACTTTGTCCGACCGTGTGTACGCAAAACCAACATCGGACAAAGTATGACGGACATGATCCGACGGACCTGGTCCTCGGATAATCCGAGCGTGTGTATGGGGCTTAAGTGCTCTGGCCGTGGTCTGAGGAGGCCTGTAATGCTGCATAGTGCTCTGGATGGTGGGCTGATGAGGCCTGTAATGCTACAGGTTGCTCTGGACGGTGGTCAGAGGAGGCCTGTAATGTGGCATAGTGCTCTGGGCGGTGGTCTGAGGAGGCCTGTAATACTGCACAATGCTGGATGGTGGTCACAGGTCTGAAGGATGGCCTGTAATGCACAGTGCCCTGGATGCCACTGCCAGTGGTCAGAGGAGGTCTGAAATGCTGCACAGTGCTGGATGGTGGTCTGAGGGATAGCCTGTAATCCACAGTTCCCTGGATGGCACTGCCATTGGTCAGAGGAGGCCTGCAATGCACAGTTACACAGTGTGCTCTGGACGGACGGTGGTCTGAGGGGAGGCCTCAGGCCTGCTGTAATTGTAATGTATCACAACTGTAAATGTTGTACACTCACAGTCTGCTCTGGGCACCTGGTGGCACAGTCGTCTCGTCAGGAGTCAGGACTCGGGAGACCTCAACCTGGCTGGCCTATAAAGCACAGTGCTGCTCTCACTCTCAGGTCTCTGGCAGTGGTCTCATCATGGTGCACTTACTTCCTGGGAGCAGATTGTGGAAGCAGGCAGAGCACCAAAAAAAAAAACAGAAGTTAGTTCACAAGGGTAAACGTCCCTGCCTCTCAATTTTGTCCCGTTTTCATTCGTTAAAGAAAACGGATCTGATTTTTGTCAAATGTGCTGTACTCTTCGTTTTGGGTTTCCTCACTGTAAAAATGGCGCTGATGAAATCTTTGATGAAAACGTTTTCGTTGACGAAATTAACATTGGGGGAAAAGATGCTTCAATTGTAAACTATGCAGTACTACCTTAAAGCGGAGCTCCACACAAAAATGGAACTTCCGCTTTAAGGGAAGGTGCCTCCTGACATGCCACATTTGGCATGTCATTTTTGGGGGGGGGGGGGGGCACAAACCCTCCTGGCGCCCTGCAATGCCGGAAGGGAGATCACCTCTCGTCTCCTCCCTCTCGGGAATTATCTGGGACACGTCACAGGTCCCAGATGGTTGCCCCGGCCAGTCACAGCACGCAGCGCGGCTCGTGCATGCGCAGGGGGTGCTCAGCTGTGAAGCCACAGCCGGGCGCCCACAGTGGCAATGCCGGTGCCGCAGAGCGGAGGGGGAGACGAGCGGAGCTTCGTTCCCCCCGCATTGCTGGACCCTGGGACAGGTAAGTGTCTGATTTATTAAAAGTCAGCATCTGCAGTATTTGTAGCTGCTGACTTAATTTTTTATTTTTTTTAAGCGGAACTTCGCTTTAAGGTATGTCATAGTGTGAAATAAACTTGCTTACTATAATGTGTTAAGAGCATAAAACCTGCAATAACAACAACTATAACTTTCCGGGCTTGTAAACATGAATAGCAAAACGGATCACTCAGCATGAGTGACTTTATAAAAAAAAAAAGAAAAAAAAGTAGCCATCCTTTTACCTGGGCTAGGTAACCTTTCTTCACATCTGAGTATAGGTATCCTTGGAAACTGCAAAAAAGATGCACAGCACCGTTCAGTGCATCTGAAATGCATTAAAGCCCAATAAAACGACATAACACGCATACTTAAAATGCACATAAAATACATGCACTGTCAAAGCACAGCGGTGCGAAAGAGCTCCAGGGTTGACACTTTGAGTGCATCTGATCAGATACACTACGCAGTTTTTCAGCGGACTAAGAAAACCAGCCAGCGTGTAGAATGGGCTGACAAGAAGCACAAGACTGCAAAGATTTGAGCTCTTGGGAATAAGATGACACAAGGGAACGCGCCACTTGACATATCTATTGTCCTGAATCCTCTATTGTTACTCCTATCGCTTTCAAAGAGGAAGATATAATGGTCAGGGTTAGCTCAATAATCAATTAAGCCATACCCGGGGATTAATCATACATGCCGTATCCCACGGTGATTATGAACTGATGATGTGAAGCCAGTTGTTGCTACGCTAAAGGCCAATCCCACAGCTTTCTAATCACTCCAACGCCACATGGTCTGATTACTTTCATGGCCGGTTTACCCGAGGTTTTCCTAAGCGTTATGAAGGATTGGAATAAATTGCTTGGTGCAGACAGCCTGGGCTCATTTATAGCAGCACTGAAGGGGCTGAAATAAAGATCACAGTGTTTAATAGCAATTCCGGAGTAACTATCAGACTTTGATATCTGCCGGCTGATACTGGAAGAGTACTGATTGCTGCTCTCCGCAAAGTGCCGCAAAGGAGAACGTTCTCTAACCCTGGGAAGCAACAAGCTCTTTATCATTTTCTTGTGTTTCTACATTTTAATGATGTAACCAGCCTACCTCAAAGAGGATCGTCAGCCCCCCCTTTTGGTTAGTCAAGTTCCCTCTCTCTGGCACCACCAGCTTTAACCACTTTAATACCTGGCACTTTCACCCCCTTCCTGCCCAGGACAATTTTCAGTTTTCAACGCTGTCACACTTTAAATGACAATTGCGCGGTCATGCAACACTATACCCATATGAAATTGTAATTCACAAATAGTGAGCTCTTTTGGTGGTATTTAATCACCCCAGGGTTTTTATTATTTGCTGAACAAACAAAAAAAGACCGTAAATTTTGAATAAAAGTAATGTTTTTCTTTGTTTCTGTTATACAAATTTGCAAATAAATATATTTACTTCTTCACTGATATGTGCTGATAAGGCTGCACTGGTGGACACTGATGAGGCTGCACTGATAGGCTGTGTTGATGGCATTGGGCACTGATGAAGCAGGACTGATACGTTGCACTAATGGGCACTGATGAGGCCGTACTGATGGGCACTTAAGCTGTACTGATGTGCACTGATAAAGTGGCACTGACAGGTACTAATAGGCAGCACTGATATGCTGCACTGATGGGCACTGATAGGTTACACTGATGGACAATGATGGGGCTGCACTGATAACAAAATGAAAAAGACCGACCATTTTGAAAAAAATAAACTTTCTTAGTTTCTGTTATACAATTTTGCAAATATGTAATTTTTCTTTGTCACTAATATGTGCTTATGAAGCTGCACTGATGGGAACTGATGTTCACATATAGGCTGCACTGATGGGCACTGATGAGGCTGTGCTGATGTGCACTAATGAGCTGCACTGATAAGTACTGATGAGGAGGCACTGATGGGCACTGATAGTCTGTAGTGATGGGCACTGATGAGGCAGCACTGACAAGCTGCACTAATAGGCACCGATGAGGCAGCACTGATGGGCACTTAAGCTGCACTGATGAGGCTGCACTGATAAGGCGGCAGTGCCTGGCACTCATAGGTGGCACTGACATGCTGCACTGATGGGCACTGATATGTTGCACTGATAACGAAATGAAAAAGACCGAACATTTTTTAAAACATTTGTTTTTCTTAATTTCTGTTATACAATTTTGCAAATAAGTTTCCTTCTTCATTGATGTGTGCTAATGAGGCTACACTGGTGGGCATTGATAGGCTAAAGTTCTGAGCACTAATAGGCTGCACTGATGGGAACTGATGAGTCTGCACTGATGGGCACTGATAAGCACTGACGAGGCAGCACTGATAAGCTGCACTGATAGGCACTGATGAGGCTGCACTGATGAGGCAGCACTGATGGGCACCTCTTAAGCTGCACTGATGGGCACTGATAAGACAGCACTGAGCGGCACTGATGAACACTGATATATTGCACTGATGGACACTGACATGCTGCACTAAAGGGCACTGATGGGGCTGAACTTATAATCAGGGCACTGATAATTAATGTCCTGATTATCCGTGTAAATGTCTTCTGTAACTGGAAAGCCGGTTATTAGTTTTCCTTTCCTCAGACACTGTCAGTGCTGAGGAAAGGAAATGCCGACATCTTGCATTTGTTTACAAGTAATCAGCTGTGATTGGACACAGCTGATCACATGGTAAAAAGCCTACGTCATTGGCTCTTGCACTGTGTCTGTAGGACACAGCTCACCACCGATCACCGCTCTGCACACCGCAATGTGGGAAACTGTGAGAGGTTAGGGGCACTATGGAGGGCTTAAAGTGGTTCTATTATCTTAATCCTAATAAGTCTATACTGATTGTAGGTGCTATAACTTTAGCGCAGACCAAACGATAGGATATTTTTATTTACTACTTATTTCTTTTAATTTTTACTAGTAATGGCGGCAATCAGTGACTTATAGCAGGACTGCGATACTGCGGCAGACAAATCAGACACTAGCTGACACTTTTGACACTTTTTGGGGACCAGTGACACTAATACAGTGATCAGTGCTACAAATATGCACTGTCACTGTACTAATGACACTGGCAGGGAAGAGGTTAACATCAGGGGCAATCAAAGGGTTGGATGTGTTGCTAGCCAGTGCTTGTGTACAGTGTGGGAGATGCTTTTACTAGGGGACGGCATGGATCCATCATCCAGCATCAATGCCTTTCCTCCTCACAGAACGACTATCTGCTTTGTTTATAGGCGTACATTGAGTCTGTGGTACCCACCGCTGGGCTCCTTCTGTGTGTGATCACATGCATGCCCCAGACCCAGAAGTGTCGGATCACTTACTAGGTACGTGATCCCGCGTAGCCCTGCCACTTTGCCGCCATTTAGCTAAGTTATACGGTCCGCAAGTGGTTAAATATTGGTTGAACTGGATGGACTTGTGTCTTTTTTCAACCAAATGTAACTATGTCTGGTCCATGCGTTTTTTTTTTTCATCCAATACTTTATCCAGCTGAACTATCCCACCTAGCCGCCAAAGATATCGGCTGTCTTTCTAGCAGTCTGCTGGTGAAGAACTCCCCCTACTGGAGTCACATGCTGATTACATCATCAAGGTTCTGTTGTGGATTAATTAATGCTTTGATAAAATGACTATTTCTATTATGTATACATATAAATGCTGAATCTCCTTACTCAAAATGCCTCACCTAGAGCCCCCCTCCCATCGAGTGAGTCCAGGAGTCCACAAGACATCAGCAGAAAACCTGGATGAAACTGGCCAGACGACCCTTAGATAAGAGTCTTCCAATCTCTGCTGGACAACACGGAATACACCTTATGATGATGCCTTTGCAAATAATGAGTCATCTCTTACTATAAAGGGGGCTATACGCCCAGAGCAATAAAGGAAGTTTTTCACTGAACAGTGTGTGTCAGCGTACTCCTTCTAAACATGCATGCATGAACATTTGAATTAGACCAGGTGCAGATAACTCGGTCAGACATTTGTCTGGAATCCGAAACAGTTCCACCTACTAGGATCTAACATCTTCCTTTAAACCAAGCACCAAAAGCCCATATTTAGTTACCTACAAATGTATTGTCAAATTGTATTTACAATATTTACAATTTTCAATAAAACACAAACAATGTATAAATATGATATAGAAATTATATAAATAATAATAATATAATATAACATGTAAATATTATATGCAGTGCCTTGCATAAGTATTCACCCCCTTGGCTTTTTACCTATTTTATTACATTACAGCCTTTAGTTCAATTCTTTTTTTAATCTGAAATATATGTGATGGATCAGAACACAATAGTCTAAGTTGGTGAAGTAAAATTAGAAAAATATATACATACATACAATTTTTCAGAAAAAAAACCTGATAATTGGCATGTGCGTAAGTATTCACCCCCTTTGTTATGAAGGCCATAAAACGCTCTGGTGCAACCAATTACCTTCAGAAGTCACATAATTATTGAAATGATGCCCACCTGTGTGCAATCTAATGCCCCATACACACGGTCGGAAATTCCGACACACAAAATCCGTCTGATTTTTTCCGACGGATTTTGTCCGACACTGGTGTTGCATACACACGGTCGGACAAAGTTGTCGGAAAATCCGATCATTCTGAGCGTGGTGACGTTCGTTGCGTACGACGGAACTACGTAGAGGCTACTAGCCAATAGCTTTGGTCTTGTAATTTGATCTGAGCATGCGTGGCACTTTGTCCGTCGGAATTCGCTACACATGATCGGAAAAAGTCCGATTGGACTTTGTTGTCGGAAAATTTGAGAGCAGGAGATAAAACTTTGTCCGTCGGAAAATCCGACGGAAAAAGTCCGATGGAGCCTACACACGGTCGGAATTTCCGACAACATGGTCCGATAGGACATTTTCCGTCTGAAAATCCGACCGTGTGTACGGGGCATTAGTGTCACATGATCTGTCATTACATATACACACCTTTTTGAAAGGCCCCAGAGGCTGCAACACCTAAACAAGAGGCACCAATAACCAAAAACACTGCCATGAAGACCAAGGAACTCTCCAAACAAGTAAGGGACAATGTTGTTGAGAAGTACAAGTCAGGGTTAGGTTATAAAAAAATATCCAAATCTTTGATGATCCCTAGGAGCACCATCAACTCTATCATAACCAAATGGAAAGAACATGGCACAACAGCAAACCTGCCAAGAGACGGCCGCACACCAAAACTCACTGACCGGGCATGGAGGGCATTAATCAGAGGGCAGCACAGAGACCTAAGGTAACCCTGGAGGAGCTGCAGAGTTCCACAGCAGAGACTGGAGTATCTGTACATAGGACGACAATAAGCTGTACGCTCCATAGAGTTGGGCTTTATGGCAGAGTGGTCAGAAGAAAGACATTACAAAATGGCACGTTTTGAGTTTGCGAAAAGGCATGTGGGAGACTCCCAAAATGTATGGAGGAAGGTGCTCTGGTCTGATGAGACTAAAACTGAACTTTTTGGTCATCAAATAAAATGCTATGTCTGGCGCAAACCCAACACATCCCATCACCCAAAGAACACCATCCCAACAGTGAAACATGGTGGTGGCAGCATCATGCTGTGGGGATGTTTTTCAGCAGTCGGGACTGGGAAACTGGTCAGAGAAGAGGGAAAGATGGATGGTGCTAAGTACAGGCAGTCCCCGGGTTACGAACACAATAGAGGCTGTAGGCTTGTTCATAAGTCAAAGTTGTTTGTAAGTCGCAACACTGCATTTGTAAGTGTAACTTCTGGTCGGAACACTGCGTTTGTAAGTGTAACTGCCGCCTGTGCATGGATGTGGGATGTTCCGAGCACTAGTTATGTTATCTGGGGTGTAGTACCGCAGTGTGGGATGTGTCCGGAAGTGCTCGAAAAGGTATCGAAAGGTATTCAGGACCAGCATGGAGCACAAGTGGCCGGCATTTGAGGCCGTTCGTAAGGAGGAGTCAATCGTAACTCGGGTGTTCGTAGCTCAGGGACTGCCTGTACAGGGATATTCTTGAGCAAAACCTGCAACACTCTGTGTGTGATTTGAGGCTAGAATGGGGGTTCACCTTCCAGCAGGACAACGACCCCAAACACACTGCTAAAGCAACACTTGAGTGGTTTAAGGGGAAACATGTAAATGTGTTGGAATGGCCTAGTCAAAGCCCAGACCTCAATCCAATAGAAAATCTGTGGTCAGACTTAAAGATTGCTGTTCGCAAGCGCAAACCATCCAACTTGAAGGAGCTGGAGCAGTTTTGCAATGGGCAAAAATCCCAGTGGTAAGATGTGGCAAGCTCATAGAGACTTATCCAAAGCGACTTGGAGCTGCGATAACCACAAAAGGTGTCTCTACAAAGTATTGACTTTAGGGGGGTGAATAGTTATGCACATTGACTTTATTTCTGTTATTTTGTCCTATTTGTTGTTTGCTTCACAATAATAAAAAAAAACATCTTCAAAGTTGAGGGCATGTTCTGTAAATTAAATGATGCAAATCCTCCAAATAATCCATGTAAATTCCAGGTTGTGAGGCAACAAAACAATAAAAATGCCAAGGGGGGGGGGGGGGGGGGGAATACTTTTGCAAGGCACTGTATATAATATTATACATGAATAGATTGTATATATTTGTATATTATAATATACATTAACCACTTCCCGACCGGCGCACGACGATATACGTCGGCAGAAGGGCATGTACAGGCAGGAGGGCGTATATATAAGTCCCTCCTTAATGCCGTCCGTGCCATCAGGAGCGCGCCGGGAGCGGCGCGCTCCCGCACTGGTCTGGACCCCCGAGAGGCGGTCGCGGGTCCCGCGGACTCGATCGCCGCGGGGACACCCGTGATCGTCTCACGGGAAGGCTGAACGGGGAGATGCGGAAATACACAGCATCTCCCCGTTCAGCCTAGCAACTAGTGACGCCGATCTCTGCTCCCTGTGATTGGAGCAGAGATCAGCATTCACTAGCTGACAGCCACGCCCCCCCCACAGTAAGAAACACACACACAGGCATACTTAACCCCTACACTGCCCCCTTGTGGTTAACCCCTTCACTGCCAGTGTCATTTATACAGGAATCAATGCATTTAAATAGCATTGATTGCTGTATAAATGACAATGGTCCCAAAAATGTGTCAAAAATGTCTGATGTGTCCGCCATAATGTCGCAGTCACAATAAAAATCGCTGATCGCCGCCTTTACTAATAAAAAAATATATATTAATAAAAATGCTATAAAACTATCCCCTATCTTGAAAAACGCTATAACTTCTGCGCAAACCAATCAATAATCGTTTATTGCGATTTTTTTTACCAAAAATATGTAGAAGAATACGTATCGGCCTAAACTGAGGAAAAAAAAAATTTTTTTATATATTTTTGGGGGATATTTACTATAGCAAAAAAGAAAAAAGAATGCGTTTTTTTTCAAAATTGTCGCTCTTTTTTGTTTATAGCGAAAAAAATAAAAACCGCAGGGGCGATCAAATACCACCAAAAGAAAGCTCTATTTGTGGGAAAAAAAAGGACGTCAATTTTGTTTGGGAGCCACGTCGCACGACCGCGCAATTGTCAGTTAAATCGACGCAGTGCCGGATCGCAAAAAGGGGCCTGGGCCTTTGGCTGCAAATTGGTCCGGTCTGAAAGTGGTTAATAGAACAATAATCCATTTTTTTTTTTTAGTCCTTCACAGTCCCTTTATGCCGATCCTGATAAAGAAACAGCAGAAAGTATTTCTTATCTAATTAAATAAATAAATATATAAATATAAGCAAACTCTTTCTTATGGTTATGAAGAAAAACCATTCCTTGGGTGATCTGTTCTATTTATTGCTGCATGTAATCTGCAAGCTTTATGTTCTTTTTTCTTTTCTTTTTTTCCTCCCTTTTTTTTGTTGTTTGCTCATTGGAGTATTTCTCTATCTCTCATTTCTCTGCACACAACCTGCCAGGGCTCCTGGGAAAGATAAGGTTAACTTCTATAGGGAAATACCGGGTGCCGTTATCAAAGAACATGTCATAAGAAAAAAAAAAAATGTAGAGAGGGGCGAGGATTTACGTTTGGTTAGTTGCTGTTGTGATTATTTATTAATAAATTCTTCCTTAGGATCTGAACATCTTGTGCCTACACAGTAAATTATTTGTTAGATGTGTAGAGCTCAGGGAGTTCCAACAACTGCTATGAAAGATTTTCTGTTTTCTTCTAAACTAAATGGATTAATGCTGGCCGGTACTCACCAACCTATTTTATTAAACGCAATGGAGCCAAAATAACTCAATACAGTATCAGCAGCAGTAACACCGTTACCGACTGTCGATAATGGCCCCAGATTTTCAATGTTTGCAAACGTTTGATGGCAATCTCTATCATCAAATCCAATCTTTCTCTGCATAATAAAGAGGATGTTGGTCTATTCATAAAAAATTCACCGTGTAAATGCCTTCGGCATTTGCACAGCCATCAAAAATAATTTCTGTAATGTGTTATATATATATATATATTTTTTATGGTCGTCGGCTCCATCTAGTGGCCATAATGCAGTATTTTCCTGAAATACCTCAACCAGGAAAATACCACAACATGGCCAGTAGAAGGAGCTGTCGATCATAGGAAATAACCATATTAGGGCTCGTTTGCACTTGCTTCGGCTTCAACAAGGCTTCGGACACGCTTTGTTAAAGCTCTCTGAATGCTAGTCAAAGCTTCTGTCACTAAAATAAAATGTTTAGCTTACAGTCCTGTTTAAACCTTGCTTTTGCTTTGCTTTGGCTTTGCTTCAAAAATTATACCCCATGTAGCTTCAGTGGTGCTTCAAAGCGTCTTCAAAGCCTCCGTAGAAGTCTATGGCAAAGCTCGCTTGAAGCCCCACTGAAGCCTCATCGAATGCCCCACTGAAGCCCCACCAAAGCTCCCCCAAAGCCCCACTGAAGCCTCATCAAAGCCCCACGAAGCCCCACCAAAGCTCCACCAAAGTCCCACTGAAGCCTCATCGAAGCCCCACCGAAGCCCCACCGAAGCCCCACCGAAGGTCCACCAAAGCCCCACTGAAGCTCCACCAAAGTCCCACTGAAGCCCCACCGAAGCCTCATCAAAGCCTCATCAAAGCCTCACTGAAGCCCCACGAAGCCCCACCAAAGCTGCACCAAAGCTCCACCAAAGCCCCAGCTTCAGTGGTGCTTCAAAGCTTCTTCAAAGAAGTCTATGGCAAAGCTCGATTGAAGCCCCACTGAAGCCTCATCGAATGCCCCACTGAAGCCCCACCAAAGCTCCACCAAAGCCCCACTGAAGCCTCATCGAAGCCCCACTGAAGCCCCACCAAAGCTCCACCAAAGCCCCACCAAAGCCCCACTGAAGCCTCATCGAAGCCCCACTGAAACCCTACCGAAGCCCCACGAAGCTCCACCAAAGCTCCACCAAAGCCTCATCAAAGCCCCATGGAAGCCCCACCAAAGCTCCACCAAAGCCCCACCGAAGCCTCACCGAAGCCTCATCGAAGCCCCACTGAAGCACCACCAAAGCCTCACTAAAGCCTCATCGAAGCAAGGTGTAAACAGGACTGTAAGCTAACCATTTTATTTAGTGACAGGAGCTTTGACTGGCGTTCAGAGAGCTTTAACAAAGCCTGCCCAAAGCCTTGTTTTGAAGTGTAAACTAGCCCTTAGACACATTATGGTGAATATTTGTGATAACTGTGTAAGGCACAAGGCATTCACACAGCACATTTTTAATAGCCCCGCTGGCATTTCTAAATGAATTCTTCAGGACAAAAGTTATTTTCTATATTATTTATTTGTTTTTATTATGCATTTACTGTTAAAACAAATATTTGTTTGTATATTAGTTTAGAAAATTATAATTGTTAAAATCTAATTTTACTAAAAATAGTTCTAATTTCACACTAAATCTAATAACACTTCTTTAATCTATCACACTCGTATCTATTTGAAGTTGTAGTGTCTAGAGATCTAAGAAGATAAAATTCCCTAAAATCTAATCAAAAAATAAATCAGAAAAGTTCTGTGGAATTTCTCAAACTCTTTGAACTATTCTGGACCTCTTCTTTGGGATTCTGAAGCTTCCCTCCAACCACTTTGCATATTATTTTATATATACTGGGATTCTGTACTTGCCAAATATACTGCAGACATCTCCCTCCACTGAGTCTGGCTGCAGCCATTTTAACTGTGGGCAGCTGAAGCTGCTACCTGTTCACTTCCTGGATGTACACAGACACACAGAGGCACACCTCCAGCTCTGCAGCACTCATTGGTCCTCTTATGTCTCATTCCCCCTCCCTTCCTGGCAAACTCATGAGAGTGAGTGAGAGAGAGAGAGCTGTGCATCAGTGGCGGAGCGTCCATAAAGGGTGCAGGAGCGCCGCCCCCTCTCTCCTGTCACCTCTCTCTCACCATAGATAGATTCATGCATTGCATGAATCTATCTATGGCCGCCGCTGCCGCCCCCTATTCAGGTGTCCGGCCCGTTGTTGGCCACCGGGCACCTGAATTACAGCGGCGGGGTATTTTTTCAAAGCGCCTGATTAGAGCCGCGGGCTCTAATAGGCATCCTGATTAGAGCCGTAGGCTTTAATAGGCTTCCAAAATGGTAAACAGCGGGCGCAATGCTGTGCGTTCGCTGTTTACTCAGTGTTGTGTTAGGAAAGCGAATAACACTGACCCACTTCTCAGCCAATCAGGTGCTTGGGTCTGGTTACCTGTCACCTGATTGGCCTAAACAACAGGCGCTGTGATTGGACGCCTGATAGAGAGGACCGGAGACATCGAGGAGCGTGGATGTGGAGGATGCCATCATGACCCGCTGTGAGACAGGTAAGTGCCAACTCCCGGGCGATGCACACTGGCAGCAATTTATGGGGCACACTGGCAGCAATTGATGGTCACAGTGGCAGCAATTGATGAGCACACTGGCAATTGATGGGTACAGTAGCTGCATTTGATGGCACAGTGGCAGCAATTTATGGGCACAGTGGCTGCAATTGATGTTTTTTTTTTCAATTTGTTTGCGCCCCCCAAAAAAATTTTGAGCACCAGCCACCACTGCTGTGCATAATGTCATAAGCCTAGGCTTTTTACCAGACAAGAAACATGAAGTGGGCTGTATAAGGTATTTACTGGCAGAAAAAAAAAATGCTTTACTATTCAAAGTTAAAACAACGAAGGCAGAAGATTTAATAGATGGAAAGATAAAAAGATGACTGAAGTTCCGCTTTAGGCCCCTTTCACACTTATACGACTTGTTCCACGATTTGGGACTGCAAAGTAGCCTGACAAGTCGTTCCCCATGATTTCCAATGGCAGCCATTCATATTAGTACGACTTCAAGTCGTTCCGACTTCAAAGTAGTCCCTGCACTACTTTGGTCCGATTTTGATGCCACTTTACACAGGCATTCCTTGAAATCGCGGCAAAAATCGCGGCCGCGAATCGCAGCAAAGTCGCTGTAAAATCGTGTGACTTTAAAGTCGCACAAGTGTGAAAGGGGCCTTAAAGCGTAATTAAGCTCTTTCAATCAACATTAATTATTTATAATCCTTATTATGCTTCAAGTCTTAGTAAAAGCTTAGATAGGAAGGTATGTTAAATTTACATGTATTCTATATATATTTTTTACATTTCTTTAGTTGCTTCCTGATTTCTAGTCTAGGCCAAAATTATGTCATACATCCCAGACCTTCATCTGAATGGAGCTAAGCACACCCTTCTGCTTGAATGCCTGAGCTAAGGGCAGATGGATTCCAGGAAATAAATGCTACATGAATCAGCTGCCCTTACTCAAGATGGCCACGGAGAGAAATGTCAGGGGATGTTTTTCAAAGTGATTTCTCAACAAAATAAAGCATAGAGACATGGATGGATAGGGGAGTTTGCTTTGAAAATTAAAACATTTATTTTATAGTGAGTAATGTATGAATAAACCTTATGGTGAAAAATATTCAGTGCTCAGGTGGAGCATAAATAATAGGTTATCATATAAAGTCCTTTGTTGAAGTCACTCCATATCAAAACCACATGATAATATGTCAAATAATCACAATCAAGTCCCCATACAGCCAGTGAAAATTCATCCTAGCATCTGTGAATCAGGGGCAGATCGGGGGGGGGGGGGGATGGGGCAATTGCCCCCCACTCCCCCGAAAATAGTGAGCAGGCAAGCAAGTGAGCAGGCGGACCAAGGGGTGAGTGGGCCCCTGGGTGAGTGAGAGGGTGGGCAGTCATGGCAGTAAGCGGGTGAGTGGGCAGGCAGGACAGTGAGCAGACGGGTGAGCATGCAGAGAGATGACATCATCTCTCACTGCCCGCCCTGCATCTCCGCAGTTCAGCCCTCACTGTGCATCCGCGGGCAGCAGAGAGATTACAACATCTCTCACTGCCTGCCCTGACTCTGGGACACAGCCACTGGCAAGTGACAATCCACATCTTGCGGCAGGTGACATGACACGTGACAAGCTGCATCTGGTGGCAGGTGACTGTGGCAAGTAACAATCCGCATCTGGTGGCAAGTGACAAGCTGCATCTGGTGGCAGGAATGTCTAAACCACTGGCAACAAAAGTGAGTACACCCCAAGTGAAAATGTCTAAATTGGGCTCAATTAACCATTTTCCCTCCCCGATGTCATGTGACTCATTAGTGTTACAAGGTCTCAGGTGTGAGTGGGGAGCAGGTGTGTTAAATTTGGTGTTATCGCTCTCACTCTCTCATACTGGTCACTGGAAGTTCAACATGGCACCTCATGGCAAAGAACTCTCTAAAGGATCTGAAAAAAAAGAATTGTTGCTCTACATAAAGATGGCCTAGGCTATAAGAAGATTGCCAAGACCCTGAAACTGAGCTGCAGCATGGTGGCCAAGACCATACAGCGGTTTAACAGGACAGGTTCCACTCAGAACAGGCCTCGTCATGGTCGACTAAAGAAGATTAGTGCATGTGCTCAGCGTCATATCCAGAGTTTGTCTTTGGGAAATAGACGTATGAGTGCTGCCAGCATTGCAGCAGAGGTTGTAGGGGTGGGGGGTCAGCCTGTCAGTGCTCAGACCATACACCGCACACTGCATAAAATTGGTCTGCATGGCTGTTGTCCCAGTAGGACGCCTCTTTTAAAGATGATGCACAAGAAAACAGTTTGCTGAAGATAAGCAGACTAAGAACATGGATTACTGGAACCATGTCCTGTGGTCTGATGAGACCAAGATAAACTTATTTGATTCAGATGGTGTCAAGAGTGTGTGGCGGCAACCAGGTGAGGAGTACAAAGTCGTGTGTCTTGCCTACAGTCAAGCATGGTGGTGGGAGTGTCATGGGCCGCATGAGTGCTGCCAGAACTGGGGAGCTACAGTTCATTGAGGGAACCATGAATGCCAACATGTACTGTGACATACTGAAGCAGAGCATGATCCCATCCCTTCAGAGACTGGGCCACAGGGCAGTATTCCTACATGATAACGACCCCAAACACATCTCCAAGATGACCACTGCCTTGTTAAAGAAGCTGAGGGTAAAGGTGATGGACTGGCCAAGCATGTCTCCAGACCTAAACCCTATTGAGCATCTGTGGGGCATCCTCAAACGGAAGGTGAAGGAGCGCAAGGTCTCTAACATCCACCAGCTCTGTGATGTCATAATTGAGGAGTGGAAGAGGACTCCAGTGGCAATCTGTGAAGCTCTGGTGAACTCCATGCCCAAGAGGGTTAAAGCAGTGCTGGAAAATAATGGTGGCCACACAAAATATTGACACTTTGGGCCCAATTTGGACATTTTCACTTAGGGGTGTACTCACTTTTGTTGCCAGTGGTTTAGACATTAATGGCTGTGTGTTGAGTTATTTTGAGGGGGCAGCAAATTTACACTGTTATACAAGCTGTACACTCACTACTTTACATTGTAGCCAAGTGTCATTTCTTCAGTGTTGTCACATGAAAAGATATAATAAAGTAGTTACAAAAATGTGAGGGGTGTACTCACTTTTGTGAGATACTGTATATACAGTATATACGATGAAAACAGTATCATGATCAGTAATCAGCATGGGTTTACGAAGGGTCATTCCTGCCAGACCAATGTTAACATTCTACGAGGAAGTGAGCTGTCATCTAAATAAGGGAAGTCCAGTAGATGTTGTGTATCTGGATTTTACAAAAGCATTCAATACAGTTCCCCATAAATGCTTAATCTACAAACTGAGGTCTGTAGGCATGGACCATAAGGTTTTTTCATGGATAGAAAGTTGGTTACAGGGGCGTGCCCAAAGCGTGGTGATAAATAACGTGTACTCAGACTGGTCTGGAGTGGTAAGTGGGGTACCACAAGGGTCTAGACATGTGCAATTCGTTTCGTTTTTTTTTTGTTTTTCGTTTTTTTTCGTTATTTTCGTTCGTTCGTTTTCGTACGAATGAACGAATCGTTCGAATTGAACGAATCCGATTAACGAATCGTTCGAATTGAACGAATCCGATTAACGAATCGTTCGAATCGAACGAATCTAAAAAACAACGAAAATCCGAAAAAAACAAATTAGAAACAACAAATGTACAAATGAAGAAAATCCGAAAAACGAAGACAGGAACAACGAAAATGAAAATGAACGAAAAAATTCGTACATTCGTAACTTTTTTTTTTTTTGTTGAATTGGTAATTTTCCGTGTCCCTTAAAATGGTGCTGCTTAACGTGCTTCGAATAGATTGAACGAAAAAAATTCGTACATTCGTAGCTTTTTTTTTTTTTTTTTTCGAATCGTAATTTACCGTTTCTCTTACAATGGCGTTGCTTAACGTGCTTCGAATGGATTGAACGAAAAAATTTGTACATTCGTAACTTTTTTTTTCGATTCGTAATTTTCTGTGTCTCTTAAAATGTAATAATAGCATACACATTACATAAAATTATGAATTATGCTCCGATTACGAATCTACCAATGTTACGAATGTACGAATAAATACGAATGCGTCTGAATTTCGAATAAACGAAAATTAAACTAACGAAAAAACAAATCAACGAAAAAATAACTTTTACGAATGTACGAATCGTTACGAATACGAACACCGACGACTTACGAATGTACAAATCGTTACGAATCAAAAAAAACGAAACGAAAATAAACAAATTTTTTTCGTAAACGAAAAAAACGAAACGAAAATAAACACATTTTTTTGTTGTGCACATGTCTACAAGGCTCTGTTTTGGGACCAATTCTGTTTAATTTATTCATAAATGATATAGAGGTCGATATAAATAGCTCAAACTGTTTTTGTGGATGACACAAAAATAAGCAGGGCACAAACTTCACATCGGGATATAGAAATTGTATAGGAAAACCTGAACAAAATAATGGGCAACTAGATGGCAACCCTATTTGGAGGGCAGGACTGTGCCCGTGTATATGCCCAGGTATATGTAATCCACATTTATGACTCAGAAAGTATTAAAGTCAGCATAAAAGACAGGAAATTAGCATTTTCAGAAACAATGGGGCAATGGTGCCCTTTCTATTTCTCTTACGAAAAGTTTACTGCATAGGTGATTTGTTTAAAATATTTTCACAAAGCAATTTTTTGTAGTTATGTGATTAACTAGACCTCTTTAAGTGAAATTTGTTGTAATCAATCATGGAAGTAGGGGACATTTTTGTAATCTCATCCATGCTGACTTCTGCATTTTTCTTGTTATAAAACAGCATGTGGTAGGAGAAATTCTCCCCTTTCAAATTATATTACGTTTGTCTATTTATTTATGTTGGATGATAGCTGAATATTTTCTGAGCTTCTTACAAGACAAAATATACAAATAAATGTAATAAAAACCTGTTGTACTGACACAGTGGCGGTGCGTGCATAGAGGGCGCAGGAGCGCCGCCCCCCCCCCCCCCTCTCCTGCACCGCTCTATCACCAATAGATAGATTCATGCATTGCATGAATCTATCTATTGTCACCGCTGCCGCCCCCTATTCAGGTGTCCGGCCCCTGATCGGGCGCCGGGCATCTGAATTACAGTGGGGGGGGGGGGGGGGGGTGTTGCTGGAAGCGCCCCTATTAGAGCTGTAAGCTCTAATAGGGGACCCTATTAGAGCGGTGTGCTCTAATAGGCTTCCCTAAGTGTAAACAGCGGGCGCACGGCTGTGCGTTCGCTGATTACACAGTATTGTGTTAGGGAAGCGAATACATCGCTTCCCTAACACAGACCCGCCTCTCAGCCAATCAGGTTGCCAGGTCTGTTACCTGTCACCTGATTGGCTGAAGTCACAGGCGCTGTGATTGGACGCTAGGCGTCCAATCACCTAGCGTCCAATCACAGCAGAAGAAGACAGGAGGAGCGCAGGAGAAGACATCCGACGGAGACACCGCTCGTCGCCTGACGCCGTCACCAGCTGCACACCGGGACAAGGTAAGTGCAGAGGGCAGGCAGGGGGCACAGTGGCAGCACTTGAGGGGCACAGTGGCAGCACTTGAGGGGCACAGTGGCAGCACTTAAGGGGCACAGTGGCAGAACTTGGGGCACAATGGCAGAACTTGGGGCACAATGGCAGAACTTGGGGCACAGTGGCAGAACTTGGGGCACAGTGGCAGCACTTGGGGCACAGTGGCAGCACTTAAGGGGCACAGTGGCAGAACTTGGGGCACAATGGCAGAACTTGGGGCACAGTGGCAGAACTTGGGGCACAGTGGCAGCACTTGGGGCACAGTGGCAGCACTTGGGGCACAGTGGCAGCGTTTGATGGGCACAGTGGCAGCGTTTAATGGGCACAGTGGCGGCGTTTAATGGGCACAGTGGCAGCGTTTGATGGCACAGTGAGGCTGTTTGTTTGCGCCCCCCCAAAAATTTTGAGCACCAGCCGCCACTGACTGACATACTTTGGTTTATGAATATGCCTTAGCAGGTGAAGATGACCTTCTTAGGTCAAAAAGGTTTTGTCAAATCAAGCCAAGCAGCCCATTGAAGGAGGTAAGACATCTAAACCACAGCAGAATGCAGAAGAGGTGGTGGCACAGGCGGAGTGGTCAACATTACCTACCGTAATTTAAAAGGGATAATTTCATGTTGGTGCTGTGATCTCAATGCTTTAAGAGAATCATGACTTTAGTAAGGGCTCTTCATGTAATTACCCATAGTCAGTTTATATTAGACATGTGCAATTCGTTTCGTTTTTTTTCGTTTTATTCGTTCATTCGTTATCTACGAATGAACGAACGATTCGCTAAAAAATGTAACGAATAACGAATCGTTCGAATCGAACGAATGCGAAAAACAACGAAAATCCAAAATAACAAAATTAGAAACAACGAAACTACGAAAGAAGAAAATCCGAAAAACGAAAACAGGAACAACGAAAATCAAAATGAACGAAAAAATTCGTACATTCGTAACTTTTTTTTTTTGTTGAATTGGTATTTTTCCGTGCCCCTTACAATGGCGCTGCTTAACGTGCCTCGAATGGATTGAACGAAAAAATTCGTACATTCGTAACTTTTTTTTTTGATTCGTAATTTTCCGTGTCTCTTACAATGGCATTGCTTAACGTGCTTCGAATGGATTGAACGAAAAAATTCGTACATTCATAACTTTTTTTTTTGATTCGTAATTTTCCGTGTCTCTTACAATGGCGCTGCTTAACGTGCTTCGAATAGATTGAACGAAAAAATTCGTACATTCGTAACTTTTTTTTTCGATTCGGAATTTTCCGTGTCTCTTAAAATGTAATAATAGCATACACATTACATAAAATTATGAATTTACGAATCTACGAAAACAATGTTACGAAAGTACAAATAAATCAATCTAACGAAAGTACGAATGTAACTAAATCGACAAAAATACGAATGCGTCCGAATTTCGAATTAACGAAAATTAAACTAACAGAAAAACGAATCAACGAAAAAATAACTCTTACGAAAATTCGAATCGTTAGGAATACGAACACCGAGGACTTACGAATCGTTACGAATGAACGGAAACAAAAGAAACAAAACGAAAATAAACACATTTTTCTGTTGTGCACATGTCTAGTTTATATCAGGGTAATCGGGTCCCCTGAGAGATCACAGGCAACAGGACATCTTCTGGCCATTGTATCTGTAGCCCGGATCTGTAGCACACCATTTCTCGCCCCATAGATATCCATCATATATCAGCTCCTGATGAGTGGCAAGACAGCCACGAAACGCGTAGAGCTTTAGATGTTACAAATTACATCCAATTATGCAGTTTTACTATACTCTGTGATGATTTTACCTAATTAATACTATTGATCTTGAATATGTGCAATGTACTTATATATGAATTCTATTTCTTTGATGTATGAACTATGGGTTTGATGTTTTTGATGTGCAATATTTTGAACACACATATATATATGATTTATGATGGATTATGGACTATAGAATGTGCATCCCTGTGCCCCATGCAATGTACGTAGTATACAGCTAATAAATCCATATTATTTGATTTCTATTGCTCCTTTTTTTGCTTCCAAATCGCATGCTTCGCCAAAGTCCCAACTCTTTTCTATTTATCGGATCTGGCTAATATTGCCTGAATATTCAGGAGACACTCTTGCAGTATTGCTACAGTGAAATAGTTTTCTCCTAGTGCCCAGCCCAGACTCTATGTCATCACATCCTGAAGTCAGGGTGAATGATGACTAAGAATGGAGCAAAGCATCTTGGAACATGTAGTCCAAGGAGCCACGATTTATATTCAGTTGGAATTTTATGGGCTACAAATCCCAGCCAGCTGGGGAAGTAAAACAGAATGCTGGGAGGGGATATAAGAAGCCTGTGTGGGACAGCTTTGCATTCTAGAAACCACGGCCTGGATCTGCAAGCCGTTGACTCTGTGTTAGACTGTGCTGCTGCCAAGTTGCGGCACAGGGAGAAAGAGAGTCAACGTGAATGGGTGCCGGAGCATCCAGTGCCAGCCACTTCTGGTCGTTCAGTGGCAGCCTGGAGGCCGCTCTCATCATATCCACAGCAGATCCAGCTGGGCTGCGGCACGGTGCAACACGTGGTCAAGCACCATCTCAGCTATTCAGCCCTGGACTCGTCACATAACTTGCTTGAGCATCCAATGAAGGGTATACCGGATGAGCCCCCAAATGTAGCGCTACCCCATTAGGGCCACTTAAAGGATCTATACCCTAATGGTTGCTCTGACCTTGCCAGTCCTCTGACACCTCTGACATTCTGGGTTCCGACATCCTTGTGGTAGCAAAAAAGCTTAAAAACACAGTCAAATAAAGCAGTTGAATCGTATTTACTGAAAGGTTAATAGCAATGACATTCAGTAACATAAACTCGTTACCTGCAGGGAATTTACTACAACAAATAACCCTGAAAGCAGAAACAGTCAAACAATGATAACTGTTTGCAGCATAATACGAACTTATACAAACTCAACAGTTTCTCCTTGGAATGAGATCTATGGTAACAGGCCAAAGAAGGGCAGAGGAATAACCAGATTTGTGTCAGACCACTCCCTCCTGTTCCCTGACACCACAGTCCCAAGAAAAAATGTTTATGAACTCGCTCTTTTAGTAAAAAGTCCTGAGTAGATGTATGGGCCCTTATGGCACCAATGGCTATTATGCCTTGCGGAAGGGGAGGATATGCTGTAGTCTCTAAAGAAAGGAAGGCTTTGCGTCTTCAGCTAGCTCTTTAATGGTGTGTTTGAAGTGTCCTAACAAGCAGGTTGAACACTGTCACTGCTCAGCAAAGAGTAAGTATAGCACAAAGTTCTCCTACAGGTTTTCAGAGAAGCAAAATAACGGTGTCTGCATGCAGTGTCCTTTGTTATAGGAAGATGGGCAAGTGCTTGCTCACCAATCCCAGCAAGATAAAACAATGCTATAGGCTTAGGGAAACCCAAGGAATGGATAAACCAATAACAATTATGCCACGTAGACATGATCGGACATTCCGACAACAAAACCCTGGATTTATTTCCGACAGATGTTGGCTCAAACTTGTCTTGCATACACATGGTCAGACAAATGTTGTCGGAAATTCCGAACGTCAAAAATGCGACACGTGTGACGAGCCGAGAAAAAAGAAGTTCAATAGCCAGCACAGCTTTTCTGCTTGATTCCGAGCATGCGTGGAATTTTGTGCGTCAGAATTATGTACACAAGGTTGAAATTTCCGACAACAAGCTCACATCAAACATTTGTTGTCGTAAATTCCGACCGTGTGTATACGGCATTAGAGTGCAGGCTGGCTACAGCTTAGCGTCCCACTCAATTTGGAATGAGGACACTTCAGCTTATGGCAAAGTTCTTACAGTAGTATTACAAAAACACAACCGCAAAAAATCTCAATGGAAAATATTTTAAAATCTTTACCTAGCTTTAACTAGAAAAGTTTTATGAAATTTAAATGTATTGCAGCTTAGGAGTCCTTAGATGTGGTGACTGCATGAATTTCCCTTTTCGGACTTTTTTCCTTTTCTTTTTATGTGAAAATCCTGCCAGTAACAAACTTCCTGACGTAGGGTGCCAACACATACTTTACTGTACTGTATCTATGGAGTTACAAACACTGCTCCCTATTTCCTTCTCCATAATAAAGAGGGAAGGGGTTCTGTAGTAGTCAGGATTAGATGGGAACCATGTAACCAATAACAGTTTAGCACAGACAAAGAACAAAGGAAGTTATCAGCAGGATCAACAGGTATTTTTTGCACTCTTCTGGCTTAAAGTGTTACTAAACCCACAATAGTAAAATTAGTCTGTATATGCAGTAAAGTATGCTTGTTAAATTGTGCCCATTTTAGAACCGAGGGGGTTAATCCTCTGCATTGTGTAAAAAGGCTGTTTGATCCTGTCTTCTCTGATCCCCCCTTCTTCCACTGTTCCCAATCCATCTCCTGCTAGTACAGAGCCTTGGGGGCACTCTGTACATGCTCAATTTGGTGTGTATTCCTTGAAAGGGTGCATGTGATCGGCACAGGGCCAATCAGCACTGTCCAGACAGAGGGTCAGGAGTAATGCAGCATCATAGGACAGTCAGAGGATAATGAAAACTCATCCTACAAGCTTTAACCAGTGCTTGGCCAAAAACTGATAGAAGGCACAAGACTGCTATATACTACTGATGAGAAAAGGTATTTAGCAGTTTATATCTACTAAAATAATTGCATTTCCATGATCTGTGCCCTGTGGGAGACCAGATATAGTGAATCATGGGTTTAATAACACTTTAAAATAAATCTAATGGTTGCTTTTTTCAAATCTATTGCTGAATAACCTGGGTAGAGTGTAGGGGACTGTGGCATAGTCCCGGGACACAGATCTGCAATCATTGGACACTCTCCACTTTATCATTACTGCTCAGGACAGTCCTTTTAGCAATAGCCCAGAAATAATAAATAGCACTGGGACACAATCAGCAAGGTCCCATGTCAGGCAAGCCTTATTATTAGTGCACAAGGGCTAGCAGCAACAACAGTCACCCAAATCCTACACTAAGTTCTATACTCACAAAGCCCTGGATACTTGGATGTCTCTTTCCAATATCAGACAGGCATTTCCTTGGTGAAATCCCCTTGTTTAGCTTCAATGATTCTTAGCAAGCAGGCCCCCTGTCAGGAACCATGAATCAGACCGAGACAGAAGTACAGTTAAATCACACTTGTTTAATAATAATAAAAAAGATAAACAGAGTAAACGTAGTCAAAACATAGGCCAGAGTTCAGGAACCGGAACGGATAGTCAGACAAGCAAAAACGTCAGGGAGCCAGAGATGAGTGTAGTAGAACAGCAAGCAGGATATGGAGCCAGAAGGAATGTCAACTAAGCAAGTTTTTAACATCTTTAACAGGAACACAGGAGAGCATCTCTAGAGATGTGACCAAGGTCAAGGCAGAGATCATCTGTCTGGATGGCTTAAGTAGGCAGGTCTGACAAGCACGATAACATCAACAGGTGAGTCACTGTGGAGAGATAGGAGCTGGCAGTTAGCCAACAGCTGTGTGGCCAGCTTTGAGAAGGAAGGGATGAGCCCAGCCCTGACACCCCCCAGCTCCGCCACAGCTGGGACCTCGATGAACACACAAAGAACAGCAGCTGGGGCTGTGTAGAAGGGCAAAACCCCTTAGGTTAGGAACTTCTCCTCCTGGACAAGAACAGAGATTCCTCAGACTCCAAACTATTTATGTACTCCCCATCCACCCTCTGGGCACCCTCCCCCCAGAGACTATCTGGAACCACATAAATATGCAGGCTGCTTATTTGACTCTCCTAACCCAATACATTCTGGAATTCTCTAGGAAACAGGGGGAGGAAATCAAACCTGCAGCCTGCAGAGCCCAGAACAGCCCAAAGCAATCATAAGCGTCTCAACTGATTACAGTAGAGCCAAAAGAGCTGCATTTACCTAACCTAACTAGAAACCTATCTAAGAGGATGCTATAGGGACAGTGTTTTTAACAGACCAGAAGGGAGCAAACAAAGGAAGTTCATTGCTCGAGTTTACATACCCTTTACATTTTTGATTGGAAAGGTCATTGAACAGACCATTGGATAGTTAGGATCTGTTTCATGTTGTGAAGTCCATTTACTCCGCAGCAGATAAAGCACTTTCCCCAATGCACACTGAGAAAATAAAACGGAGAAATAGGACTCTCACATGGAACAGGAAAACATAACCAGTATGGAAACTAATATATCATCCGCTCACTGATGTTAACAAGGTGAAGCCCTGGTTTTCTCAGTAGGAAACAAGAAGTAGATATGTTATAGCTATTCACAGATGATCTGTTCAGGAGCCCGAAAATCACAGAAATCTTTGGATATATAAAAGTAGACATTCATGTTGTAAAGTAATACAATGCTTCACTTCTTCGCCTGCTGAGAGTTAGATTGAGAAGGCCAAAATTTCCCAGGTATTACTGCTGAAACAAATTCTTACAATCTCTTAACCAAGAGAATCCCATTAGTGAGTGGGGGGGGGGGGGCTTATGTTCTGTCCGGCAGAGATCTCATCATCATCATGACTCCTCCGTTCTGGGGAAGGGGGGACTTCGGAGCTGACATGTGCACAACAAAAAAATGTGTTTATTTTCGTTTCGGTTTTTTTCGTTTCCGTTGATTCATAACGATTCGTACATTCGTAAGTCGTCGGTGTTCGTATTCGTAACGATTCGTACATTCGTAAGAGTTATTTTTTCGTTGATTCGTTTTTCCGTTAGTTTAATTTTCGTTTATTCGAAATTCGGACGCATTCGTATTTATTCGTACATTCGTAACATTCGTAACATTCGTAATTGGAGCATAATTCATAATTTTATGTAATGTGTATGCTATTATTACATTTTAAGAGACACGGAAAATTGCGAATCGAAAAAAAAAGTTACGAATGTACAAATTTTTTCGTTCAATCCATTCAAAGCACGTTAAGCAGCGCCATTGTAAGAGACACGGAAAATTACGAATCGAAAAAAAAAAAAGTTACGAATGTACGAATTTTTTCATTCAATCTATTCGAAGCACGTTAAGCAGCACCATTGTAAGGGACACGGAAAATTACCAATTCAACAAAAAAAACTAAGTTACGAATGTACGAATTTTTTCGTTCATTTTCATTTTCGTTGTTCCTGTTTTTGTTTTTCGGATTTTCTTCATTCGTACATTCGTTGTTTCTAATTAGTTTTTTTCGGATTTGTTTGATTCGAACGATTCGTTATTCGTTAAAATTTTTAGCAAATCGTTCGTTCATTCGTACGAAAACGAATGAACGAAAATAACGAAAAAAAAAAAAACGAAAAACGAAAAAAAACTAAACGAATTGCACATGTCTACTTCGGAGCAACAACAGGAGCGCCGCAGAAGCAAAGCCTTTCAGACAATACAGTTGCTCTTCCTCCAAGCAGAGAGGACATCAAGCAGAAGCACCCAAGGGTTGACCCGCAGCCCATTCTTAATTAAAATAAAAGGTTTAAAACATAATTTTCATTAAAAGAATGTTACAACAATGGGGCACTACCTGTTTCAATGCATATTCTGGTCATGTTAAAAAAAAAAAAACAGGTTTGGTCAATACACATCTTTTTACTGTATGGATAAAAACCATGTCATTTTACAGTATTGTAAAATGTTTTTAACAATAGTAGAACTTGTCACTGACATAAAAAATTGCAGGTAACAGTACATTAAAATCAAGTACAGTAAGACCTTGGTTTGAGAGTAACTTGGTTTGAGTGGTTTGCAAGACAAGAAAAATGTTTTAATACATTTTGACTAGATAAACAAGCGATGTCTAGATATACAAGTAGCGTCACGCAGTGGTGGCTGGTGCTCAACATTTTTTTTTTGGGGGGGGGGGGTGCAAACAAACTGAAAATACTGAACCCCACCCCAATACATTGCAGCCTCACTGTGTTCCATCATATGCAGCCACTTGTGCCCATCATATGCAGCCACTTGTGCCCATCATATGCAGCCACTTGTGCCCATCATATGCAGCCACTTGTGCCTGTCAAATGCAGCCATTTGTGCCCGTTAAATGCAGCCACTTGTGCCCAGTATATGCAGCCACTTGTGCCAATCAAATGCAGCCACTTGTGCCAATCAAATGCAGCCATTTGCAGCCCATCACATGCAGCCACTTGTGCCAATCAAATGCAGTCACTTGTTCCCATCATATGCAGCCACTTGTGCCCATCCAATGCAGCCACTTGTGCCCATCAAATGCAGCCTCTTGTCCCCATCCCATGCAGCCACTTGTACCAATCAAATGCAGCCACTTGTTCCCATCATATGCAGCCAGTTGTGCCCATCATATGCAGCCAGTTGTGCCCGTCATATGCAGCCACTTGTGCTAATCAACTTCAGCCATTTGTGCCCATCACATGCAGCCATTTGTGCCCGTCAAATGCAGCCACTTGTGCCCGTCAAATGCAGCCACTTGTGCCCGTCAAATGCAGCCACTTACCTTGGCAATAAAAAAATCTAAGAGAAAAAGCACTAAATGTCTTGCACCCCCCCCCCCCCCCTCGCAGCTGCTAGCACTTGCACACCCCCCCCCCCCCCAGGGCAGGACTTAAGGTGGTGGGGCCCCTGGGCTTGAGTCACTTTCGGGCCCTACCTTCTATACATTACTGTATTTATCGGCGTATAACACGTGACGGCATATAACATGCACCCCACGTTTAGGAGGGAATTTTAAGGAAAAAACTTACATTTAAATACCCATCAATGCAGCCTTATCAGTGTCCATCTGCAGCCTTGCCCATCCATCTGCAGCCTTGCCCAGTGTCATTGCAGCCTTGTCAGTGTCATTTGCAGCCTTGTCATTTGCAGCCTTGCCCCAGTGTAATTTGCAGCCTTCTCATTGCAGTCTTGAAGTTTAAACATGGCGCCGCCGGGATACAGAGTCCTGTGTATTTCGGCGGCTCTCGTGTCCTCTCATCGGCTCTCGGGTCCTCTTGGCGGCTCTTGGGTCGTCTCGCTGTTCCGAGCAGATCCGAGAGTAGCCGAGTGTACTCGGCTCGGCTCATAGTCACGCCCAGTCCCTGTGTTATGTCCATCATATGGCAGGACCGGGCATGACTGTGAACCGAGCCGAGTACACTATGTATCTTGGCGGGGCCCCCTATTGGCCGGGGCCCATGGGCTTGAGCCCAGTCAAGCCCAATGGTAAGTCCTGCCCTGCCCCCCCCCCCTCAGGGCTCAGGGTTTGCAGCTCTACACCCCCACGGGAGGTCCGGCACTTACCTGAAGAGCATCCTCTGTGTCTCGATTCTCCTCCTCTCCTCCACACTCGGGCAGCAGCAGCGGAGGAGGGGTCCACTCCTCTCATGCTTCCTCCGCTTGCCAAAGCGCCACTAGGCATCCAATAGGTTTGCCTGGCGCTTTGGTCAATCGGGAAACAGATCTCACCGACCTGCCTCCTGATTGGCAGGAAGGCACTGTAGTGTGAATATAGCGAAAATTCATTTGGTATGGTCACACAATTGGGTGGGATAAGGGTGCACTCTCTGCGCCCCGAGCTCACCCTTTTTTGAAGCCGATTAGAGCCTCTAGCTCTAATCACGTGCTTAAAAAAAAAAAACACCCCCTCCCACCCCGCCATAGCAATCCATGTGTCTGGCGTCCTGAAAGGGGCCGGACGAATGGATAGGGAGGTGGAGGCAGAGAAAGGAGGGTGGTGCCCTTGCACCCTCAATGCAGGGGCCACCACTGCCATTGCGTCATAACTGAGTATAAAAGAGAAGAGAGACGCCTCTAAGTGTAGCAATATGGGGTTACATTTAATGAAGGTACAACATTTAGCAACTCACGTGGTTTATGATTAAAGCAGGCACATCTAAGTATGCAGGTATCCGGGGTAAAGCTCTCCACATAGACCGTCCTCTGCACCGCCATCTATGTCATCCCTTCCACGCTGCGCTCCACGAGTGCATCAAGCCTCGCTTTCAGGGTAGTCTGCCCGGTCATGATTGCAGACTGACAGCGGTGAGAGCCGGTGTTCGGTCGATTTGTGCGCATGCACAGAACGGAAGGGCACTCCAGTTTATTTCCCGATCAGCTGGCGTGATGTCGCCATAGCGCATGTGCACATCGTAGGAGGCTTTTTTCGACGGGAGATACCATTTGATGGGCACAATTGAATGTTATGCTCTAAAAAAAAAAAAAAAACACTGCTAGTGGCCAGTTTGACATCCCTTTACATATTAGCCTAGAAAATGGGCATTTTTTATTTGACATGTAGCACCCCCTGTGTGTGCTACTAGTAGTGAGAGTAGGCAAACTATGCTCCTGTTACATGGGGGGTCTGTAATTGGTTCAGAGTTATAAGAGTTCAGCACTGAATGACTCATCCTGGCAGCTCTCTGATGCTCCCCCCTGTTTCTAGAATATTGGAGAATGTTTTGGAACTAGTGGGAGGAAGTAAGGTGGACCTGCCTTGAATATTTATGGGCTCTCAGCCAATCCCCAGTTGTGGGCCTGTCAGGGAACTGGGAAACCCAAAAATAGACATGCCAGTAGGAGAGTCGGGTGGACGATGGAGAAGCAGTGCGGAGGAGAGGCTGTTGGTGGCCCTTAAAAGACCCTTTACCAGAGGGAGGGGGTTACCTCAGGCTGGAGCTCAGGAGGCTGGCCTGGAAAGATCCCAAAACAGGAGGCAGTTGGAGGCATTCAAGCCGAAGAGGCAACAGAGAGAGCAAGGAGAGGCACTTAGTAGATCAGCACGGTGCAGGGACACACAAGGAGAGAGACTGCCATCTGTAGCAGTGTTCTCTTTAAGGCAGCATTGTGCCAAGTCTTCATCCAACCTTGCCCTGGGGAACCTCCATGTGTGTGTGTCAGTCGGGCAAGACTGGGTCAGAAAGCCAGGACTGAGAAGGAAAACAGCCAGGTGTGCAAGCATGTGGAACTGGGATCAGTGGCCACAGGAAGGCAGAAGAAAATGTGTTATGCTGTTCATGTCATTTGTGCTACTTTGTCAAGAAAGTTGCGAGTCTCTGCCTGTAATGGATCTTTGCTGAACTAGCAATATACTGTTATTTCCCTCAAGAGTGAACGAGCAGGAGCTATACATGGAGGAACCAAGTGTGTGCAGGAGAAGAGGGATCTGTAAATAGGGGTAAAAGTTGTCCCTGAAGATCTGTTTGTTGTCACACTGGGCATCCCATAATTCCCTACCCCATCCAAGTTATCACCCCCTAATAAAACAACAAAGCAAGCCAAGGACTGTTTTCTGTGTTGAATGAATGAAGGAAATGCTGTGTGACTGGCTGGGCAGCAGTGGCGAACCCTAAGTTCAGCAATGCCTACGGGGATAGTGCTACAGACAGATTTGGCTCCTATTGATTAGAGTGGGGTTTGGGTTCAGCTCACAGACTCTTTTGCAGTTCACCAAACCTTTCTTGAACCGTACCCAGGGCAGTTTGGCTCATCCCCACTGCTGACATCACAGCCAAGATCGTGACAAACAGCTGCAATATTACTGCTTTTAGATATCTACAGTGAGAGAGTTTTTTTTTACAGATCAATAACATGAACAAGAATCCATTAAATGCACATACTGTATAATCCAATAGAAAGATTGTATGACCTGGTGACAGAGTCTCCTAACACCTTCCGGCCCGGCCTATAACAGACTGATGGTCGGGCGGGCCTTTTGTCCTTCTGAATGGATGTCATATGACGTTCCCTCACAGGGGGCTGCGCAGCGGCACGATTTGTCACTAGCTGTGTCTACTGGACACAGCTGATGGCTGATCACTATACCGACCCGCTGCCGGTATCATGTGATTGCTGTGATCAATAAAAGCAGATCACATGACAATTGTAAACAATGGATGGCTTCCTTTCATGCCATCCATTGTATACATTTGTGTTGTTAGCTGGGATTGGTCACAGCAATCACATGGTACAGACAGTGCCAATCACAGCCTATCTGTACCATGTGATTAGTTTTGGCCAATCACAGCTAATCACAACAAAAGACACTGAATGAATCAGTTTCATTCCGTAAAAATAGTTGCTTATACCAATGAAATTCATTGATATAAGCAATCATAATGTGTAAAATAAAAATCTTGATAATTTTCTCAGAATGCTCTGGTCATATTGTGTTCGTAAAAAAATTAATAAATAATAAAAAATAATTAAGAGGATCAAAAAGAAGATTATTATTTATTATTCACATACTGTCAACAGTGAGTGTCCCTAATCATTGCCACATATTATAATGCTGGGGGGGGGGGGGGGGGGGGGGGGTGTTTACCTCAGGCTGGAGCTCAGGAGGCTGGCCTGGAAAGAGCCCACCACAGGAGGCAACAGGGAGAGCAAGGAGAGGCACTTAGTAGATCAGCATGGTGCAGGGACACACAAGGGGAGAGACTGCCATCCGTAGAAACAGCCCCCTGAAAAACAGCCCCACACCATAATCCCCCCTCCACCAAATGATTTGGACCAGTGCACAAAGCAAAGTCCATAAAGACACGAATGAGAAAGTTTGAGCAAGAGTCCCAACCCGATAGAACACCTTTTGGGTGAATTAGAGCACAGGCCGCAAGCCAGGTCTTCTCATCCAACATCAGGGCCTGACCTCACAAATGTTCTTCTGGAAGAATGGTCAAACATTCCCATAGACACACTCCTAAACCTTGTGGACAGCCTTCCCAGAAGAGTTGAAGCTATTATATCTGCGAAGGGTGGGCCAACTCAATATTGACTGGGATGTCATTAAAGTTATTGTGCATGTAAAGGCAGGCATTCCTATGCTTTTGACTAAAAGTGTATATTTATGAAGTAGCCTGTCACTAGCATTAAAACAGGGTCCTCCCTGTAGTTTTATTACCTGTTGTTCCTGCCAATAGATCCGTTGAGGTTCCACTTCCACAGTGATCCTCAACCGGGATGCCATTTGGGTTCCCCAGGGTGCCCATTATCAGCATCATGTTTTCAAATGGTGTAGGCAGGCCCCCCCGCCAGCACCATAACAACCAGTGACACTCTAGGACAGGATGCACAGCATCATTCCTTGCTATGGAGTTAGTACCTGGATAGTAGGCACAACAACATTAATCACCAACACATTTCCTCTAAATAAAATACTTCATCATGGTGCACTGTTTACCATGATGATGATAAAAGCAAGGTTCCATGGGCTCCAGGAGGTGCTGGGACATCAAAGTTGAAAAGGAAATAATTTTTTTTCACCCACCCTCTCTTGTTTACAGTTTAATAGCGGATTTTGATTTGTATGTGATTGTCACATAAGCTTTGGCTGTTTGCAGGGTCTTAGGGTGTGAAAAGAAAGATGGTTACAAAGCGGGGCTCGGGTGGGGGGTCTGGTGCTCCCCTGTTGGTCTCAGGTGACTCAGTCAGAAATAGTAAATCCTGGAGCTATCCTTGAGCTGATGGGGTGTGGCTAAGGACAATAGTGGATTGATCTCTTCGAGTAACCAAGAGTTGTTATATGATTTATTTGGTATATATTCTTTTCTTGATATTGTTAATTTAAAGGGTTCATTTTTGTAGTTTAAAAGAAGGCAGTCCTTGTGTTTATCGGCAATTTCAGCATTGGGCAAAATGGCATTAACATGGTAAAGTTTAACCACTTTCAGACCGGACCAATTTGCAGCCAAAGGACCAGGCCCCTTTTTGCGATTCGGGACTGCGTCGATTTAACTGACAATTGCGCGGTCGTGCGACGTGGCTCCCAAACAAAATTGATGTCCTTTTTTTCCCACAAATAGAGCTTTCTTTTGGTGGTATTTGATCGCCCCTGCGGTTTTTATTTTTTGCGCTATAAACAAAAATAGAGCGACAATTTTGAAAAAAAATGCATTATTTTTTATTTTTTGCTATAATAAATATCCCCAAAAAATATATAAAAAAACATTTTTTTTCCTCAGTTTAGGCCGATACGTATTCTTCTACATATTTTTGGTAAAAAAAATCGCAATAAGCGATTATTGATCGGTTTGCGCAGAAGTTATAGCGTTTACAAGATAGGGGATAGTTTTATAGCATTTTTATTAATAATTTTTTTTTTATTATTAATGGCGGAGATCTGCGATTTTTTTTGTGACTGCGACATTATGGCGGACACATCGGACATTTTTGACACATTTTTGGGACCATTGTCATTTTTACAGCAATTAATGCATTTAAATGCATTGATTTCTGTATAAATGACACTGGCAGTGAAGGGGTTAACCACAAGGGGGCAGTGTAATGGTTAAGTATGCCTAGGGGTGTGTTTTTTACTGTGGGGGGGCGTGGCTGTCAGCTAGTGAATGCTGATCTCTGCTCCAATCACAGGGAGCAGAGATTGGCGTCACTAGTTGCTAGGCAGAACGGGGAGATGCTGTTTATCTCGGCATCTCCCCGTTCAGCCGCCCCGTGAGACGATCGCGAGGGTCCCCGCGGCGATCGAGTCCGCGGGGACCGCGATCGGACTCACGGGGGTCCCGACCGGCGCGGGAGCGCGCCGCTCCTGGCGCGCTCCCGATGGCACGGACAGGCTAAAGGAGGGACGTAGATATACGCCCTCCTGCCTGTACGTGCCATTCTGTCGACGTATATCTGCGTGCGCCGGTCGGCAAGTGGTTAAAGTTGAATTCCAAGCAAACCCTAACTATGGTAAAGTTTAAAGTGGAATTCCAAGAGAACTCTAAGGCCTCATGCACACGAGACGCTGTTAAACGCGCGTTCAGAGGCAGTTGGACACTTTTTTCAACTGCACCTGAACGCATGCAATGTTATCCTATGTGTCCATGTACACAGTCTCGTTTTTTCCCGTTTTTATGCAGTTGCGTTTAACCTCGTTTTTCCAGAAGCAAAAAAATGCGTTCAGACACTTTGCTTTTCCACGTTTCAAACGCAAAGCGCATCTAAACGCGGCTAAACGCGGCTAAACGCAGGCACCTGCGTTTAGCCGCGTTTGCGTTTATAAGCCTTTTTAAAGGAACCTAATTTTTTGGATCAGAAAACTCTGAAATATGATGGTAAACCATAAAAAATACTAGAAAAATTGGTTTAAAATGTCGTAATTAGTTTAGATAGTTCATAGAGCATATCTACTCACTAATGCATACATGTTTGTGAAATGCATACATGTTTGTGAAATATCCAACGGACATTCGCTGTGCCATCAACGGATGGGTCCAATATCGACGAGCTCTGATTCTGGACCTCTCATGCAAATTTGCGACGACAATGCTGCCTCATCAAGAGCAACATCAGGAGCATTTCCTGACATATATTCAATATGGGATCCATTTCAAAAAAAAAAAAAAAAACACAGAAAGAGAGACAAATGCAAGTGTACAACTGCTCTCTCTGCTGCTGCTTACTCTGATCAAAATGGCAGAAATAGTTAATAATACATGCTTTCTGAGCTATATGATCTATATGATGTTATCTATATGATGTTATCTTTACAAATGCTTATAGACGCAAACGCGTCTAAACGCGTATAAACGCGGCATGAAAACACAGCAAAATGCGCGTTTTTAAACGCAGGTTTCTGCTTTTTAAAACATGCGTTCAGCAGAGTTTGCATCTGCGTCTCGTGTGCATGGGGCCTAACTACTCTTGAAAATGACTCTGGTCTAGACACTTGATCCAGCTCCTCTGTGACAGCCAGCGGCAGATGCAGGGGAGAGAAGGTAGCACTGACAATGGGTGGGCCATTGAAGCCTATGGGTGACGTCATGCTTCCATTGCAGGAGCGCTCTCTCCTCTCCCCTGTAGCTTGCTGACACAGGGGATCAGGCCAGGGCGTCCTGAAAATATACCAATAATTTTTTCATACAGGTTAGTCAGAATAGGTGTTAGGAGGAGAGGTGAGGAACCATTTTTAAGAGTAGCTTTGCCTGAAATTCCACTTTAAAATACATTTTAGCAAAGTTTACCTATACTTGTAAGTCAGTCGAATCCAAAAACATTTTACATTTTTGGATGGAGTGTGGAAGGGCGATGAACCCTTCAGTTGGGGCCCCCTTTGCATCTCCTCCAAAGTCCTGTCCAAGAATCCAATCGAAGTTACTCAGTGTGTGGGCGGGTGCCTACCGAATGCTATATATTATGTTTTGTACATGCTTTGTTTGTGCTGTTCAACATTAAGCTGTGTATATAATGCCATTTGTTATATCTGGTGAGGAGGAAGTTATCTGCTTGGGCATGCTCTCTCCCTAAAGTTCATGGCACTGCCACCCCTTGTGGAGGCCATACATTTCAGGGGAAGTCTGCTTTGTTGGTGGCCCAACTATGGGAAGTGAGAGGACAACACGCAATTTAGCGGATTCTGCTTTACAATTCCCTCCAGCCAGCGAGAACCCAGATTGAGGTTCTAAGGTGTGGGCTTTCTCTTGATAGACTTTATTCCAAAGTTATGGACTTTACCACAGGGCGGGGCACCGTGGGCAGCACAGCCAAGGTGGAATTGACTTATTCACAGCTAGAAGAGTTATTTTAGTTCTGTGAATTATGAACTTTGTAACATGCAAAGAACTGCTTTATGTAAAATCCTTTACTGAAAACGAACCTAATGCCTGGTCTGAAGTTACTGGAAGGAATATAGTATAATACAAAGGAGTGTATTCATAGTAAGAACTGGGAGTGAAAAGTTCGCTAACCTTCTAGGTTGAAAGAGTGAATTCTTATGCAGGGAGAAGTTTTTCCAGATTAACCTGTGAGATTACCAGAGTGTCAAGAGAAGGCACTGCACAGCCTTTATGGCTGAGAGATGTAGAACTACAATACAGACTGTACAGCAGCCAGCCCTTTGGTATGTGTGTGTCGTATGGTGAAGATGTGACATGAGGACTGGTGGAGTAAAGTACCTATTCCATGCTACTTTCTCAAATTTTTTGTAGTATGTTGCTGGGTGAAGTGGACAGGGACGCTGGTCATTTTGCAGGTAGACTTGCACCCTCTGTCTAACTAAATGGGCAGTTGGGCACTACTGTCTACAGGCCTCTGGTCTCATTAAGTAGTGTGCTCGATTCCTAAGTGCATTCTGTGAAGTCTTCAGTTACTGTCTCCTTGTTTCTAATATCCATGTTTCTCCTTTGACTCTTGTTGAGGACTTGGCTTTCACTTGACTATGATTCTTATCTACTGCCTGCCCAGACCTTATGGCTATCTTTGATCTCCACTCTTGATTTTGTACTTGACAATGGTTCTACCAGCTGTCTGTTATCACCGGCCCAAGTGTGTCTGAGGACCACAACCTGGGAGTCCTTAAGCTGCAAAGTCCACCATCGGTGCAGGTTGTGCTGGACCTCTACACTCCCACTAAATCCATGTTTAAGAGTCCTAATAAAGTTACTCAGTGCTGTTTGAAATCGGCTGAGCAAAGACTTTTCTCTGTGAAGTCTCCAGTTACAGTCTACTTGCTCCTAATCTTGGTTTCTACTTGTTGACTCTTGTTTTGTTGTACTATACATTGTGTCACGTACCTTGGTTGGAGGTCGAGCTGACAAGGGCTTCCCTTGCAGCTCTGGTCCAAGCACCCCTGACAGTGGTGACAGAGGTACAAGTCTCATAGACACATGGGTGCCGATTAGCTTGGTAGAAGGTGACTTTAGGAGCAAAAATATCCTCATGGTGAGCCAGGGTCATACACAGTGAGGCTGAGGCATGGTCAGGTAGCAGGCTGGGGTCAGTGCCAGGTAAACAGGCAGAATGAGGTCCAGTAGCAGGCCGAGGTCAGCAGTAGGCAGAGAGTAGTCAGAAGCAAGCCAAGGTCAGTACCCAAAATCCCCAGACCAAGGTCAACATAAGCAGGAACACAGGAACAAAGATCACAGGGAATTTGAAGAACATCCAGCCATTAGTACACACCAGGATCTTCTTTAAAAAGGCTGCTTGTTGCCAGTGCACGTGGACGTGTGTGCCGATGTGTGCTGGTGTACACAAATGCGTCTACATGTTAATGCATGCTGGATATTAGTCCGAGCTTGTCTGTGTGCTGGTACACGCGCATGAGCATTAACTGCACAGGAATAAGCATTAGCTGTAGTATTAGCATTAGTATTAGCTGTGCGAGTATTGGTCCTCTGACACATTGGTTCAGTCTGTGTCCAAGCACCGCAACCTGGGGCTCAGTCCCTTGGGGAGTCGTAAATAGTCAATGCCAGAGCTGTTCGTGAGCTGGTTGGGTTTGGCTGGGAACAAGAATACATTTTAGTCAAGCCTTTTGGCTAGCAGACACCTAAGATCCTTTCTATTAATCAAGAGTCATTATATTATTTATTTGGTATATTTTTATTTAGTTATTAAGTAAAAGTGTTAATTTTTTTGTGGTTATAAAAGACTGCTTTGGCCATTTGTCTCTCAATCTTTGTGTAGCAGAATCTCTGACCTCTTCAAGTCTAATGCAAACCTTCAAGGCCAAAGATAGCTGAAATCCTTCAATATGTAGTGGGTTGTGAGGCATAGTGAGTGCAAAGGTGGTAAAAGTCATAGGGGGCCAGACACTTCTTGGATGTAAAAGAGGTTTTATTTCTTTTAACAGTCCTTTTTATATTTTGCAAGGGAAAGAGGGTTAGGGCCAGGACACCCTTAAGTAGTTGCAATTTCAAATGGCAGACTCCAAGACTTCAACAGGAGGACAGCCGTGCAGGGAAAGGCCCCAGCAAGGTGCAACTTCTGCACGTGCAGTATTGCTGTCTCCTATGACAACAGTACTTAAACAGCTCCTAACTCAAAGTAACAGTTCTCTCAGCTGTACTACAACTTCTCCTTGTAGTTCTTCAGCCCCTTGAGCTCCTGGTCTCTCACTGGACCCTCTGATTCACTGACTTTGAGTCCCGTGAGCTCCTTGAGAGGCTTTTGCGGTGGCATCTTCCTCAAGCGTCACCCGCGCTTTCCTGCTGGGTCCCTAGCTTGGCACTTCGGATACCTTCAAGCTTCACCCCTGCTGACCGGCTCGGTCCCTAGCTTGACTCACAAGGCTGCTCTGCAAGCATCACCTCCGCTGGTTGGGTCCCTGACTTGATCACCACCTGAAGTTTCCCAATTCTCCACCATGCCCGTTCGGTGAGAATACCGCTCTGGTACTTGCTTCAGTTACTCACTGTGGTCCCTGGTAAAAGTGATTTGGCCCTTAGTGGCGACAGCTTCCCTTCTACCTTCGACCATGAAAGGTTCTCCGGCCGGCAGAACCGGCACTTTTGGTTGGACTGCAAGCCGCAGTCCCAACCCTGCACGGCCTTCTTACTTCTGGATAGGCCTTCACACAGCCTGGCAGCCTGATGCCCCCGGAATAGGCCCAAACTCACGTCCACCCAGATGGTGGTCTGGGTGGCACACAAGAACCCGGATCACCTGACCTCACCCGAATATATAGGCTCTCCCAGCAGGCCAAGGGATTCAACAAAATCCCTGCCCATGGGCTGAGATTCCCCATATACCCATAACCTGACCTTGAGTTGTCCTTCTCAATCTAAAACCTCCAAGTGCCCAGCCACCTGGAGGTAGAAGAGGAAAGTTCAACCAGGCCAAACTTAGGGAGAACTCAATGGATCCCCAATAATTAACTACAGAAGCTACTCCTGACAGGGAATTTGGCAAGGAGCTCCCTGACTAAACCCCAGGGCGCTACATCTGTGTTTATTGAGATATTTAACAAGGGGATGGATATTAATGAATGATTCAGTCATGATAGTCAATTCAGAAGACAATGGCTCACATCAGGATCTTTCTTTAGATTTACTGTATTTTGTTTTGGAACTAGCACCTATGAATGTATGATGAGTCTTCCTATGATAGTTGATTATCTCCTATTGTTTAAAAGTTTTATATTAATGTTGAAGGATCAACGTGACGGGAACTAGCTTTTTCAGAAGGATGCTTGGGATATTTTTCTCACGGCAGGTTCTTTCAAATTCTGAAGTGAAAACATGCCAAATGATGGCAAAACAATATATCAGAATCCAAATCACTTCATAATGCATTTCCTGGCTAATGCTCCCATGAATAATGAACGGAAACATGAACACAACAAGAACACAAATGAAATACAGCAGGTGTTTTGCCATTTTTTGCCCCCACTTTGCTTCATTTTCGTTAAATCTGCTGGACCCCCCGGCAGCCATTTCCAGATGTGTGTGAATCGCCTGTCTTGCATGCCAATGTGCTTCCTTCACTCTCCGGGGTTTGGATTTGTTTATTGTAATTTACTTGTCTGTATTTATTTCCTAACTGGCAGTATAAAGAGATTACAGCACATTTGCTAGGCTGTCATTCAAGGCATGGTAGGGAAGCGGAGTGTTTTATAATTATGTCTATTTACAGTGGTGCATATAGTAAAAAATGGTGGGAGGGTCGCTGTGGCTAAGGGAATAGATTACAAATTAATGCTGGATTGTCTCATATACAGTGATGTAAGTAACTGAGTTAAAATAAACTGAGTTACGTAACTCAGTTACTTTAGAGGGTAACTAGTAATCTAACTGATTACTTTTCCCCTCATGGTAACTCAGTTCCCATTATTTGGCTTAGTTACCCCAATTACATCTACCGCCACTAGATGGCAGTAGTGTAATTCCGGTGTCCTGCCAAAAAAGTTCCCCCGCCAGATAAGGACCCCCTGTACTGCGCAGGCGCAGCGCTTGCGCAGTACGAAGGACTACGGAGCTTCCGAAAATTGCCGAACCTAAACAGCTCTGAGTGAACTCTACACAGCGCAGGCGCAGTTAACATGTAATTGTACGAGGCGATGCCGCACGCTCCTGATGCTCGTGCTACTCTGCAAGGGGCGTCTATCGTGTAACTAAGGGGCGGGTCTAGTATTACTGTAACCAAGGGTCGCATTTATTATTATTGTTATATATTGAGCTCTGCCCATTAATTTAACATTCGCCCTCTTCTGTAGAAATCCACCCCTTACACGATATAATAATAATAGACCCGCCCCTTACACGATATAATAATCATAGACCCGCCCCTTTCACGATATAATAATAATAGACCCGCCCCTTGCTTACACGCTATAACAGATCTGCCCCTTGGTCAGAGTAATAATAGAGCAGCCCCTTGGTTACATGATATATAACAATAATAAATGCGCCCCTTGGTTACAGTAATACTAGACCCGCCCCTTAGTTACACGTATAGAATATTTAAAAAAAAAAGTCAGTTACTTTGCTGAGTAACTAATTACTTTTCCAATGTAGTAACTGAGTTACTAACGCAATTACTTTTTGGGAGAAGTAATTTGTAACTTAACTAAATTACTTTTTTAAAGTAAGATGACCAACACTGCTCATATATAAGGCGATACAGTAGATGTAATCCCTAAATATATAACATTTAGAAGCCCCATGTATCCGAAACAATTGCCTTTTTAAAAAATAAAATACTCATCTTCACCTTTTTTCACTCTTTGTTGTATCACAGTGCTGGCTGCTCTTCTGCCTCTGTGATGAATGCATAGCATTTCTTAGGGTGGCTATTTGATGGTGAAAACATTGGGCCATGCCCAGAGGCATATCTAGTGACAATGGTGCCTATGGCAAGCACTAAAACTGAGCCCCTGTCAAAACATTTTAAACCCATGTTTCAGATAACCAGTGACAGGGAGGGACACTGGGAACAGAGAGGGACGCAGTGTGATGAGGACAGAGAGGGACACTGGTGACAGAGAAGGAAGCCAGGGACAGGGAGGGACACAGTACGACAAGGACAGAGAGGGACGCAGTGTGAGGAGGACAGAGAGGGACACTGGTGACAGAGGAGGAAGCCAGGGACAGGGAGGGACACAGTGCGTCAAGGACAGAGAGGGACGCAGTGTGACGAGGACAGAGAGGGACACTGGTGACAGAGGAGGAAGCCAGGGACAGGGAGGGACACAGTGCGACAAGGACAGAGAGGGACACAGTGTGACGAGGACAGAGAGGGACTAGGGTGACCACATTTCCAAACCGCCATTCAGGGACACACCCCCCCCCCCCTCGGGCACGCCCTTGCGCCAGCCCAAAGAAATATGTTTTTCGATACTTTTTTTTTTTGACAATTCTTTTGCCAATTTTTGGGAAAAAACAATCAAACAGTGGTCACCAGTTTAGACAGGTGGTATACATTCTCTACATATATATTTTTTATTGCCCCCACTTGTCAGCCTAATTTTATTGCCCCCACTTGTCAGTTTCATTTTTTATTGCCCCCACTTGTCAGCCTCATTTTTTTATTGCCCCCACTTGTCAGTTTTAATTTTTTATTGCCCCCACTTGTCAGTTTTATTTTTTATTGCCCCCACATGTCAGCCTCATTTTATTGCCCCCACTTGTCAGTTTTAATTTTTTATTGCCCCCACTTGTCAGTTTTATTTTTTATTGCCCCCACTTGTCAGCCTCAGTTTTTATTGCCCCCCACTTGTCAGTTTCATTTTTTATTGCCCCCACTTGTCAGCCTCAGTTTTTATTGCCCCCACTTGTCAGTTTCATTTTTTATTGCCCCCACTTGTCAGCCTCAGTTTTTATTGCCCCCACTTGTCAGCCTCATTTTTTTTATTGCCCCCCACTTGTCAGCCTCATTTTTTATTCCCCCCCCCCAGGGCAGGGCTCCACTTTGTCAGCATCATTTATTACTGTACTGTCCCCAGCCCCAGTGCCCCGATTTGCTCACCTTTTAATCTGGACTGGTCTGGTGTGGTGAGCTGTTGAGCGCCGGTCTTTGTTCTCTGGTCCAGACACGCGGCCCCCCTCAGGCAGTCGGGCTAATGTGAATGTGACGTCACTGGTTGCTAGACGCCAGGTGGGGCGGACCTAGCAACCAGTTTGGCAATCTTCTATTAGGGTGGCTATGTGTCCTCATTTCATTCCGGGACACTGTATTGTCCCGGAATGAAGGTGCCCGGGACACGGGACAAAAATGCGAATTGCGGGACAATCCCGGGCAATCCGGGACACGTGGGCACCCTAAGAGGGACACTGGTGACAGAGAAGGAAGCCAGGGACAGAGAGGGACACAGTGCGACAAGGACAGAGAGGGACGCAGTGTGACGAGGACAGAGAGGGACACCAGTGACAGAGAAGGAAACCAGGGATAGGGAGGGACACAGTGCGACAAGGACAGAGAGGGACGCAGTGTGACGAGGACAGAGAGGGACACCAGTGACAGAGAAGGAAGCCAGGGATAGGGAGGGACACAGTGCGACAAGGACAGAGAGGGACGCAGTGTGACAAGGACAGAGAGGGACACCAGTGACAGAGAAGGAAGCCAGGGACAGGGAGGGACAAGGACAGAGAGGGACGCTGGGGACAGACACAGGGACGCAGTGTTATGAGGACAGAGCGGGATGCAGTGCAAACAGGGGACACAGGGGGATGCAAGTGGGGGGGCACTGCGTTGGGGTAGGGACACCATGGGGGGGGGGGGGCAGGAGAGTATCAGGGGGCCTCCTGCAGTCCTGTTGGAGCCCAGGCCCCCTACATCTGTACTGGCTGTCGATGGTGGAGGCCCTGGTGTCTCTAGACTCCTGTAAAAAATAAAAAGTACACAGCCTTACCTAATGCCTGTAATAATAAGACATCTCCTGGCACGCTGCTCCCCCCGGCCCCTTCTCTCTTCTCGTCCGTCCCAGGTGATGTAATGTACAGTACAAGTACCTGGGGTGGACAGGAGGGAAGGAGGGGCCGGCGGGGAGCAGTGCGCCATGAGAGGTCCTATTACAGCCGCTGCCCGTGCTAGACTGTATGTGTTGCAGTCTTGCAGAGCTGCTTATGCCCCCCCCCCTAATGGCCCCTAGGCCCTTGGGCAGTGCCCGAGTGCCCAATGGGTCAGTCCGCCCCCTGCTCATTGAACAGTCTGCATTCAGTGAAAGTTAATGCACTGCAAAGTTTGCAGTACATGAACTTTCACTGAATGTGGACTGTTCAATGAGCTTGTTGCACAAATCACTTTATTACACTATATTAGTGATACATATGGCTATGCAGATTTATAATTTATTTAATCCATATTGTGCACTTTTTTGATGCCTGGCACACACGCACAATCGCACATGATGATGACTTAAGCCATCATCATGTGCGATTGTGCGTGTGTGCCAGGCCCAAGCAGCCAATCAAATTTAGTGCTCAATATGGATTAAATAAATTATAAATATGCATAGTCATAGATATCATTAATAAAGTGTAATAAAATGATTTGTGCAACAACTGTTCACAAATCCCATTATTACAGTTTATTTATGATATCTATGACTATGCATATCTATTTAATCCACTGAGCACTATATTTTGCTGCTTGCTTCTGGTTGACAGTTGGCCCACACACATGAATATGATCACGATCAAGAAGAAGTACCTGGCTGCTATCCTTGGTGCTGCTGCTGGGGGTTTCCCATCGGGCCCTCATCCATTCCTTCTCCTCCTCACCTCATGTCACATTCCCTGCTCCTCTGTGGAGAAGATGATGCTGCGCAGATGAGGGTAGGCGCGGCATTAGGCTCTGCCTCTGCCACTGTTACCCTACCCTACGTGGATCCGGTCTGGCCAGTCATTGGCAGTAATGGAGGCGCCTGCTGTCACTACCCTCCCCAGGCCAAGAAGCAATTGCCATCCTGGCACCGTGCTCCTGCTACATGGGTGCGGGAGGCAGCCGTGGGAGGATGGTTGAAGGTTTTTTTGTGCCCCCCATGGCGCCCATGGCACTTGCCATGACTGCCATACCCCAGATACGCCACTGGCCATGCCTAAGCAATGTGTGTTAAAAATCACCACTTGTAGTCTCTATTGGAAGCATATGTGACAGCATGACAATGCAGGAGCACAACTGAGAGACAGAGCGCTGTCACCCCATAACAAAAAGAGCTTGAAAAGGAATCTTTAAAAATGACTTTTAAAATAGAATTTACATGTTAAAATATTAAAATAATTATAGTGAAATTTTCATTGACTTTTAAGTCTATCAAATCCAAAAGTTTTGTTTTATTTTTTGGATGGAGTATGGAAGGGTTATCAACTCTTCAGTTGAAGCCCCCTCTGCACCTCCTCTAAGGTCATGTCCAAGAATCCTATTGATGTTGATTAGTGCAATTTGAAAATACCTGAGCAAAGACTTCACTCTGTGAAGTCTCCAGTTAGTGTCTCCATGGGAGGGGGGTTATTTACGAAAGGCAAATCCACTTTGCACTGCAAGTGCACTTGGAACTGCAGTCGCTCTAAATCTAAGGGGAAGATCTGAAATGAGTGGAAGCTCTGCTGATTTTATCATCCAATCATGTGCAAGCTAAAATGCTGTTTTTTATTTTCCTTGCATGTCCCCCTCGGATCTACAGCGACTTTACTTCCAAGTGCCCTTTCACTGAAAAGTGGATTTTCCTTTAGTAAATAACCCCCCTTGCCTAGTGCCTTGCCTTTCTTGTCTGGTCCTCCATCCTCCTGGTGATCTCACTTCCCGTCTGCATTCTACACTGGTTAGAGTGGCCTCCCAGGGCTCCTCCAGGCTCCCGAGCCGGCCATCCATCTCTTCCAGCAGCTGGAAAATGTCACAACTGTCCGTCAGGTCTAGAAGGAATCAACACCACTACACTCTGCACCAGATGAGTCTTTTATATTTGTATTTCTTTTGAGTGTTTTTTATCCATTGCCATTAAACGTTTATCTGGGATACTGCACTTAGCTGGTGCTTCCTTCCCTTTGTTTTTTCTCCTATTGTTCAGTAAACGTGAAAAATCATGTTAGCATTTTTTCAGTTGTTAGAAAGAGTACGAATGCATACTTTTATATGTGATAAATTGTTCCTCCAGGCAAGCAAACACAGCACCCAAATCCCTTTAACTCTAGATAGTGTACATATTTGTGCCCAATGTATACTTTAAATTCTCATCGAAAGCACATATTTAACCTTTATTTTTCATGATACCAGAAGAAGTGAGATCTTCATTGTACTGTGCTAACTAGGGAGAGAGAACAACAGAGTGCTCCTGCCCAAGTTACAACTCCCAAGAGCCCTCATGAAGGAGCTACTATGTTGCCTTTCTCTAAGGCTGCTTTCACACTGGGGCGGTGCGGGGCGGCGACGGTAAAGCAGCGCTATATTTAGCGCTGCTTTACCATCGTTTTACCCGCGTTATGCGGCCGCTGGCGGGGTGGTTTTAACCCCCGCTAGCGGCCGCAAAAGGGTTAAAAACCTCCGCAAAGCGCCGCTGCAGCGGCGGTTTGCGGGCGGTATCCCCGCGGTTTCCCATTGATTTCAATGGGAAGGAGCGGTATAGGAGCGGTAAATACACCGCTCCTTCACCGCTCCAAAGATGCTGCTAGCAGGACTTTTTTTACCGTCCTGCTAGCGCACCGCTCCAGTGTGAAAGCCCGCCGGCTTTCACACTGGAGTGAATGGGGCCGGTTTTTTCAGGCAGTGTACAGGCGCTATTTTTAGCGCTGTACCGCCTGAAAACCGACCCAGTGTGAAAGCAGCCTAAGGATTGGCTTGGGTAGCGCTGCAAATCATTGGAGTAGGTAGACAAAAAAAGAATGACCTCACATATGTACAGGCAGTGCATCAAAAGACTGCACAGGGCAGGGCCGATCCTAGGGTCACAGACGCCTGGGTGCAGAAATATTTCTGGCGCCCCCACATGGGCGTGCTCATCTTACTAACTCCTCCTCTTTACCAACACAGAGATGCTCCCCTAACAATAAACAAAATACAGTAAGAGAAGAAGAGTACTCTGTTGGGACCTGGAGGGGGGCCTTTCTGATGGACACAGAGAGGGCTTCTGTTAGAGAGTCTGTTGGAAAGAGCCTGCAGACATGATACAGGAGATGGTCAGAGACTGCAGACATGATATAAGAGATGGTCAGAGACTGCAGACATGATACAGGAGATGGTCAGAGACTGCAGACATGATACAGGAGATGGTCAGAGACTGCAGACATGATACAGGAGATGGTCAGAGACTGCAGACATGATACAGGAGATGGTTAGAGACCGCAGACATACTACAAGAGATGGTAAGGGACCGCAGACATGATACAAGAGATGGTCAGAGACATGATACAAGAGATGGTCAGAGACTGCAGACATGATACAAGAGATGGTCAGAAATGGCAGACATGATACAAGAGATGGTCAGAGACTGCAGACATGATACAAGAGATGGTCAGAGACTGCAGACATGATACAAGAGAGGGTCAGAGACTGCAGACATGATACAAGAGATGGTCAGAGACTACTTAATTGATACCAGAGATCAATGTATAAAATGCATCCTCATCAGTGCCTATCAAATGCAGCCTCATCAGTGCCCACCAATTGCAGCCTACCAGTGCCCACCAAATGCAGCCTACCAGTGCCCACCAAATGCAGCCTACTAGTGCCCAACAAATGCAGCATTCCAGTGCCCACCAATTGTAGCCTTCCAGTGCCCATCAAATGCAGCTTATCAGTGCCCACCAAATGCAGACTATCAGTGCCCACCAAATGCAGCCTACCAGTGCCCACAAAATGCAGCCTACCAGTGCCCATCAAATGCAACCTACCAGTGCCCATCAAATGCAGCCTACCAGTGCCCATCAAATATAGTTTATCGATGCCCATCAAATGCAGCCTACCAGTGCCCATCAAATGCAGCCTACCAGTGCCCACCAAATACAGCTTATCAATGCCCATCAAATGCAGCCTTATCAGTGCCCATCAAATGCAGCCTTATCAGTGCCCATCAAATGCAGCCTTATCAGTGCTCTTCAAATGCAGCCTTTCAATGCCCACCAAATGCAGCCTAGCAATGCCCATCAAATGCAGCCTACTAGTGCCCACCAATTATAGCCAGCCAGTGCACACAAATTGCAGCCTGCCAGTGTCCCTGGATTACACAAAGCGCCGACGATCTCCTGCTGTCACGAAGCTTGGATTGGAATCTCCCACGCGGCCACTGTAACAAATTCCCGCCTCCTAGACTGGCTCTTGGCTTCTATAAAACACTGATTCAATTTCACTGCATTGAATCAGTGTTCCGTCTATCTCACAGGAGCCGTCTAGGAGGTGGGACTTTGTTAAAGCGCCGTCGGGCATTTCAGACCAAAGCTCATGCAGTGTAGTAAAGCCGGCTTTGTGATTTTTACCCACAGGTAAACCTAATAATAAAGTCTATAATAAAGCTTACCTGTAGATAAAATGAATATTTCCTAAACCTGCACTGTTTAAGAAAAAATCACCCTGCATGCAGCCTGTGACATCACCAGTACATGTGCTCTGAAGGTACGACATACCGTACCGGACCTACAGAGCTTTGTGCCAGAGCCAAGGGCTTCTACGCGCATGTGCGGGAGTGACGTAATTGCAAGTTTTTCATAATGTGCTAGTATGCAATGCATACTAGCACATGATGCTATTGCCTTACAGGTGCTTTTTTTTTTTAACTGCTGTGGTTTACTGCTGCTTTAAGGCCCCTTTTACACAGATGTTTCAAAGGAGTCCGTCTCTCCATTTTTCAGGTGGACCTGATTGGACCATCTATTCTCCTCTATGAAGAAACAGATGTAAATGGACATGTGTCCATAAACACCTGCCTGCATCCAATCCGATCCGCTAACCCTTGTGTCAGGAAGAGGAGCGGCCCCTCTCCCCGAGCGCTGCCACACAAAGAGAGGAGGAGGGAGGGGAGCACTCTGGCACTTCGGCACCCCCACCCCTGCGGCGCCTGGGTGCGCTGCACCCCGTGCACCCTGCCCAGGATCAACCCTGGCACAGGGACAGCTAGGTGACCAGTCACCATGTCATAGAAGAGTTGCAGCAGCGACAATGCCAGGAGATAGCAGTGGTAAAGTAGTGTCTGCAAGTAGAATACATTTATTAAATTGTAATTCAAAGCACATGGGCTAGCACAAAGGTAAACCTTAATAAATGAAACAACACAAGCTTATCAATAAAAATTAGTTTATTGGCTTAAATATGGCCACGGTGTTATCCATGGGGGGCAACTCAAATTACAAATTCAATAAAATTGTAACTATAAATATAAAGCCATTTGGCTAAAATGTATTTAAACAAAAATTGAATTGATGTCCATCCAGTCAATGCTGGACGACTACCCCCCCTTTTGGACAACATCATGACTAAAAATAGGGAGGGTGGGTGGGCGCTTCAGCTCCAGTCAGAGCGGTCTGTGAGGGAGCCGTTCCAGGCCCTGAAATAGACTCCTATAGCGCGCGCTAGAGGCGCCAAAAGCAGACCAATCAGCCCACTTCTGCTGCACACCAATCCTTGCTCCCCTGGTTGCCCAGGGATACCGTTCTAAGCTGCACCTGTGAATGCAAAAATAGATATGAGAAGCAAACGGTCCCCTTTGAGCTATCCCATGGTGGTCCAGCATATTGCAAGACCTTTCATGGGCTAGCACAAAGGTAAACCTTAATAAATGAAACAACACAAGCTTATCAATAAAAATTAGTTTATTGGCTTAAATATGGCCACAGTGTTATCCATGGGGGGCAACTCAAATTACAAATTCAATAAAATTGTAACTATAAATATAAAGCCATTTGGCTAAAATGTATTTAAACAAAAATTGAATTGATGTCCATCCAGTCAATGCTGGACGACTACTCCCCACCGGCTGAAGCCAAAGGCATAGCCTTTGACTGAAGCCCCCCACCACCGTGGCTGATTCTATTAAGCCTTGCAGGCCCATGTTAAAAATATCTAAACCAATTTTGGATAAATGAACCATATCCTCTCGGAACAAGCCCGGAACGAAGCCTTCCAGCTCGAGATGTCTGATAGAAACACCCCCCTGAGAGATTAGAAAACTGTGGACTGTACTATTTAACCGCCTTCTAATTTTCTCCAAATAAAACAGTTTGCCAAAGGGGGACCATGAAAGCCGCGGAATCATTTCAGAGAATGCTAGCAAAGTGGAAGGAAACATGAGCTTAATCATCTGCAGATCCTGCTTCATTTTGCATAACAAATCCCATGTACCCATCTTACCAATATCATTAGCACCCGCATGAATGACTAAAATATCAGGGGGCGGCCATATATCAGATAAATACTCTAATTGAAAAATAAGGTCCTTCCATCTCAGGCCCCTAACGCCTGACCATAAAACCAGAAAATCCTTATTGTCCAAACCCAAATTGGATGAGTAGATCCTATCTCCGGCATGTTTGGCAGCCCAGAAGACGTAAGAGTGACCTACTATCCATACCACTGTCTGTAATGGATCTGGAAAGAGAAAATTCAAACAGTTAGCAATTCAGGGCGGACATATAACTTATATCTGTCACTATTCCAACGACCAATCCTCATCAACCTATCCTCCGGGAAACCCAACGCATTGGCTGTCGTGGCCGCCCCAATTCTGAACGAATGGGAAGAAAAGCAAAAGCCAGACAGGTTTAGACGTTTTAGGCATAAAGCCAAAACAGATGAAAATTGAAACCTAGTCAAGGAGGATAGGTCATTGTGTATAAAGAACGAACCAACAGAGAGAGGTCTAACTGATAAGTATCTAGATACGTGCAAAACTGGGCAGATAGCTGGGTTAGGGGAGCTAGCTAAAGAAAACCACTGACCATTCCCCCACGCTTTGGTTTTGGACCTACAAATGAATAGATGCACGGAATCCTGACTCAAAAGGACATGTGAAAATAGCAAAAAGGATAGAGAACTCCTGTTTATGGCAGTGAATTCGCCTAACCTTAGCGCCCCAAAAAATGCAATGGCGAAAGCTGCCCTAAAAAGAAACGTCTCAAATTCAGATGAGCACACTGTTTGGAGGACCTCAAGAAGGTCCACTAATAGAGTGACTGAAATGGGACGTCTACAGTCCCGTGACGGGTTTGCCCGGCGAAAACCTTTCAGCACCTGATTAACTTGGAAGAAAGAGGTCAGGGATGGTTGGCCGGAGAATTTTAGAAAAAATGATACACCCGCTAAAATTTTGCTGACCGAGGAAGGACTAAGATTCGATTGCAAAAGTGACGATGTAAAAGACAAGGCAACATATGATGACACATACAGCTCGTCCAAACCTAACCCTTGGCAAAAAGAACACCATCTGGACCATGAAAGGTTGTAGTCCGACCAAGTTTTCTGTGAAACCGAATCTCTCAGGTTGGTTGTTACCAGGTTCATATCAAGCCCCAGAGGAAATCTGGGCAAGGATACCCGACCGGTTCCGCCGGGGGGGTCCAGCTCCCGAAACTTTGCAAACTGTGAACGAGACAAAGCATCGGCAATGTTATTACGTGCTCCTTCTATGTACTCGGCCTTCAACCAAATATTGAAACGCATACAATGTAAAACAAGAAATCGCAGGAGTTTCAATACCGGGTCAGATTTAGAGGATAAAGTATTTATAGCAAATAAAACACCTTTATTGTCCGTGTGAACCAGAATCCTACGATTCTGAAAAATCTCCTGCCAAACCACCACAGACGCTAGTACTGGGAATAGTTCCAGAAGAACTATGTTCTGTAGTACATTCTTCTGCAACCATACCTTATGCCATTTACCCGATAGCCAACGACCTTGCAAAAAAGCTCCAAAGCCCGACGAACCCGCTGCATCCGTAAAAAATTCCAACTGGATGTTAGATATAAATTCGCCTTGCCAAACCGTCGAACCGTTGAAATCGCACAAAAATTGGTCCCAGACCATCAGGTCTTCCTTTATGTTTTTTGAGAGATGGATGTGAGCATTCTGACTTTTGAAACCGCTGATGGCCAGGGAAAATCTTCTAGAGAAAACCCTGGCCATAGGAATAATTCTGGCTGCAAACGCCAAAAGGCCTAACAAGGACTGAGCTTCTTTTAAGAGCACCTTCCTCTTAGCTAAAAAGGAAGAGATCAATTGTCTCATCTTGTTTATTTTAAAAGGAGGAAGCCTAAATTCCATAACGGATGAGTCTATAGTAATACCCAAAAATTCTAACGAAGTGGTTGGAAAGACCGTCTTCTCATGGGCCAATGGAATACCAAACTGCTCACAAGTGGACAAAAAGGTATGTAAAGACTCTAGACAAATAGGTGAGACGGCTGGACCAACAAATAAAAAATCGTCCAGGTAATGTAGGAAACCCCCTTTGGGAAACTTGGATGAAGATACCCAGTGTAAAAAAGTAGAAAATGCTTCAAAATAGAAGCATGACAGGGTGAAACCCATAGGTAGGCATCTATCAAAGTAAAACTGGCCTTGAAATTGGAAACCTAATGAATTAAAACCTTGTGGGTGTACTGGCAAAAGGCGAAAGACAGATTTAATATCTGCCTTTGCTAGCAAAGAGCCTTGACCAAAATGTCTCAACATTGATAAGGCTTCATCAAATGAAGCATAGCAAACTGGTGCGTCTACATTAGCAACCTCATCATTTAGTGATGCCTCAGGTGGGTAGGACAAGTGGTGAATTAAGCGATAGCTACCATTCTCCTTCTTAGGAACTATCCCCAATGGGGAAATCCAAAAGTTCCGGAAGGGGGGTACAGAAAATGGGCCAGAGATTCTGCCTTCGCTCAATTCTTTCAATATTTTCTCCCGAGTTACCGAAGCATACATGGTAGCAGATTTTAAGATCTTGACAAACTTACAACCTGAACCCATAAATGATGGAACTAAGAAACCTTCCCTAAAGCCATTAATTAGCAGAGCTGCCATCCTGTGGTCTGGATAGCGTTCTAGCCAGGGAAGCATTCTTGTTAGCATCACTGGTGTCGATGCTTTTTCCATGAGTGTCTCTGGGAAGTGATTGAAGAGAGGAGGCAGCTGATCTCCGAAAACACCTGCTAGCCGAATGGCTCCCATTGCAGTGTGAACACTCATGTCTGTACCGGCAATTAGCTAAAAATTTGCATTGCCCTTCGTTAAATGCAAAACATAGGCCTTTGCGAAACGTCGGTTGCGCACTAGGTGCCAATCTTTGACTAAACTGGGGTCTTGCTGGCAGCATAAGATTCAGCCATAAACCAACGTCCTTAGATCCCCAGTGCAGCGATGGGTGCACCGATAACTTTTGGCGAAAGTTTTCATCGTATGTATACCATGCAGAGCCGCCAAAATGGCGAAAGGCCTCTGCAATTATGTCCAAATGTTGAAATAAACCTGAACATTTATCTGGAAACCGTTCACCCATAACTGCTGCATAAATGCAGAATGCCTGCAGCCAATTCTGAAAAGTTCTAGGGATGGCCCTCCTCCTATCTTCCTCAGCCCTATCCCCATGCTGCTTCTCTAGCTTAGCCAAAAATTCCTTTGAGGCTGGCAGTAATGACAGAATGTCAATGAATTCCCCTTTCCAAATCCTTTCTTTAACTGACTTATGCAGATGAAAGCCTAGTGGTGATAATGCACATGGCAGTGGCTCCCTGAAAGAGGACTCACCCACTGACATAGCTAAAGAATTGAGGGGCAATTGAGTGTTAAACCTTGCTGGATTCAAAACTTTTAGACCAGAGATTTTTTCTTTATACTCCTCTTGTGAGGCAGACTCGCTCATATTCTGCCATACAGTACCAGCCTCATTCATATATTCAGAACAACTCACCTTATTATCCATAGCACCATGTAAATGTGCACCTGTTCTCATATTGTCAGCATTGCTGTAAACCAAATTATCTTTATTCTCAATAGATGCACCAGGTGCCTGTGCTCTCCGAAATACCTGGGAAACAGCAGGCGGCTGTATAGCCTGGTCAGTACCAAAAACTTGTGCACTTGAACCTTCACCAAAATTACCTCTTTTTGATTTAAAAACCTCTTTTGTAATAACCTTATCTGCACCAGGAAACTGTGCCCTTTTTTGTAAATCATTATTAATATCACCATAAACTTCAGCACCATTAGTATGTGCCCCTTTAAATTGCTGTAACACATTAGATAATGATTCCACCAAACTTAACACACCAACATTCTGAGGTAAAAAACATCTCTCACCATCTTTATATAATGACCGCTGCTCACTCTGCTGCATTGAAGAAAGCTGAGTAGCGCTGCTCTCCTTCACACAGGAAGCCCTCTTGTGTAACACACTGCCAGCCCTCTCCTTACATGACACGCTTGGAGAAGCAGCTGTTCTCTGCCTCTTTTTCTTCCTGTCAGGTTGATGCCTGATGCCGCCCCCGCCTGAGGCCGGTCTTTCTTCCGTCTCAGGAGGAGTGGAGGTAGGCGGAGGAGAGGTACTCTCCTCCTCCAGGCATTTTAAAAGCCATTCCTCACCGCCCTCCTTCTCAGCCCTCTCAATGAGGCGGCAAAGGAGGGACTCACGGCCACTGGGAGAACGGCGCTTCATGGTGCAGGACGTCCGCGCTTCAGCTCCAGTCAGAGCGGTCTGTGAGGGAGCCGTTCCAGGCCCTTAAATAGACTCCTATAGCGCGCGCTAGAGGCGCCAAAAGCAGACCAATCAGCCCACTTCTGCTGCACACCAATCCTTGCTCCCCTGGTTGCCCAGGGATACCGTTCTAAGCTGCACCTGTGAATGCAAAAATAGATATGAGAAGCAAACGGTCCCCTTTGAACTATCCCATGGTGGTCCAGCATATTGCAAGACCTTTCATTTGTATTGTTTATTTGTCATAGATAATATCAAAAGAAGTCAGACAGCTAGGTGATCAGTCATCAAGCCATAGAGGAGCTGCATCAGTGGCCGGTCACCATAGCAGGAGATAGCAGTGGTAAAGTAGTGTCTACGAGTAAAATAATATTTTATATTCCAACTGAAAGCACATTATTAACTTTTTTTTTTTTTCTCCTTTCTCAGACGATATGGGCCTTCCACCTCTACCCAAGGAACGAGTATGGGAGACCACATGTCGTTTTTCACCATTCGCTGTGAATCATCTTAAACAACAGATGTCTTACACGCTTAACCCCCACTGCCCAAAAGCGATAATATACCGATACTACTTACTAATTAGCGGAGACCGGGGAGGCAGCCACCAATCCCTAAATCCCTCAGACCTTCCCTCTCCATCACCACCCCATCATCACCCCCCCCACAACCCCTCTATCCTACCACCCTAACCCCTTGTGACGAAACGTCCCTACACTCTAATTGAGTTCTTCGTCATATACCACTTCCTCCCAGTCTGAATATAGATATCAGATATTATAACTGCTTCCAAGCATAAAACAAGACACTTGTTTAGTGCTAATGTGGACTGATTTATTAGAACCAAAATGACAAGTATTTATAATACAGTAGAAGAGGAGGTCCCCCCTGCTGCTCATATTACTCTAACAATACACCTGTAACAAATTAACATGAGCTAATTAACTAATCCCTTTAAGCAGCCAATGTGACTCTGTGCCCATCAGGATTTCACTACAGGTCAGACTTGTTGTCACTGAGCTTTACACAGTAGATTATACATTATCATAAGTACAACCACAAGACATTTTGTCCTAATAGCAGGAGCTCCACTAGGAGTCGGCCCGTCTCCTACATTATACAGAGGACAATGTGATCAGCTCTCTAAATTAACAGCTTGAGTTCATCAACAAACTAAGAATAGTCTTTACATATATCCTGGGAGATATTGTTGATAAATATTACTTACTTACTTACATTTTAAGTAATCCAAGATATATTTTCTCACTCACCCTCTGCCAGGATGGCACAGGGTGACTTGGACATAAGAGGTGCATGGGGAGCTAAACATTGGTTTCCTAACCTTTCCAAGGGATTCTTGGTTCCATGTGCCCTCCCGTCACACCCCTCATCTCTTGATATCCATTAAGACCTAACCTCACCAGTTACTATTCGGTTGCCCAAAGCAGGGCATCTTGTCATAATCTCATATGCTTATAAACTGAATTGTCATGCAGACATCCACATCATCACTCTAACATTTGTGGCCTTCCTTGAAGACCTTTACCACAAGATGGAACAAGGTGCAATGATGCCTAGAAATACTCACCCCAAGGCTAATTTGATATGGTTCTTTTTATCGTGCCTAACAGTCACTCTCCGTCTGGATTTCAAACTGTTTACCTAAGAGAATCTATGTCATACCCAGATGTCAGATATATATGTCTCATCCAAAGCAACTTTTATTTTTTATGTGTGATATCTGAAGAAGTCAGGACCTCATAATACTGAAGATCCAGCATAACAGTGGTAAAGTTGTGTCTAAGAGTACAGTAAAATAAAATGTTATGTTCTCATTGAAAGTATAATGTGTACCTTTTATTTTTAATGGATGATATCAGAAGAAGCCGGAAAGCTAGGACTACTAGTCACCCAGCCACAGAAGAGCTGCAGCAGTGACAGGTCACCATACTAGAAGATAGGAGCAGTAGAGTATTGTCTATGAATAAAATAACATTTTATATGTTCGTGGAAAGCACATTTTTGATCTTTATTTTTCATGGATGATATCAGAAGAAGTCAGATTTTAATGGTATTGTGCCGGTCAGGGAAAGGGATCAAAGATGGTGCACTTGTGCAAGCTGCAATTCCCAAAAGCCCTTAGATAGGAGATATTAGATTGCTTTGCTCTTTGGAGTGGTTTGGGCAGTGCTGCAAATCACTGGAGTGGGCTAAAAGTAGACAAAGGAGGAACGGTCTCACATTGCTCTCATTGACAGAAATTTGTAAACTTGACTATATATATATATATATATATATATATATATATATTTCCAGTTTTATCATCACCATGGGGCACAAGGTCCAATAGGCATAACCCATAACTGTTGCCTGCTAGTCACTTCTCAGGCCTCAAGTCGCTAGAGCCTCCGACTCAGAGACAACTAGCAGGTACCCATATACCAACTGGGAGCCGCCCTCAGATGGGTCCCTAAACCATGCCCTTTAGGTGCCCATGTGACCTTAACAAGTACCTTGTACCCCGCCAAATAACCACCAACCAGTATTCTTGCAACCCTCTCCATACCAGCACACCAAGCTCCTCCAATCATAGGGCTGGTGGGTGGAAAGCTATTTACCCTCACGGCTCCTTGTGCAGCCCCTCCCCTTCCATTTCCTGCCTAACTAAGTATATAGCACCCGCCCTGTCCTCTAAGCCGGCCAGCCCTACACTGTCTCCCCTTCCAAGGCTCCGCCCCGTTAACCCCTGTCATTCCGGCCCTCCGCCGAATACCTTCAGCATTGCTCCGGCCTTTCTTTATTTTTCATGGATGATATCAGAAGATCTTCTATACTGGTCCTGTACTGGTACTGTTACAGTCAGGGAGAGGCATCAACAGGGTGCACCTGTGCAAGCTACAACTCCCAAAAGCCCTCAGCAAGGAACTATTAGGTTGCATTGCTCTTAGAAATGGCTGGGCAACGCTGAAAACCAGTGGAGTGTACTACAGGTAGACAAAGAAGACAACGGCCTCGCATAACCCTGAGCAGTGCATCAAAAGACTGCATAGGGACAGCTAGATGACCGGTCACAAAGCCATAGGGGAGCTGCAGCAGTGGCCAGTAACCATAACAGGAGATCAGTGGTAAATTAGTGTCTACAAGTAATATTCCAAATTTTATTAAAGTACAGGCAAGATGACTGAAATACTTCAGTACAGGTAAATCAGCCCTTATACTTTATATATTGCACTTTGTATTCCTGTCCCTGAAGTTCAACTTAAAGTTGTCATAATCTTTCATTTTTATTGAGTTTTTACTGCATTTTTTTATTCATTAGCCATTCTTTTTTTTGTTCAGTAAAGTTTGGCCTAGAAAGCCTACCAAACACCATTTGTTACGCTGAATGAGCCAAGGTCACTTTGTCTATGTCCTCAAGTTGAAAGCTGCCTTGATTTATACCTTCTCTGTCTGGAAGACAAACAGCTTGACCACTGATATATGAATGCTTAAATCAGCCAAGTCAGCAATCAAGCTCTACAAGAGGTCTTGGCCATACACATTGGAAAAAGGAATTGGTTCTTTACAACAAATTGGCCTCATTATTTAAAACCGATTGGATTCTTCATCAGAAAGTCATCAGCTCTTGTGATTAACATAAGACGATAACTGCTAAAGAAATTCTCTTGGGGGAGGTTAGAAAAATGGACACACAAATTAAAAGAAACAATTGCGACCAAGATGGCAAATTGTGACAAAGCTCGAAGGCCAGTTGTAGGCCAGTTGAACTAGGTCATAACTACAGAGGAGGCAACTGGCTTACAGCAGGTCACGGGGGCCCATGAATAAGTGATAAATGACCCTCAGTTGGCCACCCCATATGTATATGCTTACACAGTGACCAGTTCAGATCAGTGTTTTCCTAATCCTAGATTAGGTGCCAGGCCCTAATGGATGGGCCGCCACTGATCAGACCCATGACACATCAGACCTATATCTACCCTGCCCATAAAAGCATTTGATCAAACACAAATGCCCTTTACGAGTCCTATAAAGGTGATTGGGTGACTGTAAAGCCACTCAGATCACTTTTACTGGAAAGCCCATTGCTTTACCTAAAAAGTGAAAACAAGATCATGGCTGCAGGCTGGTGTATAGTCGACTTAAGTGTTTCTAAACCGAAAAATAAAAAATTGCATATATTTCAGCTTACCAGTTCTTAGATGTGTTAGTATAGTTGTTTGTACAAAGGATTTATAAATTCAATAATTTAATATATCTAGCTCTAAGTACAAGCAGACAGGAGACATTTTTAGGTATAAAATCCCCCATATCAAAAAGGTACAATTCAAGCCATAAAAGAGGCTCTTTTCCCAGCATGGTGTAAAATATCCTGTTTTTTTGTCTCGTACATTGCGTTTTGATATGGAGGAATTTATGCTGGAAACTTGCTGCTCCCTGCTTAACAGTTAGATAGACGGAATGATTGAATTTATGAGTTCTTTGTGCAGATGACTTTGGTAATAATGGAGAATCGATCTGCCTAATTCATGCAAATTAGGGCTCGTTCTGAGCCAGCAGGTCCTCTGAAACGCAATCTCGCTCAAATCACTTTTTAGAGGTGTTTGACAGGCAGTGAGGAGACATTGTATCTCCTCCTCAGGGCCTGCTTTAACCCCTTTGACCCCACACTAGCGCACCATAGTCGCATGCCTTGTACGCGTGTAGGCAGTTGCAGTCTACTTTGTCCACGGCAGGGGGCGCTCTCCACATCGGCACTGTTGTAGATACTGTTGTTGGAGAGGAAGTCAGGAGGAACCAGGTTCTTTTATGGTTTCCTGGGTCACCGGGGAAGCTATCCCAATGGATGCTGCTTCCCCATGTGACTCAAGCAGCCATCATGGGTCAGCCCCCCCTCAACAGATGCTGGAATTCCAGCTGGTGCCTGCTCCTGTCGCACACTGGAACTGTGACTGCACCCGGCTGGGTAGCTGTCCCACTGGGTTTGTTGTGAACTGTTGCTGCTTTGCTTTATTACAAGATCTTATTGCACCTGCCTGTATGAGTTATTGTCTCCGCATCACACTGCACCCCACCTACACAGGGTTGTGAGGCACTTGCAGAGAAGCCCCATTCACTTGAATGGGTCGTGATCGTTGGACGGTAGCACCCGCCAAAAGCGACAAAGGTATAATTTCTACCACAACCGCAGCATTGGTACACCCCCACCTGCTGCCTCTGCAGCTAATAGTTACACAGTTACATGGTTAGTAAGGTTGAATAAAGACACCAGTCCAACCTGAGTGAGTGTGTGGGTACATGTCTACAATTATCCTTATTTTATTTAAGGTACCCACATATAGCGCCATCAATTTACACAATGCTCCACAGATACATTGCACACTCACATCGGTCCCTACCCTCAAGGAGCCCACAACCCAAGGTCCCCAACTCACGTTCATATACTAGGGCCAATTTTGGACAGAAGCCAATTAACCTACCAGCATGTCTTTGGAGTGTGGGATAGACATGGGAACTGTCAAAAAATTTGTTTCGTTTCGTCCCGTTTCGTATATAAAAAAATTCGTAATTCGTAATTCGTGTACGAAATTCCGTTCGAATTCGTACGAAATACGAAATTCGGACGAATCGTAATTTTTTTTTACGAATCGTTAGTAAAGTTACGAATCGTTACGAATCGTTACGAATCGTTAACGCGGCTAATGAATTGTCGGTTCTCATAACACAGAGAAAAATTTGAATCCAACTACAAATATCGAATTTCAATTTCAAGTTACGAATCGTTACGAATAGTTACGAATAGTTACGAATCGTTAGTAAATCCAACTACAAATATCGAATTTCAACTAATATGAAAGAAATTATAATAGCGGATATAACGAATGCTTTGAATGCTTCGAATGAATTCGAGATTCAGTATATCTAGTATAGAGAACTGTTCCTGCACAAAGTGTCATTTTTGCAGGAAAAAAAGCTATTTAAAAACACTCGCGGCTAATAAAAAGTCGGCTACGTAACACAGAGAACAGTCATTCATTGATTAAAAAAAAAAAAGCGTGGGGGTCCCCCCCAATTCAATAACCAGGCCCTTCAAGTCTGGTATGGATATTAAGGGGGACCCCAGCCAAAAAAAAAAAAAAAAATGGCGTGGGGTCCCCCCCAAATATCCATACCAGACCCTTCAGGTCTGGGATGGATTTTAAGGGGAACCCCGGCCAAAAAAAAAAAAAATGGCGTGGGGTCCTCCCCCTCAAAACCTGGCAGGCCGCAGGAAAGGAGGGGGGGACGAGAGCGGCCCCCCCTCCTGCCTGAACCGTACCAGGCCACATGCCCTCAACATTGGGAGGGTGCTTTGGGGTCCCCCCCAAAGCACCTTGTCCCCATGTTGATGAGGACAAGGGCCTCATCCCCACAACCCTGGCCGGTGGTTGTGGGGGTCTGCGGGCGGGGGGCTTATCGGAATCTGGAAGCCCCCTTTAACAAGGGGACCCCCAGATCCCGCCCCCCCCCTGTGTGAAATGGTAAGGGGGTACAAAAGTACCCCTACCATTTCACCAAAAAAGTGGCAAAAATGTTAAAAATGACAGGAGACGGTCTTTGACAATTCCTTTATTAAAATCTTCTTTCTTCTTTCTTCATCCTTCGGTTTCTTCATCTTCTCCTTCCGTCATCTTCTTCCATCTTCTTCTTCCATTTTCTTCTTCCTTCGATTCGCTTCTTCTTGCTCCGGTCTTCTCGTCCTTCTCGTCCTTCTCGTCCGGCATCGGCGTCTCTTCTCACAGGCCGCTCCTCGCAATGGGAGGCTCCCGCTCTATGAGGCTTCGCTGCGTCTGACAGGTCTTTTATAACGAGGGCACCTGGTGACCCCGCCCCCTCTGATGCACAGGGACGTCATGGGGAATTCCCTATGGCTTTCCCCATTACGTCAGAGGGGGGCGGGGTCACCAGGTGCCCCCCCATTATAAAAGACCTGTCAGACGCAGCGAAGCCTCACAGAGCGGGAGCCTCCCATTGCGAGGAGCGGCCTGCGAGAAGAGACGCCGATGCCGGACGAGAAGGACGAGAAGACCGGAGCAAGAAGAAGCGAATCGAAGGAAGAAGAAGAAGGAAGAAGATGGAAGAAGATGACGGAAGGAGAAGATGAAGAAACCGAAGGATGAAGAAAGAAGAAAGAAGATTTTAATAAAGGAATTGTCAAAGACTGTCTCCTGTCATTTTTACCATTTTTGTCACCTTTTTTGGTGAAATGGTAGGGGTACTTTTGTACCCCCTTACCATTTCACACGGGGGGGGCAGGATCTGGGGGTCCCCTTGTTAAAGGGGGCTTCCAGATTCCTATAAGCCCCCCGCCCGCAGACCCCCACAACCACCGGCCAGGGTTGTGGGGATGAGGCCCTTGTCCTCATCAACATGGGGACAAGGTGCTTTGGGGGGGACCCCAAAGCATCCTCCCAATGTTGAAGGCATGTGGCCTGGTACGGTTCAGGCAGGAGGGGGGGCGCTCTCGTCCCCCCCTCTTTTCCTGCGGCCTGCCAGGTTGCATGCTCGGATAAGGGTCTGGTATGGATTTTATGGGGGACCCCACGCCATTTTTTTTGGCTAGGGTTCCCCTTAAAATCCATCCCAGACCTCAAGGGTCTGATATGGATTTTGAGGGGGACCCTACGCCATTTTTTTATTTTTTTTGGCTGGGGTCCCCCTTAATATCCATCCCAGACCTGAAGGGCCTGGTTATTGAATTTGGGGGGACCCCTACGCTTTTTTTTATCAATGACTTCAATGAATGACAGTTCTCTGTATTACGGATCCAACAATTCATTTGCCGGCAATAGCCGCGAGTGATTTTAAATAGCCTTTTTTTTCCTGCAAAAATGACACTGCAGGAACAGTTCTCTATATTAGATATACTGAATCTCGAATCATTCGAAGAATTCGTTATATCCGCTATTATAATTTCTTTCATATTAGTTGAAATTAGATATTTGTTAGTTGTGGTATTCGAATTGTTCTCTGTATTATGGGAATCGGCAATTAGCCGCGAGTGATTTTAAATAGTTTTTTTTTCCCTGCAAAAATAACACATTGTACAGAGAGAGTTCTAAGCACGGGAAACATGACCCCCCCCCCTTCATAGGCATACTCTATAGTATATAGTATATAGAAGGGGGGCATGTTTCCCGTGCTTAGAACTCTGTCTGTACAATGTGTCATTTTTGCAGGAAAAAAAAAACTATTTAAAATCACTGGCGGCTAATTGCCGATTCCCGTAATGCAGAGAACAATTCGAATACCACAACTAACAAATATCTAATTTCAACTAACATGAAAGAAATTATAATAGCGGATATAACGAATGCTTCGAATGATTCGAGATTCAGTATATCTAATATAGAGAACTGTTCCTGCAGTGTCATTTTTGCAGGAAAAAAAAACTATTTAAAATCACTCGCAGCTATTGCCGGCAAATGAATTGTTGGATCCGTAATACAGAGAACAGTCATTCATTGAAGTCATTGATAAAAAAATGCGTAGGGGTCCCCCCAAATTCAATAACCAGGCCCTTCAGGTCTGGGATGGATATTAAGGGGGACCCCAGCCAAAAAAAAATAAAAAATGGCGTAGGGTCCCCCTCAAAATCCATACCAGACCCTTGAGGTCTGGGATGGATTTTAAGGGGAACCCTAGCCAAAAAAAATGGCGTGGGGTCCCCTATAAAATCCATACCAGACCCTTATCCGAGCACGCAACCTGGCAGGCCGCAGGAAAAGAGGGGGGACGAGAGCGGCCCCCCCTCCCGCCTGAACCGTACCAGGCCACATGCCCTCAACATTGGGAGGATGCTTTGGGGGTCTGAGACCCCCAAAGCACCTTGTCCCCATGTTGATGAGGACAAGGGCCTCATCCCCACAACCCTGGCCATTGGTTGTGGGGGTCTGCGGGCGGGGGGCTTATCGGAATCTGGAAGCCCCCTTTAACAAGGGGACCCCCAGATCCCGCCCCCCCCCTGTGTGAAATGGTAAGGGGGTACAAAAGTACCCCTACCATTTCACCAAAAAAGTGTCAAAAATGGTAAAAATGACAGGAGACGGTCTTTGACAAATCCTTTATTAAAATCTTCTTTCTTCATCCTTCGGTTTCTTCATCTTCTCCTTCCGTCATCTTCTTCCATCTTCTTCCTTCTTCCTTCGATTCGCTTCTTCTTGCTCCGGTCTTCTCGTCCTTCTCGTCCGGCATCGGCGTCTCTTCTCGCAGGCCGCTCCTCGCAATGGGAGGCTCCCGCTCTGTGAGGCTTTGCTGCGGCTGACAGGTCTTTTATAATGGAGGGCACCTGGTGACCCCGCCCCCTCTGACGCACGGGGACGTCATAGGGACTTCCCTATGGCTTTCCCCATTACGTCAGAGGGGGCGGGGTCACCATGTGCTTTCGTTATAAAAGACCTGTCAGCCGGAGCGAAGCCTCACAGAGCGGGAGCCTCCCATTGCGAGGAGCGGCCTGCGAGAAGAGACGCCGATGCCGGACGAGAAGGACGAGAAGGACGAGAAGGACGAGAAGACCGGAGCAAGAAGAAGCGAATCGAAGGAAGAAGAAGATGGAAGAAGATGACGGAAGGAGAAGATGAAGAAACCGAAGGATGAAGAAAGAAGAAAGAAGATTTTAATAAAGGAATTGTCAAAGACCGTCTCCTGTCATTTTTACCATTTTTGTCACCTTTTTTGGTGAAATGGTAGGGGTACTTTTGTACCCCCTTACCATTTCACACAGGGGGGGGGGCGGGATCTGGGGGTCCCCTTGTTAAAGGGGGCTTCCAGATTCCGATAAGCCCCCCGCCCGCAGACCCCCACAACCACCGGCCAGGGTTGTGGGGATGAGGCCCTTGTCCTCATCAACATGGGGACAAGGTGCTTTGGGGGGGACCCCAAAGCACCCTCCCAATGTTGAGGGCATGTGGCCTGGTACGGTTCAGGCGGGAGGGGGGGCCCCTCTCGTCCCCCCCTCTTTTCCTGCGGCCTGCCAGGTTGCGTGCTCGGATAAAGGGTCTGGTATGGATTTTGAGGGGGACCCTACGCCATTTTTTTTTTTTTTTTGGCCGGGGTTCCCCTTAAAATCCATCCCAGACCTGAAGGGTCTGGTATGGATATTTGGGGGGGACCCCACGCCATTTTTTATTTTTTTTTGGCTGGGGTCCCCCTTAATATCCATACCAGACCTGAAGGGCCTGGTTATTGAATTTGGGGGGACCCCTACGCTTTTTTTTTTTTTTTTTTTTATATCAACGAATGACTGTTTTTTCAATAGCTTTTTTTTCTGTAAAAATGACACTTTGTCATTCGAATCCATTCGAATTCGAATTCATTCGAATTCATTCGTTATATCTGCTATAATAATTTCGTTTGAATTAGTTGAAATTTGATATTGGTAGTTGGATTCGAATAATTTGGAGCTGAAATTCGTAAACGGAATTTTTCCTGCAAAAATGACACTTTGTCATTCGAATTCATTCGAATTCATTCAAATTCATTCGAATCATTCGGCGACGAAATTCGTAAACGGAATTTCGTATTCCGTACGGAATTCATAAAAAAAAAAATTCGTACTACAGATTCGAAATTCGAACGAATCGCACATGTCTAGTGTGGGAGGAAACCGGAGTAAACCCACGCAGGCACAGGGAGAACATGCAAACTCCAGGCAGGTAGTGTTGTGGTTGGGATTCAAACCAGCGACCCTTTTTACTGCTAGGCAAGAGTTCTACCCACAACACCACTGTGCTGCCCATCGACCATAGTTGGGGGGGGGGGTATTTCTGGTAAAACCTTAGCACAACAGTCAGGTTTTATCATCCCCCAACTGCTAGTGTGAATAAGACCTTACACCAGTGGTTGTCAACTTATGAGTTATAAGGAGCCCCAACTGTGGCCCCTGACATTACCAAAGGGCCGCACATATTGTTCAATATATGTAATGCTTGAGAGGACTGTCAGAAAAGGCAGACCTAATAGAGGAATTGAGGGTCAGAGTGTGTGGATAGGATACATTTCTGGTTGGGGATATGCTGCAGAAGACAATACAAAATTGGGAACATGTTACATGAGGCTAGTAGACATCAATTCTACTACTGGTCCCACAACAGACTACTGAGGTTGGGCACCAGGGCCTGAAGCCGGACATAGATGGTCCACATCTCAGCCAGTTCAGCAACTTTAATCACTGTGGCTCCACCAATACCCCCCCCCCCAACCTCACCAACACCACCACCGAGAGAACACAAAGGCTCGGCGGGTGGGATTCCCCAATCAACACTGACTGGGTTGATGGAGGAAGCAAGCAGTGGTTGCAGGAAAGAAAATGTCTCCATCTATGGCTGGCTTTAGACTGTCATTTTGTATTTGACTGGAAGATAATGGGAGGGAGTTGCTTTACTTAAAGATACTGTATCTAAGATGTGTTGGCTTAGTTTTCTTTATCAGACTTTTTTTCGTATGTTTACTTGGTAATCCTGCAAATAGCACACCTCCTGTGCTGGTGGCTACACTCACTTACTCCAATGTATCTATGAAGGGAGCCATGATGGTCACCCAGGCTGGGCTACAACCCTGTCTGCCTCTGTTCATCTTCTCTACATGGGAATAGGGACAGGATAGGAATAGGGGGATTAGTAGTTTACAGAAGAAAGATGCAATTGTTTAAATTCATCTCATTGGATGTTTCTTGTTAGGCAATTAGTAGGTGTTCTCAGTTAATTAACCCTTTTCATGCTAATCTCATTCCTATCACTTCTAATATATGAAATATGTTTTTTTTTCTTTTTTTACCCACATCTTTCAATACATTACAAAGAACAGAGAAGAGTTTCTAAACCCAATAAATAATTTTTTTCCGATCTTTATCTTTAAAGGTGACCCTACACTGCAACCAGTTAGATCTTAAATATATTAGATTTAGTGCAAGAGCCTGATTAATTTCTTATAATTTGAATTAATTGTTCAAGTGGGTCTTCCTATTACTTATTTTGCTAAAATATTGAGTTGGACAGAGATTGGCCAATCATTGCATAATTCATGACCATCTTAAAGTGGTTGTAAACCCACTTTTTGGACTTTTACTTATAGGTAAGCCTAGAATAAGGCTTACCTATAGGTAGTGGAAATATCTCCTAAAAGTGTGCCGTTTAGGAGATATTTCACTTGTAGTCTGCCAGAAATTGCTACGGCGCATGTGCAGGGAAGAAACAAAACGAAAGGCTGTTTCTTCCCTAGCATATGCCGCAGGTCGCGTTTCCCGTGCGCATGCGCGGGAGTGACGTCACGCGGCTCCGGCAAATCACAGAGCCGGAGTCCGCGGCCCCGAAAAAAGAGGGCAAGAAGATGGACGCTGCCCACACAGGGGACTTCGCTGGATTCTTTTGCAGGTAAGTGGTACATAATGGGCTAGTATGCGATGCATACTAGCCCATTATGCTTTTCATTTGCAGGCTATACAGGGAGCAAAAGAGGAAGCACAACCCATCAGGGTTTACTTCCTCTTTAAGTGCCAAATTTGGAATGTAGATGTGCCGGTGCCGTGACCCACTGGTATACAAGGCACATGAAAAAACACCTTTCTTCAAGACATGCTAGAGTTATCAGGAATCTTGAAACTACGGCTCTTCAGCTGTTGCGGAACTACACATCCCATGAGGCATTGTAAAACTCTCATGATGGGAATTGTAGTTTCTGAAGAACTGGAGGGCCGTAGTTTGAAGACCCCTGTGTTAGACCATTATTATGCCTCCAGAATTGTGACATTGTGAAAGTGTGACATCTACCCAACTTCTCTCTGCTGGTGGACACAAGAACCTATTTCTATATACACACACACACTGAAGCGGGAAGCAATATACATTGGCCCGGAAGTGAATCTGTACACAGGAAGTAGGTGTGTGTTTTGAGGCCAAATCATTTAGACATACACACATGACCCACACAAACACCACCCCATGTAAAAACAAATAAAAAATTATCATAATTTGCAAATAAGGATCATCTCTTCCTCAGAGAACAGTGAGCGGGGCATGGTGGTGGGAAGAAATTAGCAGCAGTACAAGCAACTTCCTGCAGGGGCGTGATGTCCTGTGTCCACATTCCTGTGTGCTAGTTCTTTAGTAGCCTTCGGGTTCCTGATGCCAGCATGTTAACTGTGCGCACCTGGCTGTGACAGCTTGCAGCTTCACAGCCGGGTGCTCACTGCACATGCGCGAGCCTTGTTGCACATTGTAAATGGTCCTGCAGTCTTCTGGGACCTGTTATGTGTCCCAAGAGACTGCAAGGAGGGGGGGGGGGATAACTTCTGCTCAAATCACCTAGGCAGAAGTGGGTATCTGACAAAATCAGGTTCCCGCTCCCACCCCCACCCAGAAGTTCCATTCGTGAAAGCAGAGGGGGAGGAGGCCTTAAAGTGGAACTTCCCATTTCTTATGGAGTTCTGCTTTAACCACTTGCTCAGGACCCGGTGCGCGTGCCCGGCGGCCGTGCTGTCCGCGGGGCACCCGTGATTGCCCGTTAACCGAGGAGGGCCGTGGATCTGTGTGTGTAAACACACAGATCCACGTCCTGTCAGGTGAGAGGAGACTGATGGTGTGTTCCCAGTACAGAGGAACACCGATCGGTCTCCTCCCCTTGTGAGTCCCCTCCCCCTACAGTTAGAATCACTCCCCTAGGAAACATATTAACCCCTTGATCACCCCCTTAGTGTTAACCCCCTTCCCTGCCAGTCACATTTACACAGTAATCAGTGCAATTGTATAGCACTGATCACTGTATAAATGTGAATGGTCCCAAAAATTTGTCAAAATTGTCCAATATATCTGCCGCAATATTGCAGTCACGAAAAAAAATCGCAGATCGCCGCCATTACTAGTAAAAATAAATAAATAATAATGCTATAAATCTATCCCCTATTTTGTAGACGCTATAACTTTTGCGCAAACCAATCAATATACGCTTATTGCAATTTTTTTTTACCAAAAATATGTAGAATACGTATCGGCCTAAACTGAGTAAAAACATTTTATTTATTTTTTTAAATAGGGATATTTATTACAGCAAGAAGTAAAAAAATATTGTGTTTTTTTTTAAATTGTGGCATTTCTTTTGTTTATAGCACAAAAAATAAAAACCGCAGAGGTGATTAAATATCACCAAAGAAAGCTCTATTTGGGTGGGTAAAAACATAGAAATTTCATTTGGGTACAGTGTTGCATGACCGCGCAATTGTCATTCAAAGTGCGACAGCGCTGAAAACTAAAAATTGGTCTGGGAAGGAAGGGGTTGAAAATGCCCTGTACTGAAGTGGTTAAATAGAATCTGCCTAGCCCAATATGGCTGCTATAGTCACATGGGGCGACAGCATCCAATTGAATAGCTTCCCCAATGACCCAAGAAACAATAGAGGAACCAGGTTCCTCTCGACTTCCTCTGCCCACCTGCAATGAGGCTGCAGTTGAGCGCCACCTGCAGTGGAGAAAGTAGACTGCACCCGCCTGCACACTGCTAGGATCAACAGGTATTTTTTTTACGACTTAAAAAAACTGTTAATTCAAAAAGCTTACAATGCTCTATTAAACAGATTAAACTGCAGCAAATAAGTGAATTTCTTAATTAGGGTTTACTTACACTTTTAGCAGTTTGGTAACAGCGAGTGTTAACACCAGTGCTAATTTTCCATAATCAGTTTGGCGCTTGACATTTACAGCCCTTTCTCGCTTTGAAGGGTCCCGTAATTGGACGATGTTCTCCAGCAGCGAAAATGTTAATTACAGTGTAAGCTTGAAAGGTACCAATTCATTCTCTTAAGCCTAATGAATGCTTATTAAATAATTAAGACTGCAAAAAAAAAACACAGGAAGGATTATTTTTTTACACAACGGCCAAAACTAGACACGAAAAAAAAAAAAAAAAAAAAAAAACTTTATGGGCAAAGGGCAAGCATATTATAGAGGAGTAAATTTTCTTATCTGCCTTCTTGGAGATACTGCCAGAAAAAGATAGGGAGAAAAAAAAAAAAAAATTAGACTAAGCCAAAAAGACATCATACAAAAGCGCTATTGATTTTTTTTTTTTTCCCCTCCATACTTGCTGTTCAGTGAGAGATAAAAATCACATGAAATTTCAGAGAATTTGAGTTATCTAATTTCAAGGCTTTGCCACTCAACTTAAAAACCTAGTGGAACATGAACGTTTGACAGGGTGACATTTTAAAATGCGCCAATCTTAAAAAAATAAATAAAAATAAAGTAAAAAAAAAACGAAATAGAAGGCTATATAGGGAGAAGGGAAAAAAAAATCTATGATAGGTTATACTTGTGAAACATTTATTTTTACGATCCCTGGGAAAACGAGGGTGCCTCTTGACTAAATTGCTCTGCAAACAATTTATTTGAAGCAAAGGGTCATAAAATATATTTTTGCTACTATTTATATGCATAGCGTTCATTTGTTTTGTTAGGGACTCAGAGAGCAAAGTGGAGATGGCGCACTTAGTTACAGTGACGGAATACGGCGTGACAAAATGGAGCAGCTGTATAACGGCATCACAAGAAGGACTGTTCCAGGGAGAAGATCACTTTTAGGGTATAAAGTATAAAATATAAAATAGTGAATAAAATAAGGAGGTGTACATGAAAAAGCCTTATACAGTGGGGGAAATAATTATTTGATTCCCCGCAGATTTTGTACATTTGCCCACTTACAAAGAAATGAAGGGTCTATAATTTTATTATAGGTGTATTTTAAATGATAGAGACAGAATATCCACCAAAATCCTAAAAAAACACATTACACAAATGTTATTGCAGTACAGTGAGTAAAATAAGTATTTGATCCCCAAGCAAAATATGGCTTAGTACTTGGTGGAGAAACCCTTGTTGGCAAGCAGATTAGACGTTTTTTGTAGTTGGTGACCAGGTTTGCACACATCTCAGGGTTGGTGTTCTCAGGGTCATACAGGGCTGTGTTTTGGCCTAGGCCGACCAGGCCTAGGGCGGCACTTTGTTGGGGGCGGTAAAAAAATCTGCCCCCATATGAGAGAAAGCCCCCCCACCCGTCTTCTCGATTCCCAGCTCCCGCACACATGCAGCCCAGGGTGGCCGGATTACTGTAGTGGCGCCGCTGTGTATAAGCGTGCTTGGCAGAGGGTGGGGGGGCGTGTAATTCATGCCCCCCACCCTCTGCCAAGCACGCCCATACACAGCGGTGCAGCTACAGCAAGGCGACTACGAGAGCCAGGAAGACGGGTGGGGTGCTTTCTCTCTTGTGTGACTCACGCCCCCATAAGCGGCCGGTGACTGGCGGAGGTGGAGCCTTATGCTCCGTCTACCCTCCTCCACACTTCTTTCCTTGAATCTTCTCCTTGGCACTGGGGCGGGGTCTAGCTGTAACGTCAGGAGCAGGAAGAGAGAGAGAGGAGCACGAGGGAAACCCCCAGGACAGCAGGTAAAATTATTGAATAAATTATATCAGTGTTATGGGCACAGTGGCAGCTGTTGATGGGCACAGTGGTGGCATTTGATGGCACAATGGCTATATTTGATGGGCACAGTGGCAGCATTTGAGGACACAGTGGCTACAATTGATGGGCACAGTGGCAGCATTTGATGGGCACAGTGGTGGCATTTGATGGCACAATGGCTATACTTGATGGGCACAGTGGCAGCATTTGATGGGCACAGTGGCTGCGCTTGATGGGCACAGTGGCAGCATTTGATGGGCACAGTGGCAGCATTTGATGGGCACAGTGGCAGCATTTGATGGGCACAGTGGCAGCGTTTAATGGGGCACAGTGGCTGTGTTTGATGGGGCACAGTGGCTGCGTTTGAGGACACAGTGGCTACAATTGATGGGCACAGTGGCAGCATTTGATGGGCACAGTGGTGGCATTTGATGGCACAATGGCTATACTTGATGGGCACAGTGGCAGCATTTGATGGGCACAGTGGCTGCGCTTGATGGGCACAGTGGCAGCATTTGATGGGCACAGTGGCAGCATTTGATGGGCACAGTGGCAGCATTTGATGGGCACAGTGGCAGCGTTTAATGGGGCACAGTGGCTGTGTTTGATGGGGCACAGTGGCTGTGTTTGATGGGGCACAGTGGCTGCGTTTGAGGGCACAGTGGCTGCTTTTAATGGCACAGTGGCTACAATTGATGGGCAGAGTGGTAGCATTTGATGGGCACAGTGGCTGCAATTGATGGGCATAGTGGCTGCGTTTGAGGGTACAGTGGTTGTGTTTGATAGGGCACAGTGGCTGCATTTGATAGGGCACAGTGGCTGCGTTTGATGGCACAGTGGCTGCAATTGGTGGCACAGTGGCTACAATTGATGGGCACAGTGGCTGCATTTGATGGAACAGTGCCTGTGCTTTATGGGGCACAGTGAGGCTGCAATTGATGGGCATAGTGAGGCTGCAACTGGTGTTTTGTCTTTTTTTCTGAATTTTTTAGTTTGTTTGCGCCCCCCCCCCCCCCCCAAAAAAAAAAAAACAGGTACCTGTTTCCTCTTCCCCCTGAAAGGTGCCAAATGAGCCTAACGAGGAAGGGGTGTGGTTTACAGATGATAGGGTTGGTCTTAAACAGGAAGGGGTGTGGCATCAGCAGGAAGAGGTGGGTCATATTTCAATTAGGGGGTGCATGAGTTTATTCAGGCCTAGGGCAGCACAAAACCTAAATACACCACTGGGGTCATAGTCAGCATCTTTTCTTCCTCCAAACATGACGAGTTGAGTTAATGCCAAAGAGCTCAATTTTGGTCTCATCTGACCACAGCACTTTCTCCCAATCCTTCTCTGAATCTCTGAATCAAAATTGAGCTCTTTTGCATTAACTCGACTTACCATGTTTGGAAAAAGAAAAATGCTGACTATGACTTTAATGCCCCATACACACGGTCGGAATTTCCGACGGAAAATGTCCTATCGGACCATGTTGTTGGCAAATACGCCCGTGTGTGGGCTCCATCGGACTTTTCTGTTGGAATTTCCGACGGAAAAAATTTGAGATCCTGCTCTCAAATTTTCCGACAACAAAGTCCGATTGGACTTTTTCCAATCATGTGTAGCGAGTTCCGCCGGACAAAGTGCCACGCATGCTAAGATCACATTACAAGACCAAAGCTATTGGCTACTAGCCTATTCGTAGTTCAGTCGTACGCAATGAATGTCACCACGTTCAGAATGATCGGATTTTCCGACAACTTTGTCCGACCGTGTGTATGCAACACCAGTGTCGGACAAAATCCGTCCGAAAAAATCGGATTTTGTGGTCGGAATTTCCGACCGTGTGTACTGGGCATAAGAAAACCATCACTACATTCAAGCACGGAGGTGGAAACATGATGCTTTGGGGCTGATTTTCTGCTAAAGGTACAGGCCGACTTTGCCATATTGAGGGGCCAATGGACAGGGTCATATATTGTAAAATCTTGGATGAGAACCTTCTTCCCTCAGCCAGATCACTGAACATGGATCATGGATGAGTCTTTCAGCATAACAATGACCCAAAACATACTGCCAAAGCAACAAATGAGTGTCTCAAGAAGAAGCACATTAACCACTTGACCACTGGGCACTTAAACACCCTTAATAACCAGACCAATTTTCAGCTTTCGGTGCTCTCACATTTTGAATGACAATTACTCAGTCATACAACACTGTACCCATATGAAATTTTTGTCCTTTTTTTCACACAAATAGAGCTTTCTTTTGGTGGTATTTAATCACCACTGGGTTTTTTTGTTTTTTTGCGCTATAAAAGAAAAAAGACTGAAAATTCTGTAAAAAAATGAATTTTTCTTCGTTTCTGTTATAAAATTTTGCAAATTTGTAATTTTTCTTGATAAATTTTGGCCAAAATTTATACTGCTACATATCTTTGGTAAAAAAATAAGTACAAATTGGGGTATATTATTTGGTCTTTGTGAAAGTTATAGAGTCCACAAGTTATGGTGCCAATATCTGAAAATTGATCACATCTGAAGTACTGACGGCCTATCTCATTTCTTGAGACCCTAACATGCCAGAAAAGTACAAATACCCCCCAAAGGACCCCTTTTTGGAAAGAAGACATTCCAAGGTATTTGGAAAGAGGCATGGTGAGTTTTTTGAAGTTGTCATTTTTTTCCACAATTCTTTGCAAAATCAAGATTTTTTTTCTTATTTTTTTTTTCACAAAATTGTTATATTAGCAGGTTATTTCTCACACACAGCATATGCATACCACAAATTACACCCCAAAACACATTCTGCTATTACTCCCGAGTATGGCGATACCACATGTGTGAGACTTTTACACAGTGTGGCCACATACAGAGGCCCAACATGCAGGGAGCACCATCAGGTGTTCTGGAGCACCCAGGACAATTCTGACATTTCTCTCCTACATGTAAAAATCATTTATTCGCTAGAAAATTACATAGAACCCCAAAACATTATATATGTTTTTTTAGCAAAGACCCAAGAGAATACAATGGCGGTCGTTGCAACTTTATTTAGCACGGTACTTGCGCAGCAATTTTTCGAACGCATTTTTTTTTGAAAAAAAATGTTTTGTGCTTTACAAAAAACAAAACTGTAAATTTAGCCCAATGTTTTTGCATAAAGTGAAAGATGAAGTTACGCTGAGTAAATAGATACCTAACACGTCAACCTTCAAAATTGCACACACTCGTGGAATGGCGCCAAACTTCGCTACTTAAAAATCCCAATAGGCGACGCTTTAACATTGTTTACTGGTTACATGTTTTGAGTTAAAGAGGACATCTAGGGCCAAAATTATTGTTCTCGCTCCAACGTTCGCAGCGATACCTCACATGTGTGGTTTGAACACCGTTTTGATATGTGGGCGGGACTTACGTATGCGTTCGCTTCTGCATGCGAGCACACGGGGACAGGGGCGCTTTTTTTTTATTGTTCATTTTACTTTATTTATTTTAGTTTGACACTTTTTTCCCCCCAAAAATGTTTTTGATCACTTTTATTCCTAATACAAGGAATGTAAACATCCCTTGTAATAGGAATATGGCATGACAGGTCCTCTTTACAGTGAGATATGGGGTCAATAAGACCCCACATCTCACCTCTAGGCTGGAAAGCCTGAAATAAAAAAAATAAAAAAACGATCCTGGCTTCGATCGTAGCGAGTATTGCAGGGCATTGCAGGGTATCGCAGGGTATGGTTGGGTATCGCACAGTATGGCTGGGTATCGCAGGGGGTATGGCTGGGTATCGCAGGGTATCGCAGGGTGTATGGCTGGGTATAGCAGGGTGTATGGCTTGGTATGGCTGGGTATCGCAGGGTGTATGGCTGGGTATAGCAGGGTGTATGGCTGGGTATAGCAGGGTGTATGGCTGGGTATCGCAGGGTATCGCAGGGTGTATGGCTGGGTATGGCTGGGTATCGCAGGGGGTATGGCTGGGTATCGCAGGGGGTATGGCTGGATATCGCAGAGTATGGCTGGGTATCGCAGGGTATGGCTGGGTATGGATGGGTATCGCAGGGGGTATGGCTGGGTATCGCAGGGGGTATGGCTGGGTATCGCAGGGGTCGCAGGGGGTATGGCTGGGTATCGATGGGGGTATGGCTGGGTATCGCTGGAGGTATTGTTGGGTATCGCTGGGGGTATTGTTGGGTATCGCTGGGTACTGCTGGTTATCCATCCATCCATGCTCAGCCATCCCTCCATACCCTTCAATACCCAGCAATACACTGCAGGCTATTGCTGTGTATTGCAGGGTATGGAGGGAATCATATAGAAAATGTATGGAGGGAGCTGAAACTTCAAGTTGCCAAGTGACAGCCAAGAAACCTTAAGAATTTAGAGAAGATCTGTAAAGAAGTGTGGACCAAAATCCCTCCTGAGATGTTTGCAGACCTGGTCACCAACTACAAGAAATGTCTTACCTCTGTGCTTGCCAACAAGAGTAAAGAAAGAAATTCTTAAAAAATATATTTATTGTAGAAAACTATAAAATTATTGACTATAACATATACCGGATTAAACATCTAAAATGGATGCACATTGAAGGATGTTGGAATTATACATGAGACATTAAACCAATTCTATCGGAAAATGATAATATGCAATAGAAATAACCCAACGTTTCGAGGTACAGTGGAACCTCGGATTACGAGCATAATCCGTTCCAGGAGAATGCTCGTAATCCAAATTACTTGTATATCAAAACGGAAAATTGTATCATACTTACCGTAATTTTCCTTTCCTGGTGCCAATCCATGGCAGCATACATGTGATTCGACATGTGCAATTCGTTTCGTTTTTTTTCGTTTTTCGTTTTTTTCGTTTTCGTACGAATGAACGAATCCGAATAACGAATCGTTCAAATCGTACGAATCCGAAAAACAACGAAAATCCGAAAAAAAACGAATTAGAAACAACGAATGTATGAATGAAGAAAATCCGAAAATCGAAAACAGGAACAACGAAAATGAACGAAAAAATTCGTACATTCGTAAATTTTTTTTTTTTGTTGAATTGGTCATTTTCCGTGTCCCTGCTTAACGTGCTTCGAATGGATTGAACAAAAAAATTCGTACATTCGTAACTTTTTTTTTAGATTCGTAATTTTCCATGTCTCTTACAATGGCGTTGCTTAACGTGCTTCGAATGGATTGAACAAAAAAATTCGTACATTCGTAACTTTTTTTTTTCGATTCGTAACTTTTTTTTTTTGATTCGTAAATTATTAAAATGTAATAATAGCATACACATTACATAAAATTAGGAATTATGCTCCGATTACGAATGTTACGAATGTACGGATAAATTACGAATGCGTCCGAATTTCGAACGAATAAACGAAAATTAAACTAACGAAAAAACGAATCAACGAAAAATAACTCTTACAAATGTACGAATCGTTATGTATACGAACACCGACGACTTACGAATTTACGAATAGTTACGAATCAACGGAAACTAAAAAAACTAAACGAAAATAAACAAATTTTTTTGTTGTGCACATGTCTACATGTGAAAGAGCTCCGCCTCTACTCCGCCATCAGGACTAGTGAATAGCATAAATTAAAGGTCATAGCCCTTCCCCCAACATTCTTCGTAATATAGAATACCGAGGGTGGGAGTTTATGCTGCCATGGATTGGCACCAGGAAAGGAAAATTACGGTAAGTATGATACAATTTTCCGTTTTCCTGGTGCCTCCATGGCAGCATACATGTGATAAATAACTAGCTCACATGGGTGGGTTTAATGCTTTAACAAAAAATAAACTTTAATCAAACACAGGTTTACAACTCTACGGTTGTAAGAGCCCTGGGATCAATACGATAATATTTTAGGAACGTGTGTCGGGAAGACCAAGTGGCAGCCCTGCCTAATGTTTCAAGAGAAACATTTGCCCTCGCTGCCCAAGATGCCGATACCGCTCTTGTTGAAGGAGCATTCACCTGAGCCGAAGGATCCAAGTTCCTCACCCTGTAAACTTTCTGGATTAGCTTGACAACCCAGGATGCCAAGTTTCTGGTAGAAGCTTCCTTTCCTCTATTCTTACCCCATGGGATGATGAATAATCTTTCAGAGTACCTGAAACTTGCTGTGGCTTCCAAGTAGGCCCTGAGAACTTTGGATATGTCTAACTCATGACAGGAGTTTGATTCTGAGTCCATGAAAACTGGTAACGCCTATGGTTCTGACAGGTTTGCCGTTGAGGTGACCTTGGGTGTGAAACCTCTGAGAGGGCGAGGTTCTACCCTATCTGGAAAAAAAGGATCATCCCCAATGCCCAAGGATTGGATTTCCGAAATCCTACTGTCGGATGTAATAGCCAACAGAAAAGTTGTTTTTAAAGTCAAGTTCCAAATTGAGACCTCTTCAACCGGTACAAACGGATGAGTGGATAGGACTTCCAATATTAGAGGAGGATCCCACTTTGGAAAGGAACGTCTGGATGGGGGACACATCTTTAATACTCCCCTGAGGAACGTAACCACTAGAGGGTCTTCTGCCCCCCCCTGGTGTTAGTTGCTGCAGAAATTGCACCTTGCAAAACTTGTACCTTGAGGGAACTCTGGCTGAGCCCCAAATCAAGACCAGTTTGGTAGAAAACTCAGATCATCAGCAGTGGAAAGAGAGATGGGATCAAATCCTTTTCCTGGGGCATAGGATAAGAACTTGTCCCAAATTCTTGCATAGATTGTGTTGGTTGTAGGCTTTCTAGCTTTCAACAGGGTGGATATGACCTCTTGGAACAGCCTAACGATTCAAACCTCCTCCTTTCAACTTCCATACACGAAGATCCAGCTTCTGCGGGTCTGGATGGGCCAGCCTGCCCTGGGTCAACAGCTGTGGAAAGGGAGGAATTCTGATTGGAGGATCCACACTGTGGTGCATGGCTAGTGGAAACCACGGTCTCTTTGACCAATAGGGTAGCACTGCTAGCACTTGGACTGGTTCGTTCAGGAGTCTGAGGAGAAATCTCGAAATGAATGGGCGAGGAGGAAAGATGTAAGCTGTCTTGAACGTCCAAGGACAAGATAGCGCATCTACTCCTTCCGCTTGTGGATGTGGAAGGTGAGAGAAGAATCTCTTGATTTTCCAATTCTCCTGCGTAGCAAAAAGATCCACCTGTGTGGTCTGCCATAGAGTGGAGATTTGGTAGAACACATGGGGATGTAGAGACCACTCGTTGTCCCCAAACCTCCTTGATAAGACATCTGCCTCTGTTCATCTTGCCTGGGAGATACATTGCCCTGAGGTCTACCAGGTTCCTCTCTGCCCAGAGCATTACAGGTTCCACTTCCCTCAGAAGTGTCTTGCTGTGGGTGCCCCCTTGTTTCTGAAGGTACGAGACCGCCGCCTTGTTGTCCAAACGTAGAAGTACTCTCTGTCCCTTGACCTGAGATGCAAAAGAGGTTAAGGCTAGAAATGCTGCCGTCATTTCTAGGATGTTGGACACTATCCCTCTGGTGGGAAAGGACCATCTTCCCTGAATCCGGAATTCTCTGCAATGGGCACCCAACCCCTGGCCACTCGCATCTAAAATAATTGTGGTCCATGAGTGGGAACCCAAATGATGGAACCGGGAGAGATTCTCTGGATTCGTCCACTAGTGTAGACTCCTGCTCATTAGCGTTGTTAAACGGATTGTCTGAGACAGATGTTGCCGTCTCCATTGTATTAAGAATCCCGTCTGGAAGTGTCTCAGATGCTAGTGAGACCATGGGACTAGAGGTATGCACGAGGACATTGTGCCAATAAGGCTCAGACACTGCAAGGCTGATAGATGGAATCTCTGTATGACCTTGGATACCTTCTAAATGATGCCCTCCATCTTCATCTGGGGTAAAGAGACTGTGCCTAGGAGCATATCGAACATTGCTCCTAAGTAAACCATCTGCTGTGTTGGAACTAATTGGCTCTTCCGATGGTTCACCAGCCACCCGAATTCCGACATTGACTGGAGAAGAGTCTCCCTGTGGACTATAAGCTGGCTTGGGTTGTTTGACAGCAAGAGGATATTGTCCAGGTAGTGATAAATTCTTAACCCCCTCTCTCTCAGAGGGGCCAAGACGGATATTAACACTTTTGTGAACACCCGAGGGGAGGTGCACAGCCCGAAGGTCAGAGCTTGAAATTGCAGGTGGACATGACTCACTGCGAACCTTAAGTATTTTTGGAAGGATGGTAGAATAGGGATGTGGAGGTACGCATCCTGCAGGTCTATCGAGATTAATCAATCTCCTGGTTGTATGGTTTGGATGATCGTTTGGAGCGACTCCATCTTGAAGCTTTCGAGATGGATGTATTGATTTAGCTTTTTCAGATCTATTACAGGTCTCCAGTCGCCTGTTTTTTTCTGCACCAGGAAAAGGGTGGAATAAAAACCTGTAAATCGCTCTGATAGCGGGACAGGTATTGCTGCCCCTTGACGCTGCAGGGACTCCAAAAATTGGTTTAAGGCCAGTGCCTTTTGTGGGGAGGCTGGTAACTGTTTCTTTGAAGGACGTGTGAGGAGGCTGCTGAGAGAAAGTCCAGAAGTAACCGTACCGGATCGTTGATATTACCCATGGGTCTTGACACTTGGAGGCCCAGATGGGGAAAGTTTTTTAACCGGGCTCCCACTGGGGGCATCTCTGCCCCTCTGACATCAAAAAGACTTTGTCCCCTCCTGGGGAGCAGTGAGGGACTTGTTCTTTCTGGCTCCCAAAAAGGAAGTCTGGGTGCCTCCACAATTTCTTGTTGTCCCTAAAGGGGTGAGACTGCCTGAAGTCTCTAGAATTTGATTGCCGGAATCGTGATAAATAGGCCTTTGTTCTCCGGACCTTCCTGCCCTGAGGAAGTAAGCCAGATTTTCCCCCTGTTACTCTGGCGAGAAACTCGACAAAGCAATCTCCAAACAAAGATTTTCCATCAAAGTGAATCTTGCACCAATTCTGCTTTGATGCTAGATCGGCTGTCCAAGGCTCTAGACATAAGGCCCGCTTTGCCATAATAAAGTGCAGCATTGAATTGGCTTAACACCGGATTGTGTCAATTGCAGCTTCTCCCACAAAATCCGCTGCCAACTTAAGTTCCTCCAGAGCTTTGATTATGTCATCTTTGGGAACGTCTTGGTGCAGGGCTGTCTCAACATTTTCCGTCTAAGACATGATGGCATTTGAAACGGATGTCAGCGCAATGGTTGGTCTGCAAGCCGCCCCTGCTGCTAGATAGATGTATTAAACTAGACCTCAAAAGGAGCTATCTAGGGGATCCTTGAAGATGTTGAATCCTCCATTGGCAACGTTACATTTTTTTGTCAGACGCACTACAGCCGCATCAACCACTGCCAGTGGATACAGTTTGCATAAACGTGCTAGAGAAAACTCTATCAGTATCAGACTGGTACGTACCTGACTGGTGAGTCCACTTGGGCAGAGGGGAGGTCTCCCGTACGGATCCCACTATCGGCCCCTGGAGATGGGTACAGGAGGCACGAGAGTGAGGAAGGGTAAGAGAGCCTGGTGCAGGGTGTCCGGATGTGATGAGGAGAGTCCACTGGAGACCGGGTGGAGTGCAGGTATGCGGGATACACAGGTGGAGATTCCACAGGTGGGTGATGTGAGTAAGGGTATGCAGGATATCCAGAAGATGTGGTAAGTCCAGGTATAAGCCCCACTGGGGACAGGATGGGGTGCAGGTATGCGGGATACACAGATAAAGGGAGGCGTGGAATAGGAAGCAGGCACAAGTCTCTCAATAGGAATCAAGATAATCTAGATACCTTCAAGGTCTGGCGGTGTTCCGATGGCGAGGCACAAAAGGGACAAGCATAAGAATGGTCAATCAGGCAGAGGTCGTCAGGCAGGCGGAGATCAAGGAATTCCAAAGGGCAAGCCGGGTCACAGGATCAAACAAGGTTTTTAGCAGGTTACAAACACAGGAACAAGGTCTCTGGAGAGCTGAAGATCAGGCAGCACTGGCCAACAGGTGCTGCCTGATTAAGTAGGCTGACTGGCGCCAACAGCACACACAGGTGTGTTCCAATTACTGCGCGCGCGCCCGGACGCGTGCACGTGCGCGCGCGCGCAAGCCCGCACCCGCAGGAACGCGCACAGGAGTGCGTGCACTAGCGCGCGCCGGCGCGCGGCGGCGCACACCACCCGGCTGTCTGGAATAGCGGTTTTTGTGACAGTGCCCCCTCCTTAAGGGCAGCCTCCGGATGCCCAGACGAGTTAACTTGGAGGCGTGTGAGTCTTTGAAGGCTCGTAATAACTCACCCGCATGCAGGTTGTCTTCAGGTTCCCATGAATTATCTTCAGGCCCGTATCCTTTCCATTTGATGAGAAACTGGATCTGATTACGCCTTTTCCTATCCAGATCCAGAATTGCTTCCACCTCGAATTCTTCTTCGTCGTTGACAATAATGGGTTTGGGGGGACCAACCCTGCGGCCTGCAAAAGGATTAGGAGTCACTGGTTTTAAAAGAGTAACATGGAAGACTGGATGTATCCTTAGAGAAGTAGGTAAATCCAATTCGTAGGCGACATTGTTAATTTTTCTTTTCACGGAAAAAGGACCCAAGAACTTAGGGCCTAATTTTCTGGAGGGGCAGGCCATCTTCAAATTGATGGTGGACAACCAGACCTGATCGCCGGGTTCCAGGATGAGTTCTCCGCGCTTCTTTCCATCAAAGATCCTCTTGTAATTTTCCTGTGCCTTAGTCATGGTCTTCTGTAGTAACCTGTTGTTAGTGGAGAAGAAGTCAAGTGTTTCTGAAACTGCGGGTATGGAGCATTCCGGGATTGACCTGGGTAAAAAGGATGGGTGAAACCCATAATTGGCGAAGAACGGGGTTTGGTTAATACTTGAGTGCAGAGAGTTATTGTATGAGAACTCAGCAATGGGGAGCAAGGAGGCCCAATCATCTTGGGAAAAGGTAGAAAAACAGCGTAGATATTGCTCTAATGTCTGATTGGTTCTCTCGGTCTGGCCGTTTGTCTGTGGATGATATGCAGATGAGAAAGCCAACTCGATTTCCAGAGATCGACAAAGAGCCTTCCAGAATCTTGAGGTGAACTGGACACCACGATCTGAAACTATGTTTGTTGGGACTCCATGTAACCTTACCACTTCTTTAATGAACATTTGTGCAGTTTCCAAAGCTGAAGGGGTACCCTTCATGGGCAAAAAATGTGCCATCTTTGACAATCTGTCCACTATAACAAAAATAGAGGAAAAACCTTCTGAAGGTGGGAGTTCGACAATAAAATCTATTGAAACCATACTCCATGGTCTTTCTGGGACTGGTAAAGGCTTTAATAGACCCCAGGCTCTTGTTCGGCTAGTCTAATTCCGGGCACAGACACAACATGATTCGACATATCTCTTACAATCTTTGGTCAGATGGGGCCACCAGAAGGTACGTAGTAGTAGATCGGTTGTTTTGGAGATACCAAAGTGCCCAGCCAGTTTGTGGTCATGACATAACTCTAATATATGTAACCTCAATTTTTCTGGAACCACAATCTTGCCTTCATGCCAAAACAATCCATCTTTACTGGAAACTCCATCCAAGGGAGGCATCCCAATGGAGGCTTGTTTGATCCGAGATATGAGGTCTTCTTGTAAGAGTAGGAAATTCCCGGCGGGTAGAATGGTGTCGGGAGGAATATCGTGCTCGATATCCAAGAACATCCGAGAAAGAGCATCTGGCTTACTGTTTTTGGAGCCTGGCCGATAGGTTATGTGGAGTTGGAAACGTGAGAAGAATAGAGCCCACCTGGCTTGTCGTGGTCTTAATCTTTTAGCTGTTCTCAGATACTCCAAGTTTTTGTGGTCGGTGTACACCAGAACAGGATGCGCAGCCCCCTCCAATAGGTAGCGCCATTCTTCCAAGGCTACTTTGATGGCGAGAAGTTCCCTGTCGCCCACATCATAATTTCGTTCTGAAGAGGTTAGTTTGCGGGAGAAGAAACCTACTGGAAAAAGAAGAGCCTTGGCACCCTGTCGTTGGGATAGCACCGCCCCCACTGCAATCTCCGAGGCATCGACTTCTAAAACAAATGGCAAGGCTGGGTTCGGATGTTTGAGGATAGAGGCAGAAGTAAAAAGTTCTTTAAGTCTTTCAAAGGCCCGTTGTGCTTTGGAACTCCAATGAAACCGAATTCCCTGTCGAGTAAGTTCAGTGATGGGTGAAATAATAGAGGAGAATCCTTTGATAAATTTTCTGTAGAAATTGGCAAAGCCAATGAAGCGTTGTACTCCCTTTCTATCTATGGGTGCTGGCCAATCCAAAATGGCGGATACCTTTTCGGGGTCCATTTTGATTCCTTCTGCTGATATGATTAGTCCCAAGAATTGTACGCTCTGGATCTCGAAGTTACATTTTTCAAATTTTGCATACAGTCCATGTTGTCTAAAGCCCCATACACACGGTCGGACTTTTTCATCAATTTGGTCCGATCGGACAAGGTTGTTGAAAAATCAGACCGTGTGTATGCACCATCGGACAGTGTTCGTCGGTTTGTCCGTCGGACAAAGTCTTATCTCCTGCTGGAAAGATTTGCCGTCAACCCGGTCCGATCACACCAAATCCGATCGTGTGTACGGTTGTCCGACCGGACAAAGTGCTACGCATGCTCAGATCACATTACAAGACCAAAGCTATTGGCTACTAGCCTCTACGTAGTCCCGTCGTAGGCAACAAACGTCACCACGTTCAGAATGATCGGATTTTCCGACAACTTTGTCCGACCGTGTGTACGCAAAACCAACATCGGACAAAGTATGACGGACATGGTCCGACGGACCTGGTCCGCGGATTGTCCGACCGTGTGTATGGGGCTTTAGACGGGTAAGGACGTTTCGGACATGTCTGCGGTGGTCGGTCAAGGAGGGAGAGAAAATTAGAATATCGTCCAAATAAACAATAACGTACAAATCCAGATAATCATGGAAGATGTTATTAACGAAGTGTTGGAAGGTTGCTGGGGCATTACATAATCCAAATGGCATGACGAGGTACTCGTAGTGCCCAAACCGAGTACGGAAGGCCGTTTTCCACTCGTCCCCTTTTCGAATGCGGATCAGGTTGTAAGCCCCCCGAAGATCCAGTTTTGTGAAGATTTTGGCTGTACCCAGCCTTTGAAAAAGTTCTGGTACCAATGGAAGGGGGTATCTGTTCTTGATGGTAATCTTGTTTAATTCACGATAATCAATGCAGGGGCGAAGAGAATGATCTTTTTTTTCGACGAAGAAGATACCTGCACCGGCCGGGGATGTAGAGGGACGAATGAACCCTTTTGCCAGATTCTCGTCTATGTAATCCTTTAGAGTGCCCAATTCCTGTTCCGTAAGTGGGTAGATTCTTCCGAAGGGAACTTCTGTTCCGGGTAGAAGTTCTATGGGACAATCATAAGGCCTGTGTGGCGGAAGTGTCTCTGCCCCCTTTTTGCTGAACACATCTGCAAAGTCCCGGTAAGGTTCAGGGATGGACTGGTAGAGTTCTGAGTCAGTACCCAGGCATAGGAGCGAAGCCGGTTCGTCGGGTCTTCCGTAGTGACAGTTCTGATGGCAATAACTGGAAGAAAACTGAACTTCACCTGTAGCCCAGTTGATACTGGGGTTGTGAGCACGCAACCAAGGCATTCCTAAAATTATCGGGAAGAGAGGTGAAGGTATGACATCCAACCGTAAGAGCTCCTGGTGTTGAGATCCTATGGTGGTCAGAAGGGGTTCCGTTTCCTGGGTGACTGGGCCGGAACTAAGTGTGGAGCCATCCGCCAAGTGGACCGCAAGGCCCCGTACTTTGGGTTGAAGAGGGATGCCATGGTTGGTTGCAAAAACTTGGTCAATGAAGCAGCTGCATGCTCCTGAGTCAATGATGACTGATACTGGAATGCTCCGACCGGAGAGCTGCAAAACAATAGTGAGAGCCAGGTGAGTGCCGGTTGGGAGTAAGACGGGTGCACATAAAGAAGAAGCAGACAACCACTTACGTGTCTTGTTGGGGCACATTCTTGCATAGTGTCCAGATTCCCCACAATACAAACATAGATTATGGGCCCGTCTGCGCATCTTTTCCTCAGGGGTCAGGGAAGGCCGAATTAGTCCGATTTGCATTGGTTCAGGAGCCCCAGAAGCCAGGGTAGATGAAGCTGAAGGGACTGAGTTAGAAGGACCAGGTACTTTGGGAAGCATCCAAAAGGGGCGAGAAGGACCAGAGGATCTTTCGGCCCGTCTTTCCCTAAGACGGCGGTCAATTTGAACTGAGAGATTAATGAGTTCATCTAAGGACTGAGGAATACCAACACGAGCCAACTCATCTTTTAGAGAATCTGATAGTCCTCTGCGAAATTGGTGTCGCAGTGCCGCATCATTCCACTCTGTATCAGAGCTCCAGCGTTTGAATTCCACGGCGTAATCCTCGGCCGTTCTGCGACCTTGCTGTAAGGATTGTAATGCGGTTTCAGCCGTGGCAGCAGGTTGAGGGTCCTCATATAGCTGAGCCATTGCAGTGAGGAAGCGGTCCAGGGAGTCCAGGGACGCAGACTTCTGTTCCAAAAGGTGGTGGGCCCAGGTTTGTGGTTCACCAGTCAGAAGGGAGATGATGAACCCCACTTTTGTAGCTTCCAAAGAAAAAGTCCGTGGTTGTAGAGCGAAATAAAGTTCACACGCATTGCGAAACGCACGGTATTTACTTCGTTCCCCAGAAGGCCGTCAGAAAGTCCGACCGTCTGTAAGCGGCATTAGTTGAACCAGCTCACTGGGAGGTCATTCTATTTGTTGTGGAACTTTATCTATCTAGAGGGACCATAAGGAACTACCTGGGACAACTGTGGAGCATTACCCATAGGAGAGGTGCACTGTGTGCAAAAGTGTGTTTGACCCCCTGCCGGGTCTTGCAGTGTGGTGAGCGAGCATTGCACGCAGTGGTGGGATCACTGTTGTTGGTAGAGCAGTGAAGAACGTGGAAACAGCCTTTTTTTCTTGTATTTCGTTTTACTTGCTTTTTAGCAGAATTGTCACGCACATTTGGACGTTTTTCATTGAGCACCATTCACCTGTATTTATATATAGACGTTAGCTGCCTGCCACCCGCCATGATGGGGTAAGTGCCGGACCAACGGGCAAACAGCGGGGGGCAGATGGGTGGTTGTTTGCTGCAGCCCCCTCTAAAAAAAAACACCAGCTGCCACTGTTAAGCCCCATACACACGGTCGGACCGTGGACCAACTTTCCCTTGGACTTTTGTCCAAAGGGCGTTGGCCCTCAAGTTGGTACTGCATACACACGGTCGGACTTTTGAGACAACCAACACGAACGTAATGACGTTTCAACGTACTGACGACGCTTCAAAAGAGGACGTTCAATTCTCTCGCGTCACCCTTCGGGCTCCGTCTGCTAACTTCGAGCTAGCAGACGTTTGGTCAGTGGTGATTCGCGATTTTCGGTCCGTGTTACTTTCCGACCGTTTTGGCCAGCCATGTTGCGCGATCCTAGGAGAGAGCGTGCTGTTTATGGGCTTGGAGTCATTGCTGTGACTCGAGCCCAGTCGAGAAATAGGCGCAATACTGGGTTAAGAAGTGTTTGGACCAAAACTTGGCTACTTAATCGTGACCAATTCAGCCATATGCCATTACTGCGTGAGCTACAGGAGAACAATCCGGATGATTTCCGGAATTATCTGAGAATGACGGACTCCTGCTTTCAGCAGTTATTGTCCTTGCTGTCCCCCTATATTTCCAAGCAGGACACATGCATGCGGGCTGCAATACCAGCCGAGCAAAGGCTCATAGCCACTTTGCGGTATTTGGCAACAGGGAGGAGTCTCCAGGATATAAAATTCACAACAGGTATCTCTCCCCAGGCTCTGGGAGTCATTATCCCTGACACATGTTGTGCTATCATTCAAGTATTGCAGAAGGACTATATTCGTGTAAGTATTTTTGCTTTAATATCACTGTCATGTTTAGTAATGCATTTTATAGTTTTTGGCCATTCCATCCTCCACATTTTAGGAATATGGTGTGATTGAATGTCCTCTTTGTCCTCATGCATGCCTTAACCTTTTTCGTGGCCTACATGCATATTTTCCTCCCCTAACCTCCACAGCATGCTACACTGGGCCCATCCACACGTAGTCTAGTACTTAACACTGTATTTATTATGCTTCCTTCGTTACCCTAAACACCGCCTAAAATGTGTCCCAATATTCTTCCTGCCCTTAAAAAGAGTCTCTTATTTAGTTTGAAACACTCCCCCCCCCCCCCCACACCCCCCAACCTGCAAAAAAATTGAAAGAAAATGTAATAAAATATTAGAAAATGCAGAGTCAACCAACACAACTCCTCCATCTGCAGATTTGGCAAAACACATATACTGTGTACCTTATTTTTTGACTTAAGATTGTGGCCTAAATGTAGTGTAATGGCCTGCCTGATTAGCTTTAAAATCGACAAATTAGACTTTCATCATGTTTTTTTTCTCATTATGAATAGCTCCCAACATCCCTGTGCTGTGCCAACTTCCTTGCTTTTTAAGTTCATCTTAACAAATACTCATAATTAATTATCCTTTTTATTATTTAGTACGATGTATGTCAAAATGTGTATAGATTTTGTCAATGTGCATTCATATTTTTGTTTTATTCCACTTCTTACCTGTCCACCAGTGGCAGCTGGTGCTCCAATTTTTTGGGGGGGCGCAAAACAAACAGCCTCACTGTGCCATCAAACGCTGCCACTGTGCCCATCTAACACTGCCACTATGCCCATCTAACGCTGTCACTGTGCCCATTAAATGCTGCCAATGGCACTTACCTTGTCAGGTGGCGAGCGGTGTCTCCTCATCTTCTCCCGTGCTCCTGTCTTCACAGTGCTTGTGACTTCAGCCAATCAGGGGACCGGTAACACAGACCGGCAACCTGATTGGCTGAGAGGCGGGTCTGTGTTAGGGAAGCGATGTATTCGCTTCGCTAACACAATACTGTGTAAGCAGCGAACGCCAAGCATTGCGCCCGCTGTTTACACTTCTGGAAGCCTATTAGAGCACACCGCTCTAATAAGGTCCCCTATTTGAGCTTTACAGCTCTAAAAGGGCGCTTCCAGAAACACCCCCCCCCCGCTGTAATTCACATGCCCGGCGCCCGACAAGGGGCCGGACACCTGAATAGGGGGGCGGCAGCGGTGACAATAGCTAGATTCATGCAATGCATTAATCTATCTATTGGTGATAGAGCGGTGCAGGAGAGGGGGGGCGGCGCTCCTGCGCCCTCTATGCACGCACCGCCACTGCTGTCCACTGGCCTGATAATCTTGTCAAGATGGATGGCTTACCCAAATTAAACTTAAATTTTAATGCCTTTAGTTCTCCTGGAAGTGTTGAGGTTTACTTGTCCAAAACAGATACTCATTCAACTCCCCCTTCATAAGCTTTTTTTAATGTGCCACCAGAGGGGGTGAGGGACCATATAATTGTACCTTTTTATTTTGTTCTTGAAATGCACTTTTACATGTTAGAATATTATTTTGGCCCACAATGTTTGTGTCAAATATGTTTGCAATTTAATGTACTCCGGTATTAATTTTTGCTTTATTTGTTTGACTCCACAGTTTCCGAAAAACAGCCAGGAATGGCAGGATGTTGCTGCGCAGTTTGCCCATTTATGGGATTTCCCCAACTGTGGAGGTGCCATAGATGGCAAACATGTGAGGATAGTGCCACCACCAAATTCTGGATCCTATTTTTTTAATTATAAAGGTTTTTCGAGCATTGTCCTCCTTGCTGTGGTGTCAGCCAAATATGAGTTTTTATATGTCGACGTTGGCATTAATGGTCGTCACTCAGATGGAGGAGTTATGATGAACACTGAATTTTATGACCGGCTGCAGAGAGGAACTTTAAATTTGCCACGTGCTGAGGACAATGTGGAGGGCCTCAATTTTGTTTTTGTCGCAGATGATGCTTTTTCTTTGGGGCCACATATTTTAAAGCCCTTCCCAATGCGGAATCTGACCCCAGAGCAACGGATTTTTAATTACAGGCTCTCTCGTGCCCGAAGGGTAGTCGAAAATGCCTTTGGCATCATGTCCAGCCGATTCCGGATCTTTTTAACAGCCATAAATTTGGCTGAATATAAATTAAATCATGTGGTATTATGCTGCTGCATCCTGCACAACTTTCTACGGCGGAATGCTTCCACCTACATTGGCTTAGGGGCAACGGGTGAACCAGCTGAAGAGTCCTTGATGCCAGCACTTGAAAGTGCACATGCAGGTTTTGGCGTACAGAATGGGCGTGTTGTCCGCCAACAATACGCCGACTATTTTATTGGTCGAGGGGCAGTGCCTTGGCAGCAAAATGTTTTGGAGAATTAGTTCCAATTGTAAGAAAAAAATAAAATATTCTTTAATTTGAATGACTGTTGTCTGTTTCTTATATGTTTGCAACTAGCCATGATCTTTGTCCTTTTTGCCACTAGTTTGAACCAACCTGATGTGCAACATGAGGTATCCATCTCAATTCCAGCTAACTTGTAGATTGTGCTGTATTTCACCTACACACATTTTTGAGTACATGGTCAATGCAACTACAACCACGTAACAAATATACTGATATTGAGCATTGAAATAAGAAGGCACACATTGGTTTTGTTTCAACTTTTTTTATTCTGTGCACATTCACATGTGCCTTTTTTTTTTTTTTTTTTTTGGTTATTTTTTGATTATTTTTTTTCAACATGAAAAATATTTATTTTTTTTTTTTGATTATTTTTTTTTAACATGAAAAATATAATTTTTTTTTTTTTTTTTTGATTATTTTTTTTTAACATGAAAAATATATTTTTTTGTTATTTTTTGATTATTTTTTTTTAACATGAAAAATATATTTTTTTGTTATTTTTTGATTATTTTTTTTTAACATGAAAAATATATTTTTTTGTTATTTTTTGATTCTTTTTTTTTACATGAAAAATATATTTTTTTGTTATTTTTTGATTATTTTTTTGGGAACATCAAAAATATTTTTTTTTTTTTTTTATAATCAATTTTTTTAAAAATATAAAAACAATAAAAACAAATAAACTTAGCAAGGATGATGATGCGCAATCGAGTCAACATCATGCAGCAGCAAATGAGGAACTAGATATGATTGTAAACTTTAATTTTTTTAATTTAATTTATTCTGGCCAAAATATCAATCATATCTTTCATTTGCTGCTGCATGATGTTCAGTCGATTGCGCATGGCATCTATTTCCCCGTTCCACCCCATTATTTGCCCGATGAGCCTCTGCGCACTGTCCTGTGTGAACGGTTGCTCCAAAACCAGCACATCATCTAAAAAAAGTAAGAAAAAAAATGTATTAATAAAGGTGTGGCCAGACATAGATTATGTGCAACAGTGGTGAAACAGTGGTGTCAGACACTCACCTGGTGACATCTCTGTCACTTCCTCCACCTCCTCTTCAACAACATCCTCCACATCGCTGGGACTAATTCCCCAAACAGGCCGGTGAGGGTGGGTGTCCTGGCGAGGATGGGTGTCCTGGCGAGGATGGGGGTCCTGGCGAGGGTGGGGGTCCTGGCGAGGGTGGGGGTCCTGGCGAGGGTGGGGGTCCTGGCGAGGATGGGGGTCCTGGCGAGGGTGGGGGTCCTGGCGAGGGTGGGGGTCCTGGCGAGGGTGGGGGTCCTGGCGAGGGTGGGGGTCCTGGCGAGGATGGGTGTCCTGGCGCCGATGTTTGGCCCGGTGAGGGTGGTGGCCCCGGTGAGGGTGGGGGTCTGGCTGAGCTGGGGCGTCCCTGCGATTTGGGTGCCTGAGTCTTTGCTTCCCTATGAGAATCAAACAAAAGGTATACTTTTAGCACACAGACGGTAAACATTGCTTTGCGGTGGTGTACAATTGTCTGTTTATATCAAGAGATCTAAGTTCAAGACATGATGAAATTTCCCTTTTAATCAAACATAAAGAATTAACCTTTCTTGACCAAAATTCTCTGATGTCGCACACTAGTGCTCCTGAATCCAGCTGTGTAAAAAGCTGTTGAATGCCCTCTCCTTACATTCCAATTTACTATATTTTGACCATTCTGAAGAATGGTCGTATTTACGAAAAGAAACATTCCCATTCTGAACTCTCAACATTTGACATTCGGAACATCCAGAAATAACGACAGTTTACAAGTATCGTTGGTTCTGAATTATGAAATGTTGAGAGTTGAGAATGGACGTATTTACGAAAAGAAACATTCGTAAATACGTCCATTCTCAACTCTCAACAGTTGATAATTCTGAACATCCAGAAACAACGATACTTGGAAACTGTCGTTATTTGTGAATGTTCCGAATGTAAACTGTTGAGAGTTGAGAATGGACGTATTTACGAATGTTTCTTTTCGTAAATACGTCCATTCTCAACTCTCAACAGTTGACATTCGGAACATCCCGAAATAACATTACTAAATATACACAAAAAATGCAAAGCTGAAAAAAATAACATGGAATTAAATCAAAAATATACTCAGTGCACATATTCATCAACAATCACGTATTAAAGATCAAAACATCGCATTTTCTAAAACAGCCACGCATTTACAAAACAGCCACCGTACGAACGATGACACACACATACGAACGGCAATAGACTTATGTACGCCAGGTACTTACTATTTTTCAGCGCCTTTTTAATTTTCATAAACTGGTCCGGCTCCCTGGTTTTGATGTCCGACCATCGTTTGCGAAGCTGGTCTTTGGACCGATGGACCCCGAACTTCTCCTCCAGCCTTCTCACTACTTTGGTGAGGATTCTGTCCTTCACCATGTTGGGGTGCAGGTATGGCCCATGCTTGCCATCATAGTCGTCCTTGACGAGAATGTGCACCATCTCCACCATTTCCTCAAAGGCCATGTTTGTGGCCTTAAACCTCCTCCTCGCACGTTGTTCTTCCGCCATATTTTCTCCGACTACGCAACGAGGGGATAAGGGGCGGGGAATAGCCGAGAAAAGGAACGTCGGGGGCGGGCGACGCAAGCGGTGGTTGGCGCACGCGTAATGGTATATCCATGCTTAACGCGCGGCCTATAGAAATTTACGAACGGAAGATACGAAGGAATACACTACATACACGATATAAATGTTGACGCACTGAAATTCTCTTTTTACGGAGTCTTTTCTCTTTTTACGAAGTCTTTGCATGTAAATGAAAGAAGCTAAATATTTATGAATGAATATATTCGGGACATGAAGAAAGCAAAAAAATAACGTCGATGGGACACTAATGTTAATTAGTAATAACGATGCTTTGCTGAATGTGTATGGTCAAGGCTTGACGTCATGACGCTTGGAGGGCAGAGGGTCACGCATACGCCGTGTATAAAGCACGAACGTGTGGTGCAATGTACCGTTCTGGCGGGAGACGAACGCAAGCCGACGCTAAACGACGCAAGCCGACGCAGTACGAAGGTAGACACGGACGAAAGGTACATTTTATTAATTTCTCTTTACCGCTGGTACTTTCAAATGATTGTCTTTTGCTTTGAAGATGTAATTTAGTACTCTGACTGTTGTTAAATATAGTAAACATGCGCAAACACCCACCTTGAAACACACACCTGCAGGTTACCTGCACTGAGCTGTATAGAGTTTGGTTAATACTAGGCTTGTACAATTCGTTTCGGAACGAATGGAAGTTCGGACGAATTTGGCAGCTTGCCGACAAACGAATGCATCAGAATGTCTAACTAAAAGGAAGGCATTTCCAAATATACCAAATAAATTCTATCGTTTATAACAAATGAATTCGATAGGATTTGAGATTCTGTCTAACGAATATTGTATACTATTACTAACTAGTTTTTTAAAAACGTAGTAACTTTAATTAACGAATACAACCTACCGAAATTAGCTATTTTGAAGATAACAGTGTACACAAACTTTTTTTTATTTTTTGGAACAAGTCTAGTAATTACATGTGGCTTTGCTGCACTATAAAGTACAGATAATCTGCAGGTAAGTCACAGGTGCACGTGGCACATCATAGTGAAAGCAGCCTTAGGACCCAATTGGACCCTCCATGCACCCTCTATGTCCCTTTACCCCTGCTTACCTTCAATCAGATACGCCAAAAAAATAAGGGGAAACGTCCCCTCCTGACAGATTGAATTGGAGGGCCCATAGAGTAGCATGGGCTGTGTCCATATCCATTCGCCATATGTGGGGTAGATCCAAACCTGTCATCTGTCCATTACAATTATTTTGGCCCATGACCAGTTACCAAGTTGCTTCGATGGTCCTCGCTCTTTAAAAGGTTGGGCACCCCTGGCTTAAATAAATGCCCATATTGTGAGCAGCTTCTGAACTATACGCCACCCATTATGGTTTGTTTTTTACTGTTTTGCAGCAATCCAAACGATGAAATCAAAATTGAATTCACCAGAATTTATTGCTCAATTTATTGAGAAGTATAGGGAGCTCACCTGTCTCTGGCAAGTAAAAAATAAAGACTACTCTGACAAAAATAAAAGGATGGCAGCATGGCTACAACTTGTGGAGTTGGCGAAAACCGTATACCCCCGAGCAACCGACACTATGGTCAAAAACAAAATTGGTGCCCTCAGAAGTGTCCACAAAAGGGAACTCAAGAGAATTGAGGAATCCAAGCGTTCTGGAGCAGGAACAGAAGAGGTGTATGTTCCAAAGTTATGGTACTTCAACAGCCTTGCTTTTTTAAAAGACCAAACGGTCCCAAGAAAATCACTATCAACTTTACCATCAGCATCAGCTGACGTCAGCGATACTGAGCAGGAGCTTACACAGGATGAAGAAGAGGAGGAGCTCAGCTTGACCCAGGTATAGCATTGTTTAAAATCTTGCCATCTCTCTCTCTCTCTCTATCTATCTATCTATCTATATATATATATCTTAGATATGTTGCTAATTAGATGCTAGTATGCCTAATAATTAGTTGTGTTTCCAAAAAAAGTTACATATCAATGGACAAGTAGTGGCCATAAAGTTTTGCAACACGAATGAGAAATGATGGAGTCAAATTGATAGTCTTTAATAATTGGACACATTCAAAATTAGAAAAGTAAAGAGATGAAAGGTTTGTGATTGATGACCACAAATTAAAATCATGTTGTTTTTTCACAAAGGAGGAACTTCTGAGCCAAGACGAGGCTGGGCCCAGCAGCCAACCAAGCACAGTGTGCAGAATCCCTCTCCTGCGCCCTCCCAAGAAAAGAGCCAGGAAGAGCCAACACCTGGATGAGGCCACAGCTGACTTCCTGGCTAGGGCTACATCGGTCATAACGACAGCACCCGATAGTGCTGAAGGGTTTGGCTGTTTTACAGCCAATAAGCTGAGAGAAATCGACCCAGACCAAAGGGAGCTATGTGAAGGGATCATCATACAGCTCTTCAGCAAGGCCAGGAAACGAGAGCTCACCTCAAGCTCGCACGTCTGCGATTTGGAACACCCAACTTTACCTCCTCCACAGCAACCCTACCCACCTCAGCAACCCTACCCACCTCAGCAACCCTACCCACCTCAGCAACCCTACCCACCTCAGCAACCCTACCCACCTCAGCAACCCTACCCACCTCAGCAAGCACAGCCACCTCAGCAGCATGGTGGTCAGTGGCAAAATCAGCCGCAGGATGCCCAACAAGGCCAGTGGTCTGGGGAGTTTAGGGGCTACTAATTTTGCATATTTTTTGTGGTTTCAAGTATAATTTAATAGGCTATATTTGTTTGTTGGTTTTGGGTGTACTATTTTCTGTTTATATTTTTAATTTTTTATTTCAAATTTGGTGGACAGAAAATATGTCTATATTAATTTACTTAATTTTTTTGATGTTGTGAATTAACAATAAATAATATGTTCAAAATATGTTTAACGTTTGTTATTGATAATCATTAGAACACAAATCCTATGTAAAATATGTATGTTCGTTCTTTGTAGGTATCACCAACAAATACGATGCAATCTAAAAACATTAAAAATACAAAGAATGTGCACTGCATTTAGCAAATTCGGAATTTCACACATCACGAATGTGCTATCTAGTTAACGAACGCTAGGTTTACAAGACCGACCTCTTCATGCTGGTCCTTCCTCCCGAGCATGCGTGTTTGCACTTTGGACAAAAGTCAGTTGGTTTTGTGTACACACGTTCGGACTTTGGTCCTTCGGACTTTTGTTGGCAGAAAGTTGGTCCGTTCGCACAGCCAACAAAAGTCCGATGCAACCTGGAAAAAGTTGGTCCGATGGAGCGTACACACGGTCGGATGTTGGTCCAAACCACCTAATTTGCATGTTGGTTGGCAAAAAGTCCGAACGTGTGTACGGGCCTTTAGATATAGTGCATGTTTTTGTAGTCAGTGTGGCTGTTGAAGTTTGTTAGGTAAAAGCATAGTTTGCTCACTGTACTCAGTGAAGCAGTGATCAATTAGTTAGGTCTGCTCAGTGTGCTCAGCTCTGCCAGTCTGCTTGATAGCTTCCTCTGGATCCAGGGAACTTGAGAAGTTTCTGGATGATAAGTGTGGAGCTATTCGGCCCCCTCCTTAGCAACCAGCTATATGCAGTGTAAAAAAACGCAAATCACGGCAAAATCGCGGTAAAACGCGATACTTGCATTTTGGATGCGAGTCCATTGAAGTCTATTACATGCAAAACACTGCATTTTGTGAGGAAAAAAAGTCCCTGACCCTTTCCAAAAACACAGAGGCATAAAAATGCATTGATGTGAACGTGTTCCATAGGAACCCATGTTAAAAAAATTCCCTTTTTCTGCCAAGTGCATCAAAAAATGCATTAGTGTTAATCAAGCCTAAAACCAAACTTGGACAGTACCGTAGACATCTAGTCCCAATGAACCCATTTGAAAGCCTTCTCTGCATCAATGGATAGAAGCAGAGAAGGCGTTTGACTCATCTCTGCATGATGAATAACGACTACTAATATTCTAGTGGGATCTGTGGCCTGGCTCCCTTTCGTAAATCCCAGCTGGTCAGATTTGATTAAATGTGGTAAGATATCTAAAAGACGTTTTGCAAGCAATTTGGCATAGATCTTAATATCCGAGTTCAGTAAGGAGATTGGGCAAAATGGAGATCGGTTCTTTACCTGGTTTGGGAAGGGTGACCACATGAGCAGCCAGCATTTCCGAAGGAAAGACGGCAGTAGCTGAAGCCTTATTGTAAACCGTTTGTAGATGGGGAGGAGGAGAGGCTATGATGTGCAACAAGGAAGGGGGCTTTGCTAGGAACCAACTTGTCTGAAGTAGTCAAGATTTCTAGCAAGTTTTATAGCATGTGGCAAGTGAATACAAAATAATTTAGGGAAAGGAGAAGCAATGCAGGTAAGCATTTAAATCCTAGATTTCTGTGTGCTTTTACCTGCATTATTTTAGGTCAATGACAGGGCCTCTTTAAAACAATATCCCACTTTTCTATTAGAGTTTTTTTTTTAAAACCCTATTATACAACAGGACATGTTACCATTAAAAAGCAACACCGCATTAAATGTTCAGATCATCTATCCGGCTGAATAGGGCATTTGGGTAGAATGTCAGCTATTTGTCACCCTCATGTAGAAATTACAAACAGTCTTGGAATGTTTGAAGTAAAGCCTCACAGCAGGACAGTACTTAATGTGCTCTATTGTCATCATTAAACTGAAGTCTGCAGAGTCTCAGCTACTGACCTTGAAACACTCAGATGTCTCCAGACTGCCAGAGCTGTTAATACAATCTCATCCTTCTCTGTACTGTTAAACAGGGGTTTAAAAAAAAAATATATATATATATATATATATATATATATATATATATATATATACTGTATATACTCGAGTATAAGCCAACCCGAATATAAGCCGAGGCACCTAATTTTACCACAACAAAATGGGGAAACGTATTGACTCGAGTATAAGCCTAGGGTGAGAAATGCGCAGCTACTGTAAGTGTAAAAGAGGGTCAACAATGCCCATTTGCATCCTCACTGTGCCCATTTGCAGCCATAGGTCCCCGAACTTCAAACTTGGTAGTTAAGGGTTCCTATATCCCCCCCTAGCTGCAGCCAAAATTTGGGGTCTCTGGACCCAAAGGGTCCCGAAATAACATTGCTGCAGATGGACACAGTTGACCGATTTTGGGGCCCTGTATCTCGGGGCCACTTGGTTCCTAGCACCAAGTGGCTCCGAGATATGGGGCCCCCAGGTCGGGTTGGAAAATGTCAAGCATTTTTCTGCAGCAGAGAATGACATTTTTTCTGAACCAACTTTGGGGCCCCCGTAATATATTGTAGTGCTAGTTCCACTGGGTTTGCACGCCAAATTTGGGGTTCCTAGCACCAAGTGGACCCGAGATACAAGGCCTCAAAGTCGGGTCGGAAAATGTCATTCTCTGCTGCAGAAAAGTGCTTGACTCGAGTATAAGCCGAAGGGGGGCAATTTCAGCACAAAAAAATGTGCTGAAAAACTCGGCTTATACTCAAGTATATACAGTGTATATATATATATACACATACATACAGTTGTGCTTTTAAGTTTGCATATACTGGCAGAATTTCTTGGCCATTTTTCAGAGAATATAAATGATAACACAAAAATGTTTTAATTCACTCATGGTTACTGTTTGGATGAAGCCATTTATTATCAATCAACTGTGTTTACTCTTTTTAAATCATAATGACAACATAAACTACCCAGTGATGTAACAAACGCGATTAAAGTAAACGGTAACGCCGTTCTCATTACTGGGGCAGCGTTACCGCAATTACTCGCCGCGATCCGCGGAGCTGTCCGCGGCCTTGGCCTTAGGAAAGGCCGCAGCTTCGGCCTAGCTACGGAGCGGCGGCCATCTTGGTGCACCAAGATGGCCGCCGCTCCGGCCTAGCTACGGAGCGGCGGCCATCTTGGTGCACCCGTCGGCCGTTTACAATGTGATTGCTCCGTCAAATGACGGAGCGATCACTTGTAAACAAACCGGCGTCAAGATGACGCCGGTTCCTCTCTCCCCTCTGTGTACAGATCTGTACAGTGGAGGGGAGAGATCGGATGCCAGCACATACCCTGCCAATACTCTGCAATACCAGCCAATACCCTGACAATACTCTGCAACACCCTGTAATACCCAGGTAATACCCTGCCAATACTCTGACAATACTCTGCAACACCCTGCAATACCCTCCCAATACTCTGCAATACCCAGCCAGTACCCTGCCAATACCCAGCCAATACCCTGCCAATACCCTGCCAATACCCTGCCAATACTCTGCAATACTCTGCCAATACCCTGCCAATACTCTGAAACACCCTGCCATACCCAGCCATACTCTGCCATACTCTGCAATACCCCATAATACCCAGCCATACTCTGCAATACTCTGCCATACCCAGCCATACTCTGCAATACCCCGTAATACCCAGCCATACTCTGAAATACTCTGTAATACCCAGCCATACTCTGAAATACTCTGTAATACCCAGACATACTCTGCAATACTCTGTAATACTCGGTAATACCCAGCCAATACTCTGCAATACCCAGCCAATACTCTGCAATACCCTGCCAATACTCTGCAATACCCTGCCAATACTCTGCAACACCCTGCCAATACTCTGCAACACCCTGCCAATACTCTGCAATACCCTGCCAATACTCAGCAATACCCTGCCAATACTCGGTAATACCCAGCCATACTCTGCAATACCCTGCCAATACTCTGCAACACCCTGCCAATACTCTGCAACACCCTGCCACACCATGCCAATACTCTGCAACACCATGCCAATACTCTGCAACACCCTGCCAATACTCTGCAACACCCTGCCAATACTCTGCACTACCCTGCAACACCATGCCAATACCCTGCAACACCATGCCAATACTCTGCAACACCATGCCAATACTCTGCAACACCCTGAAAATACTCTGCAACACCCTGCCAATACTCTGCAACACCCTGCCAATACTCTGCCATACCCAGCCATACTCTGCCATACTCTGCAATACTCTGTAATACCCAGCCATACTCTGCAATACTCTGTAATACCCAGCCATACTCTGCAATACACGGTAATACCCAGCCATACTCGGCGATACCCAGCCGTACCCAGCCATGCTCAGCCGTACCCAGCCATACTCAGCCAATATTACAGTTGGGGAGATGACGTGGATCTTACAGTGGGGGAGATTGTGGATATTACAGTGGGGGCTTTATGGTGGTGGAATTTTCACAGGTTTTTGAAAATTCAATTATTATTTGCTGATCCGAAAAATTATCCGATCCGTGACTCTGATCCGAGCACTGATCCGATCCGTGAGTTTGGGGGGACAGATGTACAGAGGGGAAGAGATATATGTGTGTGGGGGGGGAACAGACGTGTAGTGGGGTACAGAAGGGGAACAGATATACGTGTGTGGGGGGGACAGATGTGTAGTGGGGTACAGAGGGGAAACAGATATATGTGTTGGGGGGAACAGACGTGCAGGGGGGTGCCGAGGGGAAATAGACGTGCAGGGGCGAACGCGCCCCTTGCTTACAGTAATACTAGACCCGCCCCTAAGAATATAAAAAAAAAAAATCACAGTTACTTTTCTGAGTAACTAATTACTTTTCCAATGTAGGAACTGAGTTACTAACTCAATTACTTTTTTGGGAGAAGTAATTTGTAACGTAACTAATTACTTTAAAAAAGTAAGATGACCAACACTGAAACTACCCAAATGACCCTGATCAAAAGTTTACATACCCCAGTTCCTAATACCGTGTATTGCCCCCTTTAACATTAATGACAGCTTGAAGTCTTTTGTGGTATTTGTGGATGAGGCTCTTTATCTTCTCAGATGGTAAAGCTGCCCATTCCTCTTGGCAAAAAGCCTCCAGTTCCTGTAAATTCTTGGTCTGTCTCGCATGAACGGCACGTTTGAGATCTCCCCAGAGTGGCTCAATGATATTGAGGTCAGGAGACTGAGATGGCCACTCCAGAACCTTCACTTTATTCTGCTGTAGTCAATGACAGGTCGACTTGGCCTTGTGCTTTGGATCATTGTCATGTTGCAATGTCCAAGTACGTCCCATGTGCAGCTTGGTGGCTGATGAATGCAAATGTTCCTCCAGTATTTTTTGATAACATACTGCATTCATCTTGCCAACAATTTTGACCAAATTTCCTGTGCCTTTGTAGCTCACACATCTCCAAAACATCAGCGATCCACCTCCGTGTTTCACAGTAGGAATGGTGTACCTTTCATCATAGGCCTTGTTGACTCCTCTCCAAATGTAGTGTTTATGGTTGTTGACAAAAAGCAAAATTTTGGTCTCATCACTCCAAATGACTTTGTGCCAGAAGGTTTGAGGCTTGTCTCTGTGCTGTTTGGCATATTATAAGCAGGATACTTTGTGAAATTTACATAGTAATGGCTTTCTTCTGGCGACTCGACCATGCAGCCCATCTTTCTTCAAGTGCCTCCTTATTGAGCATCTTGAAACAGCCACACCACATGTTTTCAGAGTGTCTTGTATTTCCCCTGAAGTTATTTGTGGGGTTTTCTTTGCATCCTGAACAATTTTCCTGGCAGTTGTGGCTGAAATTTTAGTTGGTCTACCTGACCGTGGTTTGGTTTCAACAGAACTCCTCATTTTACACTTCTTGATTAGAGTTTGAACACTGCAGATTGGCATTCTCAATTCCTTGGATATCTTTTTATATCTCTTTCCTGTTTTATACAGTTCAACTACCTTTTCCCACAGATCCTTGGACAATTATTTTGCTTTCCCCATGACTCAGAATCCAGAAAAGTCAGTGCACCACTGGATGAAAGATGCAAGGGTCTGTCAGGAGTCCAGAAACTCATTGACCTTTTATACACACACACTAATTACAAGCAAACAGATCACAGGTGAGGATGGTTACCTTTAATCGCCATTCAAACCCCTTTGTGTCAACTTGTGTGCATGTTATCAGGCCAAAATCACCAGGGTATGTCAACTTTTGATCAGAGCCATTTGGGTAGTTTCTATTGTGATTATAATTTAAAAAGAGTAAACACCGTTGATTGATAATAAATGGCTTCAGACCAAACACTAACCATGAGTGAAAGAAAAGTTTTTGTGTTATCATTCATATTCTCTGAAAAATGGCCAAGAAATCATAAATTCTGCCAGGGGGTGTAAACGTATGAGCACAACTGTAGTATATATATATAGATATATATATACATACACTCACCAGCCACTTTATTAGGTACGTCTGTTAAATTGCTTGGTAACACAAATTGCTAATCAACTCAATGCATTTAGGCATCCAGATGTGGTGATGATGACTTGCTGACTTTCAAACCGAGCATCAGAAAGGGGAAGAAGGAGGATTTAAGTGACTTTGAATGTGGCTCGGTTGTTGGTGCCAGACGGCTGGTCTTTATATTTCAAAAACTGCTGATCTACTGGGATTTTTACACAAAACCATCTCTAGGGTTTACAGAGAATGGTCCAAAAAAGAGAAAATATCCAGTGATCAGCAGTTGTGTGGAGGAAAAGGCCTCGTTGATGTCAGAGGAGAATGGGCAGACTGGTTCGAGATGATAGAAAGGCAACAGTAACTCAAATAACCCCTCGTGACAACCAAGGTATGCAGAATACCATTTCTGTACACACAACACATCGAACCTTGAAGTAGATGGGCTACAGCAGTAGAAGACCACACTGGGTGCCACTCCTGTCAGCTAAGAACAGGAAACCGAGGAATTTGCACAGGCTCACCAAAATTGGACAATAGAAGATTGGAAAAACGTTGCCTGGTCTGATGAGTCTCTATTTCAGCTGCAACATTCAGGTCAGAATTTGGCATAAACAGCATGAAAGCATGGATCCATCCTGCCTTGACTCAACGGTTCAGGCTGGTGGTGTAATGGTGTGGGGGATATTTCTTGTCACTCTTTGGGCCCCTTAGTACCAGTTGAGCATTGTTTAAAGTGGTTGTAAACCCCCCAAAATATAAAAAAGAAATAAAAAAAAACTGAAAGACAAAGGCATAATGAGCTAGTATGCATAGCACGTATGTGCCATTGCTTCAGTTTGCTTCAGTGCGCATGTGCCGATAACGTTGGCACATGCAAATACAGGGGATATCTCTAAACCGTTCAGGTTTAGGTGATATCCAGGGTAGCTACAGGTAAGCCCTATTATAGGCTTACCTGTAGCAAAAAGTGTGTTGTAAGGGTTTACAACCACTTTAAATGCCACGGCCTACCTGAGTATTGTTGCTGACCATGTCCATCCCTTTATGACTACAATGTGCCCATCTTCTGATGGCTCCTTCCAGCAGGATAATGCACCATGTCACAAAGCTCCAATCATCTCACCACTGGTTTCTTGAAAATGACAATGAGGTCACTGTACTCCAACGGCCTCCACAGTCACCAGATCTCAATCCAATAGAGAACCTTCAGGATGTGGTGGAACGGGAGCTTTGCATCATTGATGTGCAGCCGACAAATCTGCTGCAACTGTGTGATGCTATCATGTCACTATGGACCAAAATCTCTGAGGAATGTGTCCAATACCTTTTTGAATCTATGCCACGAAGAATTGAGGCAGTTCTGAAGGCAAAAGGGGGTCCAACCTGGTATTAGTAAGGTGTACCTAATAAAGTGGGCGGTGAGTGTATATATACAGTATATATATTATCTGTGCAATTCAAGTACATCTGCAAGCATATCTTGCAGGATGGGGAAAGGGTTTACTTTAGGGTTTACTTTAGGGCAGGCTAGAGGGCTTCTGGTACCTCCCCCTGGTTCTAGAAGCTTGGAGAAGTTTCTAAGCTAGTGCGTGGAGGCCAGAAGGTGCCAATCTGAATATTTTTGGGAATCTGGCAAATCCCCAGGCAGGAGCGTGGGCAGTAGGAAATTCGGGTGGAAGATAGAGTGCTGAAGTGCTGCTGTGTGTAGCCTGGGAGGGGGCCTTCAGGCTGGAGGTTGGAAGACGG